>OZ018322.1:106069512-106639894 GCA_963969495.1 Ceratothoa steindachneri | reverse complement strand
GAAAATCAAAATGATGCCCACCAGCATTGTCGATTAAAAGAAGAACTTTGAAGGGAAGGCCGTTGTTAAGCAAATATTCTTTAGCTACAGGAATAAAACAATGGTAAAGGCAGAATTCAGTGAGAACTTTTGTGACCCAAGCCTTTTTCTTTGTCATCTAATAAACTGTACATACTGTAGTCGAGCAAGTGAGATCTGAACGCTGATTGGCTGGAATCGTCCCGTCTCAGCCAACCAACACTTACGTTTTACGACTATGTACCTAGGTTTCCGCGGATGTCTGGAAATGGCGCAATTTTGAATTTTAAGGCCTCCCAAAATTTTCCGCAGATAGTTGAAGGCGCGGATAACGAACCGTAAATAGCCAAGAGTCGACTATATATATATATATATATATATATATATATATATATATATATATATATATATATATATATATATATATATATATACTCGTATATATATATACATATATATGAAAGTTCATTTTCAACGAATAGCATGAAAATGGAGAAGACAACCTTATATAGGGTACAAAGATACGGAGGGGACGCCCATCACATAGTACAAACTAATGGAAAAACACAAAAACAAGACAGAAAAATACCAATAAAAAGAACAATAGGCAACTAATAACAGACATATGCATCCCTAAAACGATATACACACAACAATGCCGTGTATATGAATGGAAATTGTGGGTGAAAAAACAAAAAACATCTTAAAGGATTATCATTAGAGCGAAAACATTTAGGGCGTTTATTACGTTTTTTCGAAAAAATCCGTGCAGGGAATCGATTCGAACCAGGCACACTGAGGCAGCGAGCACCGCTTTGATCACAGTTAAAAGTATGCCGTTAGTACACTACGCTACACAGAGAGCCAAAAAATTCAATGAATAGAATAGCTTTTAAGGCACACTTTCGCCGGCTCGAACGGAGACTATTAAAGAAATAGAAAATATTACTGCAAGGAAAAATTATTCCGTTTTATCTTTCAATGTGGTTTAATGGATTCATTTTCATCATTCTCTCGTGCTACTTTGAGGGATATATACATTTGTATATCTGCCACGCGTTTACCTATTCCTCATTTATTCTTTGAATTTCCAATTAATTTTCTATTTCTTTAATAGTCTCCGTTCGAGACGGCGAAAGTGTTCCTTAAAAACTATTCTATTCAGGGATTTTTTTTTGTTCTCTGCGTAACGTAGTGTACTAACGGCATACTTTTAACTGTGATCAAAGCGGTGCTCGCTGCCTTAGTGTGCCTGGTTCGAATCGCTTCCCTGCACGGATTTTTTCGAAAAAACGCAATAAAAATATTACTGCAAGGAAAAATTATTCCGTTTTCTCTTTCAATGTGGTTTAATGGATTCATTTTCATCATTCTCTCGTGCTACTTTGAGAGAGATATACATTTGTATATGTGCCACGCGTTTACCTATTCCTCATTTATTCTTTGAATTCCCAATTAATTTTCTATTTCTTTAATAGTCTCCGTTCGAGCTGGCGAAAGTGTTTCTTAAAAGCTATTCTATTCTGAGAATTTTTTGGTTCTCTGCGTAGCGTAGTGTACTAACGGCATACTTTTAACTGTGATCAAAGCGGTGCTCGCTGCCTCAGTGTGCCTGGTTCTAATCGATTCCCTGCACGGATTTTTTCGAAAAAAGGTAATAAAAATATTACTGCAAGGAAAAATTATTCCGTTTTCTCTTTCAATGTGGTTTAATGGATTCATATATATATATATATATATATATATATATATATATGCAGATACACCCACAAAGGAAAAGTCATAAACGATTCTGAGCGCTTCGTCTTTATTCTTAAAGACCTCTTCAAGAAATGAACAGGAGGCTTGACATACATTGCCTTAAATAGTGGAAGGGGAAATTAGACTACCCACCACTTAACCTTAATTAAGGGGTAAAAATTACTGAAACAACTTTATTTGAGATATTCTGTATGCAGTAATATTATGGTCTAGCATAAACAAACCAGGACTAAGGTTGAGACTACAATTTATCGCATCCGTATCAAAAATATACCCCCACCCCGACCTGGCATTGTTTATTCGATAGGCTGCAACAGCTGCTAAAAATGTTATTATGAACAAACCGGGAAAGAACTAGATGTCCGGGTTAAGCAACATCAAGCCAATGTACGTAATCATAGTGAACAATCTGAGCTTTTTCTACATATGTACAATCTTAACCATTGCATTAAGTGGAACAGTGTCAAACCAGTCATAAAATGCAGTAATTATATTTCGAGAAATATATTAGGATGTATCTCCATTAACGCGTTCCCAAATTTCAACCTTAGCCCTAGTTTGTTCATGCTAGACCCCAATATCACTACATACATAAAATCTCAAATAATGTTTTTTCAGGATTTTGTACCCTCAAATTAAGGTTCAGAGGTAGGTAATTTAATCCCCCCCTTCCACTATTTAAGGCAATATATGTCCAGCCTCCTGTTAATTCCTTGAAAAGGTCTTTAAGAATAAAGAAGAAAGCGCTTGGAATCGTTTTTCACTTTTCCTTTGTGGGTATATCGGCAAAATTTTGACTCACGTGCACTATGTGAGCTTTATATATATATATATATATATATATATATATATATATATATATATATATATATATATATATATATATATATATATATATATATATATAATATATATATATATATATATATGAAAATTATAAAGGAAAATAAAACAAGATAGGCCAAGCGCTTTCATGTCGTTTTATCAGGGGAACAAAAGAGAATGAACAGAATAGAGTAAAAACAATCTGAGGTGGTGCCTTCAAACAATCATATGCGTACACACATTTTAAACTAAATAAATTTACAAACAAACATAAAATGGGGGAAAAAATGTGTTACAAATGAAATTTGTACTGTTGACAAATTTTACAAATACTGAATTTATCTAGTTTAAACAAACCTCCACTTTGATTTAAATGTACTTCTTAGGAATAGCTAATTAATGCATATCCAACTAAATTTCAACCAGATTTGCTCATTATTGAGTTTCATGGTCGTTGGGGGAGATTTGGGAAGGGGTGGGGGGGTGGGGGGAGGTAGAAATGAAAACGGTGTGCAATGTGTGCGAGAGGCATTGCAGCTTGCTGAAAAATTATGTTAAGGTAGTCTTTGATGAAGAGACTCGTTTCAGCTCTTATGTCTTCTATGGAAGTGGTTTGAACGCAACCATTTGCGAGTTGTGTTTTTGCACCTTGGCTCCGCTTTCGATCGCTGCCGGTGTCTGGCGATGCCGCATTCAGAGAAACGGTCGACGTAGTCGGTTCAGGATTTCGTTGTGTTCTGAGGGCGTTAATTTGGATATTTCCTTTGGGGTAAAGTTCCTCGTGTGCTCACTCAAGAGGTGTTGGCTTAAGGTGGGGCTGGGCAACAATTCATTGGATGAAAGATGCATTAAGAGTAGGCCACATTCACACACATTTATTCATATATAGTTCAAGTGGCACATTATTTTTAATATAAATAACTACTGGGACAAAATGTCAGTTTAAAAAAAAATAAAAATGATCATTTCTAAAGTTAACTAACATGATTTGGTTGCGAGTACTTTTTTAGTCGGGTGCCATGATTCTATAAGTTACTATATCCATCCATAGGACAGTCGGTAGGATGGTAACCATTTTACTTTTCAAGGAGTTTTTTTTGGCAATAACATCATAACTATTCGGCCGATTGTACCGAAATTTAAAGCCCTTATATTGTTTTACATTCTCTTTTGAATGATATTAGGTTGAGGAATATTAGGTTGAGGAATTTGTGCACATATTAAGAAACAATAATAAATAATGAGAGCAAAATTTGCAAAGGTTAGGCAACGTCTCTTAACAGCGTAGACTATTAGGCTTTTGCTTAGGCTACGTCTTGAAGTTGAGTAATAAGTCATTGCGGTTTATTTAAAAGTTGTGTTAATTTAATTTTTGTTCTGTACCCTTAAAATGGAATGTCAAATTGAAAGAAAGGCGCATTTTCGACACTTGTTGTTATTCATTTTCAATGGAGATGGGAACAATGCAAACGCAGCCAAAGCTCGTCGCGATATTTGTGCTGTGTATGAAGAAAATGCTTTATCAGAAAGGACAGCTCAATGGTGGTTTTCACGTTTCAAAAACGGTTATTTCAATCTTAATGAGGAAGAACGTTCTGGTCGCCCATTAAGTTGGATGAAGATCGAGTGAACGATCTTCTTCATGAAAATCCTCGTCAATCGACTAGAAAATTGGCTGTACAATTGGCGTGTGATCAGAAAACTGTAGTGAATCACCTTCATTCGGTGGGGCAAGTTAAAAAACTCGGTGCATGGGTTCCGCACGCTTTGAGCGAAAGCAACAGACTTCAACGCTCTACGATTGCCGCAGGTTTGCTTGCTCGTCACAAGGCTACTCGTGGATATAAGGACAGCTTTCTTTACCGCATCATCACTGGCGATAAAAAGTGGTGTGTTTATGTCAACATGAACCATCGAAAACAATCGCTTAGCCCAAATATAAAACCACTTCCACGATTAAAGCAAGGACTTCATCCACGAAAGACGATGATGTGTGTATGGTGGGATTGTAAAGTCATCATTCTTTATGAGCAACTTGCGAACAACGAGATTGTCAATGCATAAGTCTACGTTCAACAAATGTATCAACTCACCGAAACTATTTGTGAAAAGTGACCTCATCAACGTTATGGAGTCTTTCTGAAACGCGACAATGTTCGTCCTCACATTGCCAGTATGACAAAAGACTACATCCAAACGCTTGATTGGGAAATCCTGCCGCACTTTCCATATTCGCCAGACTTGGCTCCATCGGATTTCCATCTGTTCCGATCGCTCTCCAACAATTTGCGCGGCGTTTCGTTCAATAATGATGTGGAATTAAGAACCTGGTAAGACGAATTCTTCGAGTCAAAATCGAGAGTTTCATTGCAGAGGCATCGAAAAACTAGTTGAACGTTGGGAAGAAATCGTAAATAACAACGGAGAATACATTATTGATTAAATTGCATATTGTTATCAATTAAAAATGAAGTTTTTCTAAAATTGTTAATGGTAATGAATAAATTTGATAAAACCGTAATAACTTATTCCTCAACCTATTATAATTGCTAAGGTCCTCCGGGAATTTCTGAAAGTTTTGAAGGTCATAAGTCAGAATAATTGAGAGCACGCGACTTAGATCTGTTGACCTTGTTTATGAATGCAATGATTTAATTTGAATTCATTCAGAGCTCACTTAATTGACAAGAAGACCACCGTAGGTTCATCGCTTCTAGTCTCGGGTTTTTGGGTTCTTTTTCAAGTGAAATTTGAAAAAAAACTTTTTTTTGGGGGGGGAAGTTTCAAAATTACACTTTTTTTTCAAGAAATGAACGCAATTTATCATTATTTTAATCAAAATTCATATTTATGTTTATAATTTCAACAAATATGAATCAAATTAAGGTTATTTCTCTGAAACTGACTCATAATAATTCATCTCTCCTTCTACAGGTTATGGCTATCATGGGTACCCACAATTCTCGATCAGTGATCTGTTACTGTGATCTGTTCTTACTATAATATAATTATTAAACTAATTAATTATTAATATTATATAAAAATATATATAGCCATTCTTTTACTATATTATTCTAGTGCTTGTAGCATTTGTTTTTTGAAAAACCCAAGATTTGAAAAAAAAACAGAATAAAACCCGGGTTTTATTGGGGTTTTTTTTTTCAGTTTTTTTTGCCAACCCTGATTGATGGGCAACGGTCGAGTGGGAGATGTTGGTGGTGGACCGTGATATGTGGGTGTAGTGGTTCGACTCTTGTATGTCAAGGCTAAAGATGATGACTTGATTTTTTGAGGTTGATGGAACTTCTATTGAATTTAAACTCGTTGTGTAGGTGTTGTGTATACGAGATAAGGTGTTGGAGATTGTGTGTGCAGAGGTATTTTGAGAATAGATTGATGCATATCTGGTTGGATGCTATAGGTAGACTGATTGGGTAGTGAATGGTGGGGCAGGGAGTGGGATAAGTTCAGAAAAGATTAAAGAAGGTGGGCAGTTTTTTCTGCTAGATTGGAAATTTTGCTGGAGGACTTAACTCTGGTTGTTATAGAGGACGTTTCTACCCATTTGTTGTGGTGAGTGTTGTAGATGGTGTCTAGTATTTTTCTATGGGGATGTGGCGTGGGAGAGTTACAAGGTTTTGCCGATGTCTATTATAACCATGACCGAGGATGTGTCGTTGGGTGGTTAATAATGTGATGTGGAGTGTTTGACTCTGAAGCATTTTGAGGGTGAGAGAGATGTGTGATGGGTTTAATTCTTTCAAGCTTACGTTTTTCAATGTTGTGGGGAGGGTGTTTAGTTTGAGGATTTGGACGATGTAAGTATGCTTATTTCAAGATAGGGAAGATGATATTGTGTAACTAGAAGTCATTGAAGATATCTATGAATGCAGCTATGGGGGATGTTTCAGATGTGGTTTGAACCAGGTTGTGAAGTTTTGTGAGATTCAGTGGTGAGTGTAATGTTTGAAGGGGTAAAAGTTGGCTGAAGTGTGGTGTCTGTGTAATTTGCAGTTTTTAATTGTTTTCCTGTTGTCACGGTTGTGTAGGTAGTTGAGTCATGTAAAGAATTCATGATCATTTGAGATTGGCATTTTGGTATCTCTGAGGAAGAGAATTTAGTGCCTTGGTGATTGGGTGTGATATGGACATGTTACATGTGTGTTATGGGTGTGTTATTCGATTCACTTGATTGTTTAAGTATTTGGAAACGCCTTTTCCAACCATTTTCTAAATTTACACACTTAATTCTTAATATCTTTCGATCAATACTCGTTAACATTTTTTAAGCTTTTCTTAATGATGCATTTCACTCTTTGTTTGAACTCGCTCAGTTGACACTGCTCGTGTTTCGTCATCCTAAGGGATTAACGAGGCCTATCTTTTCCTTACATTTCATTTGGCTCTTTGCTTCCCTTTAACTTATTTTATCTAAACTTTCTTTTTGGTTTACTATGATTAATATGGTAGATACTTCATCTATCATTCATATTCCTAATGTTTCTTTGTCGAGTCATCAGCGAATTGTGAATATTTTTCTGCAAATTTATTAAATACCTACGATATTGATAGGAATTGTAAGCGATAGGCTAGCGATGGGCACTGATTACTAGGGGCACTCTTAGCCACTGGAAAGGCAGCATGCAAGTTAGGAAGAGTAGGTATAGATCTAAACTATTTATTTATCGCTTCCCTCATGATCTTCAGTCATTTTGTTCTTATTAGAAGCGAACTACGGTTTAGTCGAGTGGAAACAACGTTTCGGATTTTAGCGAAGTTAGTCGCATGGTTAGCCATCGGTTGGATTCTGGATTCGGATCGATTTCATATGCTATAGATACCCGTGTTTCGGATAGTACGTTAATCAGTAGGTCCACCAGAAAGAAAGAAAAGGCAGCTTAAATGACTGTAGAGAGGTTGTAAAGCCCCTACCAATTTCTTTCCTTATTAGAAGTGCTGTCAGTCAGTATCAGACATTGTGAAAGTCTAAATGTAGGACAATATCTACAGCTAAATGCTAATCCTAAGAAAAAATAAATAAAAGTGGAACATTGGTTGACGTGACCAAGTAATCGATAAACCTGACAAGAAATGTGACCTGCTAAGAGGAAATCCATCAGAGACGATCTATTTTGGGCCGATAATCGGTTTTCGGAACCTCAAAATTAATTTACTTCCAAAAAAAAAACTACTGAAAAGAAATAATCATCGATCTCTAATATATTTTTCTTTGGAATTGGTCATTACTAGATTTCTTTTCAAAGAGGATTACCAGGCATTATTTAAGGTGGACCTTCTTTCCGAAGCCACTGACCGTCCTGCTATAAACTGCTATAGCCAAAGCTATCTTAAAACAGCTGCATTCCGTGGAACGTTCTTCATGGGGTTAGGAGAATCACGTGCCGAAAATTAATCCGAATATATGGAATCTAAATGAATTATAGAAGGAAAATAAGACAAAAATATTGTTCGACTATATTAATGTCAAGAGATTATTTGCCGATTTTTAATTAGTAGGAATGCATAAATCTTTGACCGTAAATATATAAAAAAATCACGAAATAAGAAATGATAACAATTTTGGCCAAATTATATGAAGTAATTGTAAGAAATACAATGAGGGGAAATTAGATGAAACAATTTTAAAAAAAGAATTGTTTAGGAGCTATATACTAGAGACCAAGGAACACTTTTTCTGAATAACTTTGAAGTCTGTTGTCATTACTCACAAAATGGTAGTGGAAAAGAAAGATAAACAAAATATATGGATGTCCAATCTGGTAAAGGAAGCTAACCTAGCCTGCCGTTGTGTGTTTGACTATGAAGCAGATACCCGCGTTCACATTTTCTGCAAGGTTGAACATGATCTAAAATGTCGCAATCTTCTATTCAATGCAAGTAAACTAGAACGAAGATTAATCTTCCTTGATATCCCTCGATTTTAGTCTAAAAAGACACCTCTGCTGTACATCGGTTTGGAAAATGGTGTATATTATCCTATTAAACAGTTACATGACACGTATCAAAAGGATGAGAGTGACCTGAAGAAGTCACATGAATTCTGAAAATCATGCTATAGCTTCCATGGCAATATGATCACACATTTGAAAGATTGCAGTTGTATTTGTGGTCAATATGTTGGTCAGTGCAACCAAGAAGGGGAAAATGAGTCAATCGAATGTTAGGAATGTAATAGACATTTCTTTAATCGGTCATGTTGTGACAAGCATAAAGAGATTCACTCTTGTGAACAGATGGAAATTTGACAACTATGTAAATGACAATGGGTCTAAAAAAAATCATTGTGAAAAATACACTGTAACGATGTCATGAGAAATACGAAACCAAGGGATTAGATCATATATATTGGATCAAGGCATCGAAAAAGAAGATAGGACAAGAATGGACAGCTGTCTACTACGATATTGGAATGTTGAAAAAGTTAAATCTCTTCATATTCATTCCATTCATTTTGGAAATGCAGATTATCTGTAATCTGTGCTATGAGGAAGATAGTAGGGAAAGTCATTCCAATGACCTGCGGTGTTTTGTGATAAATGGTTTCTCATGGTTCAAATCACTTACTAATGCGTTTGAATGGCTAAATGAGGCTTCTGCCACTAGATGGCATCACCCATCACCAAATCTGATCGCAGATTTGAAGTCTCCACGGTGAATAACCATATGTCCCATGGTTATATGGGTCACTTCATGGCTCTAAATGGGTACAATTGAACTTTACTCCTTTTGAAAAAAAAAGCGACGCCTAGACCTGGCACTTCGCCGAGGTAATAATGAAAACTGTGAAAATTGCGAGAATTGCGGAGGAAGAACCTTAGTTTTGGAGGGTTCAGATACCATCCTCCCAGTTAAGCAATTTATCGAATGCTTAGTTTTACGGTGAAAGAGAAGAAGAGAAAGGTAAAAATTTATGTTTTGGCTCACATAATTCCAAGTTTGACGCCCGGTTTGTATAGTAGGAGATTTTCAAAAACTATAGTCCAGCTTTGTTTACCGATAACCACTCATACGTGGATGGAAAATATTCCAGATAAAACCAGTAGATGATAATATATTCAAAAACATTTCTCTTCATGCCATCATCCTTAAAATGCTCACCAAAGCAATTGGGTTCCTATATAATGAAAACGCTTACTTCCCTTACTCTTTTCTATCCGATAAAACTAAAATCTATATTTGAAAGATAACTGAAAAACAACAACATTTCAATTATAATGAAATGTCCCTGAGTCAGATAATAAGATTTGAGTTTCATCACATAGGAATAAAAAATCCAACATTCGAGAGTTGAGGCAATCAAGTATTGTATCCAGGACACGTGAACATACAGTAATGGACAAAGGTTTGAAGATTGATATATATATATATATATATATATATATATATATATATATATATATATATATATATATATATATATATATATATATATATATATATATATATTTTCATTACTTTTAAAAATAGGCGATAGGAATAATTATTCTAATATTTAAATTATTGCAGGTTAATTAAAAGTCAAAATTTCAAAATAATAACAAAAGCCGGCATTCTTTCGCAAATCCGAAAATTGGCGAATTTCAGCCCCTAGAGCTTTGAAATTCGATCAAAAGGGTAAAATGATGACAACTATAAGTTACATGAATGATGATGTGCAATTATAATATATTTAGTAATCATTTTTATCTTAAAATAAAGGTTTGAATAATTTTTAATTACAAAAACTGGTTCTTTCCAAACGAAAGTCAAGAGAAAAAAAACACGTCACCCCGGCAAGGACTCGAAACTCACACCTCTGGTTATCCAGACCAGTGCTCTACCAACTGAGCTAACGGGAGCTATGAGCAAGGCAACACACTTTCATCAATTCAACTTCTTCGTTCGCACCTCCGACAAACACCGCCCAAATGAAACTGTCTTTATGATGGAGATGATGAAAACGGAAATGCACGCATCCCTTCTTCTTGTGACCGAAAACTATCGGTATATATATATATATATATATATATATATATATATATATATATATATATATATATATATATATATATATATATATATATATATATATATATATATATATATATATATATATATATATATATATATATATATATAGAGAGAGAGAGAGCGAGAGAGAGAGAGAGAGTGAGTTAACCATATCCCCGAAAGATTTAGATGGGGGGGGGGTATCAAGGGGAGTTTGTAGGCCCTTAACATCTATGGTCGTGGAAGCTGAGCGATCAGGTCCTTAGTCGGACCAGCTCGTCGGTCAAAGAAGATCCGGCCAGGCGCATTAGGTACGCGGGTGTAGGGAGATGCACCTCACCGATGGGTCGATAAGGAGGGCCCGGCTTGGAACCGTGGGGAAGTGAAGAGGTTTGCCTCACCGAGAAGCTTGACTCACATATAAACCAGGTTACCGGACCGATGGGTCGATTGGGTGACACATACTACTGCAATTCCATTTTTCATGGCCATTCTATCAGAAAATGCTTCTTGGAAAAGATGTTTGAACCGACGCTGTAATGGAATTTCATAAAATCGATTATAAACAATGTAATACGTGAGATTTGTTGTATCTACTAATTTGTGGTTATTAGTTTCCTAAAAGTAACTGACACTAAAAAGGTTTCCTACACTTTTTCTGGAAAATGATGATACGATAAAGAAATATTGCATATTATCTCGAGACACAAGATATGCCAAGGTGAAAACAAAGATTGCGGAAATAGGAAGATCTGAGGCTACTGAATATTGCATATTCTGGATAACCAGAGGTGTGAGTTTCGAGTGTCAACAATAGTCCCAGAAATAAACCGTGCCAAATCACAAGTAAACAATACAATACCAAATCAATGTCATCATTAAAATTTTTAAAGGTAGTAGGCTTCATCAAGGAAAAAATATTAGGTTGGAAACAAAGTTCCCGAACAACCCTTTTTAAAAAAGTATTTATTAATGGATTTATATTTATAGATTTAGTTAAAAGTTGATTTATTTATAGAGTTATACATAGTGTACGACTAGTTAATGTGTAGTGGCCTATACTTTCCAGACCTCGCTTGAAGGTGTACAGTAACCTAGAGTCTAGATCACTATGCACTTTCAAGCGAGGTCCACTACATAGTAATTAGTCGAATACTTTATATGGTATCTAATGTTTCGAAAATTACTTATCAAATGACTCTTCCTCGTGAATAGCAACTTACTCTTTTACTGTATGATGCAAATCCGGCCTAAACGCTGCCCAATCGCAACGTCGTATCAACCAACCAAGGATTTAGAGAAGACACAATAAGTCATCGCATGGCCTATGATTGGCTTAAGAAGTTTCAGCGTAGCCAATTCGATATCCAAGGTAAGCCAAGAAGTGGTCGACCTTTACATTGCCAATTACAATTTGTGCCTCTGTGTCAAAGCTGATCCACATCTGACATCACGCGAGCTGACTGAAAAGTTTAGCGTAAGCCATACAGCCATTTTTCATCATTTAGAGGAAATGGGCAAAGTCAGCAAACTGGACCTATGGATTCTATGTAAACTGGTCGACTTCGACCGTCAGCGCAGCATAAACGCCTGCATAACAATACTGTCCACTAAACCTCGTTTTGATTGGCTGAACAAACTGGTTAATGCAGATGAGAAATGGTGTCTACACTCGAACATGGCAAGCAAAAGAAGCTGGACAGACAGGATGCACCTTAAAAACCTCAGACAAAGGCCGACTGACATCAAAAGAATATTATGGTTTGTGCCTGGTGGGATTTGAAGTGAGTGATTTACTGGAAAATGTTAGAAAGCAAACAGTCTATCGACACTGCATTATGCAGTCAACAACTGCAATAGGTGACAAGAGCAATTGCGCAGAAAAGACTAGAATTGACTGATGTCATGTTTCTTCATGATAACGCCGGACCACATGTTCGAAATCAGCTTGTAAAAAACCCCTGGAGTTGGTGTGGGAACTCCTCCCCCACCCACCTTACTCGCCAGACCTGGCGCCAACAGAGTACCATTCATTCCGGGCACTGCAGAACTTCTTGAATGGCAAAACGTTCCCAAATGATAACGATCTGAAAACTGAAGTTTTAGACTTCTTTGATAGCAAACTAGTTGAATTTTACAACAAAGACATCCATATCCCTTCGTTGGTAGCAGGGGCTCGAAAATAACGGTGATTGCATTGTTCATTGATAGGTTTCATTTGTTGCATTGATTCGTTGCAAATTATGGTTAATAAAAGTTGCGCTAGAATTTTGTTTCTAACCTAATAGATACCTGAAATTACTTAGGAAGCAGTTGTGAGTATGTGCAATTGACTTCATATAAATATCTAAATTGTTTCATAAATTATTTTTTTACTTGATTAAGCTCTGCTATTTCGCTTATGAGCTTTGGGAAAAGTCAGAAACTGAGGGAAACTGCTTGGATAACATCGTGACAGGAGAGGAAAGTTGGATTTAGGGCTGTGATATGGAAACAAGCGACTATCACTCCAGAGGGAAAGTCGGGGTTCTCCAAGACAGAAACAAGCGACAATCAGCCCAGGGGAAAAGTCAGGGTCCTCTAAGACCGAAAATTTACACAAGTGAAATCGAAGAGAAAAGAAGTTGGCCGTCAGATCTAGAAGCTATTTCTAGAATTGATCATAAAGATATCTTTTAAATGTTGAAAAGACGTTAACAGAGACGTGAAACTGCTGAAGCAGTTTATTTTGAATGAGTCCTCCCATATTAGAATTATTTTTATTTTTTACGTCTATCTTTCCGCCTACCGAAATCTTTCCAAATGTTTTGAAATATTTTTTAATTCATTTACCTTTGTTTTTTACTTCAACTCTTAATCTTGTTTTTAATATAATTTAGTCCACTTTTATTTTGTCAATCTAATCTTTTTAATTCATTATTTTTCGAAGTTCTTAAAAATCAAATTAACAATCAATAGTTTGGTAGAATTTAGAGAAATTATATATGGCATTCAAATTCCAGAGCACTTACAAGAATACGATAAAAACATCAGAAAATTTGTGTCTTGATTGGTGAATGGAACACAAGTAGGATCAAAAGCGCTAGGAAAACTTAGTTACATCTTCGGAAGCCACATGTCTTAATGGTAAACTAGAGTTTCAGAAGCGACATGTCCCAATGCTTAGCTACATCTTCCGAAGTGACATGTCTCAATGCTTAGCTACATCTTCCGAAGTGACATGTCTCAATGCTTAGCTACATCTTCCGAAGCGACATGTCTCAATGCTTAGCTACATCTTCCGAAGTGACATGTCTATATGCTTAGCTACTTCTTCCGAAGTGACATGTCTCAATGCTTAGCTACATCTTCCGAAGTGACATGTCTCAATGCTTAGCTACATCTTCCGAAGTGACATGTTTCAATGCTTAGCTACATCTTCCGAAGTGACATGTCTCAATGCTCAGCTACTTCTTCCGAAGTGACATGTCTCAATGCTTAGTTACATCTTCCGAAGTGACATGTCTCAATGCTTAGTTACATCTTCCGAAGTGACATGTCTCAATGCTTAGCTACATCTTCAGAAGCGACATGTCTCACCGCTTAAAACTCAATGTACAGTCATGAAAAACGTTTTGAGACTATATGTTTTTTCATATAAGAAAATAAATAAAACTAATCAAACAGTTTGTAGGTGAAATATACAAAAGATTAGAGCCCTTACCCATTTTATTAATAAATACAGTTGATTGATCTTCAAGACAGTTTAAATTCGTTTTGGCTGCTCGAGACCCAATTTCTTATGATATCTTGACTCATATTGCTCCATTTCTTTTCCAGTAAGCAACTACTCACAATTGGATGGCTTATGTGCCTCAACCGTCAGGTGGATAAATATCGCCTACAAATTCTCTCTTGGGTTCAAATCTGGCGAATCTCAGGGCCATGGTCCCAAAGAATCAGTGTTATTTCCAGCCAAGAACTTTGTTATTACTTTTTGCTTTGTGACAAGGTGCACCTTCTTGCTGAAAATACAGTTATGATTCCCAAATTGGTCCTGAAATATTAGGAAAAGGTGCTGAGGAAGTACATATTAGTACCATTTTGAGTTCATGGCAGTGTTCTCGTTAAAATTGTTAGTAGTCCAGTTCCCTTAGATGAGAAACATCCCCAGACATGGAATGTGTCGGGGTACTTCACCGTGGGCACCACACAAGCCTCTTGAAAGAGCTCTCCTTTTCTCCTACTAACGCTGGATCTTCCAAAAGTTCTAAACGAGCGGATGTGATCTTCATCAAAGAATATAACTTTAATCCAGTCTTCAAAACTCCATTCTTTATATTTCCTACAAAAGTGGATCCTAACCGTTAGGTTCTTCTTGGTGAGATGAAGCTTTTTCGCAGCCCTCCTCGACTTGAGACCTTTGTCGAAAAGTCTCCGCCTCATAGTGTGCGCTGAAGCGTTCACACCTGTTCCTTTCCAATCGTGAGTAAGCTTGTCATTGGAGGCAACCCGATCCTTGAGCTAGGACCTTAGTAAGAGGCGATTTTGTTCATTTAAAGCTCTTGGTTGTCTAGAAGACTTCGTCACAGGAGTCGCTTCTTCATTAATAAATCTAAAGATTTAGCTCTTTAATGTAATACCATTACACATTATTTTGTTAGTTTTCAGGACACTTTGGTGTAGAGCAACAATCATTGCACGATTTTATTTAGAAATAAGCATTTCTGGAATTAAAAAGAATTCAAACATTTATTTTTACAATAAAATATTACGAAATAGATTATAATTACCAAATATCATTAACTTATCCTATATTTGTCATCAGTTTACACTTTTGATTGAATACCAAAGTTCCAGGGACTGAAACTCACCCCGGACAGTAACATCACGAAAGTAAGATTTTGGATCCAGCAAAGGAATGCAGCAATAATTTAGTTATTAAAAAATCATTCGAATCAGAGAAATTAAAAAAATAACGAATGAAAAAATTTGTTCATGAGTGTATTTATTACATCAATCTGGCCAGTCTTAACTTGTTAGCCTGAAACTTGTACATGAGCATCCAACGCATAAAATTAGGACAACTCCGAAACACATGAAAAGATACGTTAGGAATAATCCTCAGGGACCATAAAAGTATTACGTGGATAAGAAAACAAACACGAGTGGAAGATATATTTAAAACAACAAAAAAGAGCTCGCAAATGAAAATGGGTTGGACACGTTGCTAGAAGACTAATGAACAAATGTGCTATCCCCTTAACCCACGGGCCTGTGACTATGGGTCTCTAATTCATAGTTCTGAGTGGCCGAGGGTTCTTTTATACCCGGGTCTATGGATCTCAGGTTTCGAAATATGCCTCTCAGGATGGTACCAGAGAAGTTTGTGGATTATCTCAAATTTAGTTCCTGGTAACCCCCCGATATTAAATTGATTTTCTCTAGTTCTCGTTTACTATGTCTTTCCCTTTTGCTATGATTTTATCTTACTCGTTAATTCCTAGTTTTTTTTCGTGTTAGCAAACAAATGTGAGCCAAGTTTTCACAACAACCCCGTCTGTTTCATCACTAAAACAAGCTTTTGGTAGACTTTCCCTTTGAGGGAGATTTACCCCTCTGTCACTAATAACCTCCCCTTTGAAGGAGATTTACCCCTTTGTCATTAATAACTTCCCCCATTTAATACTCGAAATTCCCCATTTCTATCAATAGTTTTTTCCCCATTATAAAATTAATAGTAAATGAAGTCAGAGCTGATCTAAAATTATGAAAATGAAATAATTCAAAAACTTATTTTTCCGAATTACCATGAGCTCCATACACTCGATAGACAGTTGTTTATTTTCTAAAGAACGTTTAACGCCCTCTTTCACCCTTTGTTGGCATGCGCGAAAAAGATAAAATCTAATCGAGACGAATAAGATGACCAGAGAGAGAGAGAAAGAGAGAGAGAGAGAGAGAGAGAGAGAGAGAGAGAGAGAGAGAGAGAGAGAGAGAGAGAGAGACTGGGGTCGGGAGGGCGGTGCGTTACTCCAGATTTCAGTTGTAGCAGGGGTATTGGCCCTGTCCCATGACCTCACCCTCTTGTGTGACGACAAGTGAATAATGTTAGGGGACCAGAGAGGGGGTTCTCGAAATTAATACACCCAAAGCTTTTTCCATCGTAAATGTATGGCGGAGCAAACGGTCGCTGGCAACTCCATAAAGCGACCATTGGCAACTTCACTCCATTGGGGCCTATGTAGTGGCACTGAGAAGAGATGAGGATCATAATTGTATTATTATCGCCTCGCCTTTCGATCAACTCATTCGCTCGCTCCACGCCAAGTGTCAGCCTCCCACATCGACCTCTATCTTCTAAATTCACGTGAGATGCAGCCACTGAACTTGAGCAACCAAGAAGAATTCCTACCTCACCTTGTTAATATAATTTAGGTTATGACAACCCGTGTTATTATTATCATCTCCGCTAGAGTTGGGGATTATGACGTCGAGGCGGGGTATCAATCCCAGCAAGCGCGGATATAAAACTTTCTAGTGGCGTCATGAGCTAGTTGCCCATCCGGCGGACACGTTGATATTTTCGCGGGGATAAGAAGCTCAACGCGCATCATGTACAGAGCAATCACCACACCACTATTATTCCCCTCCCGTCCTCATAGTGCAACATACCCACTCTTTCCTCTGCTCCGGGACCCTGTCATTGGGCTACTACTGACTTCTGTGAGGGCACTCATATCCGCATAGCCCTCAGGCGGAACAGGTACCACCTCTGGTGTCATGAAGGGGTCCATAATCGCTGTTTGGTGTAACAAAAACAACAATAATATGACTGGGGACCTCCCCTTCCCCCAGTGCTTTCCGAATCGCCAGTGATTGTCATTCCGATTTTTATATGCATTTCATTGTTCGGTCACGGGATCTCTTCTATGACGCTAGTGGCGAGTGGTGCTACTTAAATATCTACCTATCTACAAAAGAAAAATGGCGCTACCTACATATCTGCCTATCTATCTACGCAAGAACAATGGCGCTACATACATACCTAAATACCTTCCCAAGAACAATAACGCTACCTATATATCTACCTACCCAAGAATGGCGCTACCTACATTTGTATGTACGTCCTTACCTGCTCAAGAACAATGGATCCGTGAGCGAGGCCACTTCTAACTGAATCCTGCTTTAATTAATTCCATTGACTTCTACTCTTTCGTACCTGGATTCGAACTACTTTCCTTGGCTTCATTTGCGAGTTTCTTCCATTATTCTATGCAGTTTTAAGTTGATCAAAAGTCTCTAACGAGCAACAGTCTTAAAACGGCTTCTGAAATTCGATTTTAGACTCTATTTGACAACATTTGCTGGTCAAAAGTTGAGAAATTTCATTAGAAGGAACTTCAACAAGTTATTTAAACAGTAGCGCTTTCGCCGAAAAAAATATGGGTATAGTTTTTAAGTTTTAAGGTTTCAATTGCCCTCGCGATCAGCTCTCTAATGATATACTATATGTAAGTACTTACCAACAACAGTAGTTAAGGAAATCGCCCTAAAATTGTCGGGATTACTTTTGACATTATCTTGAAAATTGGAGATAAATTTCCCTCTTTTAACTTGTGTTGAACTATTCCTTCATTAATTGATTTTATAAAATGATACAAAAGGGTTTTGCTAGTTCGCTTTCTAATTCCTTAAGGTGGATTGGATAGACTTTATAGTGCGTTTTTATTATTTTTATAAATACTTATTTCCTTTTTACTTATATTAATATGAGAAAGAGGATTTTCATCATCAAAATTAATTGTACCTATTCAATTAGAGGCTTTAAAGGATTTATCTGGTTTGTTTGCGGGTAATCAGAGCGGAAATACGGTCAATTGGTTGTAAATTACTTGCTCAATCATCTATCATTGACTCAGAATCTTGATTTTCCTTTCCTCATGAATGGGGTTCTTCGTTCATACCTTTGAATTAAGCAGCATTCTCTTGTGGTGTTCTAAGTAAACACGGCTCGATTCATTACAGCGTTAGACGCCACAAAAGCAGTGCCGGATTAAGACTTTACTGGCCTTAAGACACACTGTAAAAAGTGACCTAAAAATACACATACAAAAGATTCATTTACACCCTCTACTAACACCACTTGCTTTCACATTTTAACGTTTATTTGTATGTATTTAAAAACAAACAAATACTATATTCAATGAAAAAATACAATTCTACTTCTATAGAGGTGAATGCAATCGTGCTGCACGGATCTTTAAAAGTTGGGCATCTTGTATTGTAGGCCGGATGGTCATTGACATGGACATTATATGTGATATGATACTTAGAAATATAGACTCATACATATAAAATAAGCCTTTGCTGACAAAAATTTCAAACTGGGTTAGACCCAAAATCACTTACGAACACTAGTTCGGTAGAGAGGTTTATATAATTTTAAATTATGACGTCTCGTAACATTATTACTCGAATTAAAAATGCTCTTACACAAGTTAACAAATCATTTGAACATTAATTGATTTCACTTTATTATTAAATACCTTTTACATAGATTACATCACAACTTTGCGCACTTTTGCAACTGCAAATTCATCAATTAGTTTTTTTGGTGTCAAATGACGCAGTAAATCACTTTCAATGGACAGAAGTGCTAGCTAGCATTCCAAGTCGTTGTTGACTCATCGTTGATCGTTTCCCCTTTTTAATTCTTGTAAGATAAGAAAAGGAACGTTCCCCAGAGCAATTTTTAGCCATTAATGATAAGTAAATTCTCAATGTTCGTTCGTGTTGAGAAAGGCAGAAAAGACACCAGTAGTAAGGAGCATTGTAAACATATTTTGTGCACTTCCAATTGATGCTATTTTATCGTCATCGCATATCTGCACTTCATAGCAGTATATAAATTGATGAAATTTAGCAGGGAATTCTTAAGAAAAATCATTTGAATAAACAACGACAAGTCTTGCAATAGCAGCATCGATATCTTCATCATACATAGACTTATATTGAGTGAAAACACCAAACCTCTCTAGCACTGTAAAATAGGCCTCAATACGTTTTTGCAGTGCACTCTGGAGTTGAGTGATGATGAAAAAAGGTGTTAACTTTAAAATTTTCCAGGCCAGACATCCCGTCCAGAACATCTGTAGCATCCCCATCATTAACATTATTCTTACGTTTAGGCACTCGCCGACGTTCAGATTTGTATGTCCTGCAGCCATTGCGTTTACTTGCCTTTTGGTTATAATAGTAAAACTTCTATCGGCATTCAGCTAAGAATTTATCCAAGCTCTTCATCAAACAAATAACGGGTGTTAATTTGATGGTCGAACCTTGCAGATATTTACTCTAGTAGTTGAAACGCTGCAAAATGTCATTCCATAATTCAAAGATTAAGGCAAATTTAATGGTGTCCATGTAGTTGGCCAGTGAACCTGCTTCATTTATTGTGCCACCGTTCTGAGTAACATCATTTGAGATCTCTTGCACAGCACTTTGAAATTTATGGTACTCCATTAAAACTGTTTTTGTGGCATCAGACCGAGCAGACACCCGCGTATCCGATGGGTGTTTCGGAACTAGGCATTTAGGGTTTTTTTTAACGTGGCTTAACAAGACAGGCCAACGATGTGCTGATGTAACAAGGAATGAATACAAGTTTCCCAGGAATTGAAAAAAAAGAAACTGCTTTAACGCAACAATCAACAGCTGACTGTCCAATTAAATTTAGAGAGTGGCCTGCGCAGGAAATATAATACACTAGACTCTTCTTGTTTTTCAAGATTTGGTCCATGCCAGTATATTTACCAGACATATTACTGCCATTATCGTAAGTCTGACCACGGCAATTTTTAAAGTTAATTTCCTGTTCCCGTAAGTATTGAAGCAGAGTGTCAGCTAGATTCTGTGGTGTGTGACTGGAGATTAGTTTGAAAGTCAGAAGACACTCCACTGGCTGGTGAGCCACCATATTATATTACGCAGAATGATGGTTAACAGGTCAGACTCAGAATGTGTAATATCTAGAGTAGAATCCCCAGAAACTGAAAAATATCGTGACTTTGGAAATCTCATCTCTGATGACACTAAGAACTCGCTTCCCCATCATAGAAATTAGTTCTTCGCAAATTGCTTTTGACAGGTATGATGTGTGGCCACGTCCGTAATTGGCATGGGCACGAATATGTTGGGACAAAAGAGAGATCAAACAGCCCAATAAGCTCTAAGATGCCCAAATAATTGCCGTTGTCTTTAGATCCAACAATTTCATTACTACATCGAAGAGCCAGACCACTTTCATAGAGAAAAATAATTGTTTCAACATAGCGTGACAGAATGTTTTTCCAGTAGTTCATCTGTTCCAGCATGTTTTGATGTACGAGTAACTGCTCATCAACTGGCCTAGCATCAAAATTGCGCTGACATAATGTCAGAACTAACTTAATGCGCTTTGGACTGGTTTCATGCGCTTTTAAGTACTGAGTGATAGGCTTCCAATCCGTAAATCCTTGCCTAGAAAGCTGTACACAGTCAGGCGAAAACATAAAGCAAAGAAAACAAAAATCACAAGCCAGTCACGATCAACTTCCTCACCATTCGGTAAAATCCGTTTGAAGACTCTAGAATTAAAAGAAAACGCTTCATACCATAGAATTCTCGCTTTGTTTCCAATAGCTGTCTGTCAAGTTTAGAAAATGGTTTGCTCATAGTTTGATGAAAATTCAACGTAAATGATCTGTTATGGCACCAAATCCCCAACATCAGTTAAAATTGTTACTGAAGCGGTGTTAGCCATTCTTTCGACAGCGTCAGATGGTTCGGCTTCAACAGTAGGCTCATCGTGGTTTCTCACTACTTGTGATGAAGGCAAAACAACATTATCAGTAGAACTAGTAGCATCTTTCTCACTGACATAAAAATATGAAGTTAATTTAGGTATCTTTTTGAGTTTCTTTTCTTCATTGTGCTTCTTCTTCTCCAACTCCTTTGCTCACTCCCAACCACATTTGGGTTTTGACATTGCCGTTCCTGCAAATATAAAAAAGGTAGCTTAATCTATAATGACTGACTTACTAATGATATTAATAGCAATAAAAATATTATATATTATTTTCCTAAAATATTTTTATACATAAATATTTTACATATTTTACGTACAAGTACCATCACTGAGAGCGAAATTGGTGTCTCTCTCTTTCAATCTAGATATATGAAACAAGTTATTTTTTCCCAATTTATAAAAACAATTCAGAAAATTCTGATTACAAAATGCATTTTAGAACATATTATGGAAGCATATCCTTTTTATTTTAAATGGTATAAAAATATATTGTATGGTGGAGAATTGTTAATAGCTGTAAAAATGTTAATACTTCTGAGAAAAATGGATGTAGAAAATTTAGCTAAATCATGGTTCAATGAGCAATTGAGGAAAAATACACAAGATAAAATCTCATTATAAATAGGGAAAGAAAAAGGGGCAGGTACACACTTCATTTGGTGTGAGTCAATGATATTCACCAATATCTCGGATTCGAAAGTGAAACAGAGGAGTCGTGATGATGCAGAAATGACTGTCAGAGCTATTGAAGGGTAGACAGCTTCGAGCTCTGCTTCCAGCAAATCTTTGATGCCCTGGGAAAAAATACATCTTCACAAATTAAATATCCTTAGGGCATTACAAAAAAACATAAAAATAAATAACTGATTATATTTCCACACTCATCTTCTACTAAGGATCAGGATTCCAGAAATTATTACTCTGAAAGGAACATTTAACTATATTTTACACTCACAATAAAGATCAAGTTCTTGTAACTGTTTACCGTATTTAACATATTTAATTCACATTTAAAAATTTAATTACAACTCTTGTAATCATATAACTACCGATAACCATATAACTACCGATAGGTTTTGCAATTCGGATATAAGGAAACGAGATATGAGGAAAAGAGTTTAATTATTTTTCAATATAACTACCCTCGACTTCTATCCACTTGCGCCACTTGTCCCTGAGGCTTCAAATTCCCGACAACCAAAAATCTCCCGACTGCTGTTTAATCCACTCCTGGAAGGCGAGCTGGACATCTTCATCGTCCCCAAACCGGCATCCACGCAGTGCAGCCTTGAGCTGGCGAAATAAAAAATAGTTGCTAGGGGCCAGATCTGCACTGTAGGGGGGGGGGGGGAGCTCCTCTAATCCGCACTCACGCAGGGCAGCTTGTGCAACTCTGGTCTTGTTAACTTTGACGACGTTGAAGTCGATCATGGGGCGTAAGGTTTCTAGGGATCCAACGGGCAGAGACCTTGGTCATGGCAAAATTGTCGTGGGTGATGTTGATAACACTTCCATGTGATATTCCAAGTTCTCGCTCGATTTCTTCGACCTTCACCCGTCGATTTTCGAGGATCATCCTCTCTACACGGGCCACATTGTGCTCATTGGTCACGTCTGACGGGCGTCCTGGACGGGGGTCATCTTCAAGGGACTCACGACCATGGCGGAACTTCCTATTCTAGCGAGCAATGGTTGCATAGGAAGGGGCGGTGTCGGTGTACACTGCAACCATGCGTTCATGGATCTCTTTTGCATTCTTGCCTTCCTTGGTAAAAAATCTGATCACTGCGTGGTGCTCAACCTTCTCCATTGTTGAAAACTTTGTAACTGACGATCTGCGATCAGCTACTGCTTCTTAAATAGACGAGGCAGGAGCGTGCGGCTGCAGGTCCTGACTGGTCATAACTTGTCCTAACACCCCCACAAACAGCCATCCCCCTTTCTCTGTTTTGCGCTACCGATTCGCAAAACTTATTGACCGCCCCTCGTAACACATGAGAAATAACTTCGGCACAAGTCGCTGCACTCACGACAGCCTACTAGACTACTTTAAAATAAGAATATGAAAAACAACAACATAAAGAGGGAAAATCGCAACAAGGAAGAAGCAAGCTCCAGCGTCGTAGGGAGGTCCCCCAGCACAGGAACGTTCGACCTACAAAGAAAACAACAACAAAAAATAGTTAAATAAAGAGGAGAAGGCCGGCTTCCCCCCAAAAGTTTACAAGTCCACCAGTCAATATGCACTAACTCGTCCCGAGTACAAATGACAGGTGGTAGCGACCCCGCCCATCCCGGTACCGGGACAGGTAACGTGCGCGGAGATCACCCAGGCTGTGACATTCAACAAGAATGTGCCGAACAGTCTGGGAGACAAAGCAGTCTTCACAGTAGGGCACTGGCGAGCGCTCCATCAAATGGCGGTGCGTCCAGCGAGTGTGTCCAATTCAGAGACGACAGAAAGCAACCTGAAGCCTTCGCGGAATTAGGGGGTAGGTCTATGGGAACAGTCGCGGCGCAATGGTACGCAACTTTAAGTTCCCTTCGACCGTCTCCCATCTTCTTTGCCAAGCATCCCGAAGAGCTGCCCGTATTCCTGCCATGCAGTCGGTGTGAGGAAGAGCGAAACGTTGGTCTGGTCGCCGAGTCCTCGCGGACTCTTTGGCACCCTCATCGGCGCCCTCATTCCCCGCAATTCCTACATGTCCAGGAACCCAGCAGAAGATAACCTCGACATCCGCCCTGTTTGCCAAAAACGTGGCGTCACGGATATCGCGAACCAGGAGATGCGGAGATTCCAATGCCCCGAGAGCATTCAGGGTGCTTTGTGAGTCGCTATAGATCACAATCCGGTCTCCAAACCGGGCAACGCGTAAACCCCCGTACTGAGTGCTGTATTGACACCTGTAACTATAGATCACTGAGAGCGATCTATCCACATCATTTATCCTCCCCATGGGTGGATAAAGTGCCTTGTGTAGAAATCATTTTTCTCCTCACTAAGGCCATAAATATCAATCGATGAAAGACGAGAGCAAGAGCAGAAGAGAGCATGGAAATGAAAGACTGGACGATAAGTGAGCTGATGTAACAAGAGTCAAGATGGTTAAAGATGGTCTCCTTTTTTAGGGGCATTATGCCGTCAATTTATATCGTTCGGGGTACTAATGAAGTGGTTGGTTATACAAACACGCTCACAGTTATATTATTTATTAACAAGGTCAAGTTGAGTGGATGAAGAGCCTTGAAGGTTGAGTGAAAGTTGGCACTTGGCGTGGAGCGGGCGTGACAGAGAGAGAGTTTGTGTGAATGACAATTGATAGAACGGGCCTGCACATACTTTTTGTAATTGTGAAGGAACCCCACGTAGGATCTCTTGAGCAGAACGGAACTTCCATGCGCTGCAGAAGGCCTGGTTAGGCCTAAATTGGTAAGCCTAACCCCTCCCCTCCACAAGCGGTAGCCTCGAACTGTGTCCACCACGATTCACTTTTACACGGGCAGAATAGCCTCTGCAAGAAGATTCGAGGCTATTCGAGAGTAGAGTTGTTTCCCGCTTACCGCCCTTCAACCCCGGGGAGAGCCTCACATAAATAGCGCTCGACTCCCATGAAGAGACACAGAGTTGAGAAGTCTCGCCCAGACCCCAGAAGATTCCCTCTAGTTCCAAGTCAGGTGCTAACAACAAAGCAAAGTGACAGCTGAACTATTTTGTGTATTTGGAATTAGCCCCAGCCAGTGAAGTAATTCCACTTAACGATCGCTACGGAGGGATTTTTCCGACTTTTCTCATCAACTCCTGTTGACCCTCCCCCCCCACCCCCTGGTGTCGGGTGGCCGAAATACTCTCCCCTGGGCCGGAAGTTACCCCCCCCCCGTTTTAGGAGAACCGTCATCACTTTAACTTCCTGCTCAGAAGTTCCGAGCGGCCTCATCTCACGTGCTGAAGACATCCGCAAGCCAACCCCTCTCCTCCCTTTCAGTAACCCAATTGAGTTAATTCACCCCCCCCCCCCATTGAATAGTCTCCTCCTGTAATACCTTAAGTTCTAACTTCATAGTATGATTTATAACTACAATCCCCCCCCCCCCCCCTTCGTTTACTTATGTGATTTTGTCCGTTAATTCTCTGAGGTAATTTTACCCATTAATTCTCTCATTATTTTTATGTAAATAAAATTATATTTTTGCACATGCCTCTTTAAATAACCTTGAGCTTTGCCATTACCCATTTGTTACCTGACCTCGTTGCACTCTCATTTCGCATTTCAGCCCGTCTAAACTAGCGGTGTTCCGTCCCTTCGTCGGTTCACCTGTAAGTTATCGGTCCCACCTCCATAGATATAATATGATATTTATGTAATATAATGTCATACCACGACCGTAATATATACTTCATTCATTCACTAACCACTTTTACTTTGCAGGACATGACAAAAGCAACGCCTATGGACACAACTAGATCTCAATGAGAGCTCCAGCGAAGAATATACTGCGTCAAACATTACTACAAGACAAGCTCGTTCAAGAAGTGCAGGATACTTTCGTGCATCAGTTAGAATGTGAAAAGCCCCCTCCTAGAGCAGCATTCAGGCCTGGGTGGACCACTTTGAGAACTATGGGTCAGTGGAGAACCTCAATACAGCCAGTGACAACCTTCCACGCAATTCATGACCCCCCAGGAAGCGTACAGCTGAGCTGGTTGAAAGCGTGATAGAGTCAGTTCAGCAGAGTCCAAAACGCTCTGTGCGCAAGCCAAGTCAGTCCCTCGGTATATCCAGTGAGACTTGCAGGAAAGTGCTAGTAATGGATGTAAAGTCTTACCCATACAGAATGCAGACAAAGCAGACCCTTACAGCCTCAGACAAGGAGCAGAGGAAGGCTATGGCAGTCAAGATACTGGAGAAGATTCAGGAGACCCCAATTTTCTTTAACCTCCTTTGGACCTCAGATGAAGCTCACTTCTATCTTGAGGGAAGGGTAAACTCGAAGACAACTGTCTTCTAGGGCACCTCCAGACCAAATTAGACTGCCACCAAGCTCCTACACACCCCTAAGTGCATGGTGTGGATTCCAATCTCAGCCAGAGGCATCATCGAACCATTCTTCTTCGAGGAATCGGGCGCGAGTGACAGTAACCAAGGAGCGGTATGCCGAGGTCCTTAAAAACTTCAAGAGGGAGCTGCAGACTCTGTTCTCGTCACTTATGGGGAAGATCTGGTTCCAGCAAGATGGAGCAAGTTATCACATCTCAAACCTGTCCCGGTATTGGCTGAAAGAGAACTTTGGTGGCCGTGTGATCAGTCTCAAGACTGATTTTGAGTGGGCACCTCACAGCCCAGACCTTATCCCCCTAGATTTCTTTCTTTGGGGCTACCTTAAAGACAAAGTGTACGCAGGGAGACCCAAGACCATCACGGAACTCAAGGAAGCCATCAAGGAGGAGATCAGAGCCATTAGTCTGTCGGTTTGTAAGGACGTCATGGACAATTTTGTACTGCGCCTCAAGAAATGCACAGAGCTAAATGGAGGTCATCTCGAACACGTGCTCTAAATAAAAAAGTCTAAAAACTCGTGTTTTGATATGATGTTTAAAAACACAATAAACTAGTTATTACCAAAGTTTCAATCAATCCTTGCCAAAAATTAAGAAATGAGGCCTATCGAAATTTGAGGCCTGTCTTGGGGGGGGGGGAGGGGAACCCTGAATAGGACTAAAATTTCGTACTAATTATCATTATGTAATGCTTCATTATCATGACATCGAGATAAGCAACGAACTTCGTGGATTTTCTTCCTTGTCATATTCTAAGAGCCCGTTCACCTTATCGGTCACTTCAACTTTGTCAGGCTTGTGTAAGATTCTGTTGAAGGCCCTTAAGAGTTTCTTGTAATACGTGAAAATTGGCAGCTTCCTGTCTAGATAATTTCTATAATTTTAATATATCAATTAATTCCTGAAATGAAAAGAAAGGAGAACTTCACTTCAGATTTCTAGTAGACTCCCAGGAGGGAAGGGCCGAGAAAAAGCAATTTTCCTACAACATGTAAGGTAGCTAGAAGCATTAGTAAATCAACAAGAAAACTAACATAAGCTTCAACATGATCTACAGAGGATTAATTAAATAAAATGATCAGGAGAGGATTAATTAAATAATTGATTTAATATGATTAGGCTTATTACTCGTACTTATCACTAGAAAAAGCAATTTTCCTACAACATGTAAGGTAGCTAGAAGCATTAGTAAATCAACAAGAAAACTAACATAAGCTTCAACATGATCTACAGAGGATTAATTAAATAAAATGATCAGGAGAGGATTAATTAAATAATTGATTTAATATGAGTAGGCTTATTACTCGTACTTATCACTAGAATTTATTCTTGATACTAAGCGCTAGTCAAAAACAGAGTCAAAATAAATTGATGTTGTATATAGATTTTGAACACTTTTTGTAAATAGATTTAATATATCTTGTACACATTGTATTCTGACACCTAGATAGACTTTGCATGGGTTTTCTTTGTGTGTAAATAAATGTTTTAAATGATTAAGACAGTTTTTACCATTCGAAATATTTTTTTAAAGTAAAATGATATATATTTTTTACTTTATATTTAGTCCTTCCTAACTCCATTTTTCTTCATTGTACCCACTGATTTTCTTCCGCTAGTACAATGAGAGTAAGGTAGCAAATAGTTCTTGGCTGCTGCGTACTTCCTACCAGAAAAGTGCACACGCTCTCACAAAGAGAGGTTACCCGAAGGAGGTGGCCTGATTACGCTGACAGAAATTACTGAGAAAGGAACGATAACGAAACAATGAGTTTGTTAAGACTTAAATATTATTTGCTAAAGAATCTGTAGAAAATTAAAATCATCCACTTCAGATCCTCTTAACCACGATCAAGTTACTAACTCCTGTGCTTCATGATCAGACTGAGATCCAAATCCGTCGCTATTGCCACTTTTTGGCAAAGCTACTGGGAAGAAATTCTGTACTCATTACTGCTTAGGGGTTCTGTAGAGGGGCGGGGAGATAGTGGTTGGGAACAGTAAAGAATAAAAACAATGCATATTACAAAAAGTAAGAGTACTTAAAGCACAGCATAGTATAATAGTGCTTTAGACTCTCGTTCTCCAATTCCCTGAATGTCCTCGTGTACACATCTTAACAGTAAATAAGGATCTTGTGTAAAGATCATTCTTCTCCTCACTAAGGCCATAAATATCGAACGATGAAAGACGAGAGCAAGAGCAGAAGAGAGCATGGAAATGAAGGACTGAAGGATAAGTGAGCGGATGTAACAAGAGTCAAGATGGTTAAAGATTGTCTCCTTCTTTAGGGGCATTATGGCGTCAATTTATACCATTCCGGATAGTAATGAACCGTTTGGTTATACAAACACGCTCACAGTTATATTATTTATTAACAAGGTCAAAATGGAATTATTCTTAGTTACCTCAAGTCAGGCAAGCTCCATCTACAGACTTTGCGTCGATGAATAGCTTCTTGGCGGATGAGTGAAAGTTGGCACTTGGCGTAGAGCGGGCGTGGCAGAGAGAGAGAGAGTTTGTATGAATTTCAATTGATAATTAATTGACTAGCCTCCCGTGCGTCTAAGGCGAGGTTGCCAGGTGTCACCATTATGAGGTTGCCAGTAAACCCAAAGGACTGAATCTCCACCAATCATTCTGGACTTATCTTTTTTTTTTTTCCTTTTGACCCTTCGCCTAATGACGTTCCACACAAAGTTTTGTTCAGGGTGAGAGAGAAGATGGATTCTCTTTATCTAAGGGTGAATATTCCCACTCCGATTTGCTCCAACAAGTTTAATCCCAAGATTGGGTTTTTAACCCAACCCATAGGATCTATGACGATCTGGATCTTCCTTTTGTGCCCAGCAAGACCAAGTGATCACTTTTAAGCTTAGTGAGACCTTTAAGTTGACTCTATCCGGCTATCTAAGCATTTGTTGTTCTCTTATGTATAGTGGTTCCTGTCGCCAAACATTATTGGTGTCCTTCTTTTGTTCGCTGGTGTTCTTTTTTGTTTTGGAAAAAAAACAAGGTGTTTGCCCTATATTTTTATCGATTTTCTTTTAAAATTTTCCTTAGTTTGATGGATAACGTTGTCTGTTAATCCACTTTACCTTTTCACCTGCCTCTGTATTCATTTCGCCCCGTGGAGGAAGAGTAACAGACTTATACGGATATAGTATTTCTTCTCTATGTAACTACTGGAGGTGGAAGGGTTTATTTTGCAGGAGTTCGGTGTTTTAATTAGCGATGGTAGTCAGTTCTTCATAAGGGATTTCGGCTCATTAATCGCTAACGGCAATCCATCCGCCACAATGCACAACCAAATACAATCCAGCCCAAACCTTTCATAGCTAAATTAAATTCATTCCCAACCATAGGTCTAAAATTCATAGCCTACAACAAATGCTAAGGAAAATGCTGAAATAATTCAATGAAGAACTTGGATATTAATTATGGATGAAGAATTGTGCTTTAGTGTTTAAATTGCTTTTATATTTATGATTTTCTTTTAATCAATTTAAAGTACTTTATTTTTCTGTTTTAATAAATTAAATTGTTATTGATGGCCATTCTCATTAAAGTGATTTTTATTTTCTTGTCTATGAATTGTTTGGAATGAAATGTATTTGACTATGGATGAGTAAGGATGGATTTTATTTGGCGATAAATTGTTGAGGATTAATTATATTTGAATATGATTTATTTTAAAGCAATTGTATTTGTCTATGAATTGTTTGGATCAATTGTATTTTGCTATGAATTGGTGAAGATGAATTTTATTTGCCTATGAAGTGTTTTGAAACAATTGCATTTGCATATGATTTGTTTTTAATCATTTGTATTTGGCTATGAACTGTTAGTGGTTAATTGTATTTGACTATGAATTGTATTTAGCTATGAATTGGTGGGGATAAATTGTATATATTATGACTTGTTTGGAGCGAATGGCTGAGGATGAACTCGCCGGATCCCTTTCATACGATGTCCTGAATCAGTTTAAATTAGCGAGACAAAACTCTCAGAAATTTCTTAAAGAAAAGACAAAAAAAAAGAGTTCTTTGATGGAAATGAAAGCGGGGTGTAATATTTGAGTTCGAAGGAAGGTAGTGCCTACGAAGAAAACCGAACTGTTCCTTTGTTTGGGCGTTGTTGATAACTAGAAACGTCAAATGAAACTGGTCGAGACCCACAATCATAAGTTTATCGGGAGGGGGGGGGATTTTCGGTGAAACTTACAAATTCAATGATGACTAAAGATTATTTGTTAGTTAAACACCAATGTAAACAACTGGAGTTTGCTGTAAACAACAGTGGCTTGTAGTAAGTAACTGTGGTTGGCAGTAACTCTGGTGTGCGATAAATAACTGTGGTTTGGAATAAATAAATGTGATTTGCGGTAAGCAACTGTAGTTTACGGTAAAAAAAAACTATCTTGCGATTAAAACCGTTTTGTGGTAAACAACTTTGGTTTTCGGTAAACAACAACCGTAGCAGGCGTTAAACAACCGTGATTTGTGATAAACAACCCTGGATTATGGTAAACAACTGTGGTTTGCAGTAAATAAGCGTAGCTTGCGGTAAGCAACCGTGGCTTACGGTAAACAACTATGGTTTGCGGTAAACAACTGTGGTTTGCCGTAAAACACCGGAAATAACCTTGGTACTGCATCGCGCATGCCAAAGGACTCCTTTCTTCCTCGTAAAGCAGGTTTTCCACTTACCCAAGCTGCAGTTGACATTTGTAACATAACGTGCCCCTTCCCTCTTGCCAGTACATGAACACCCTTTATATTACGACCTTAAATCTGAAGGTTAAAGTAGCTAATGGAGTAGCTGCCACTCAGGCGGTGCGTCGAATCTAGAGCAAATACATAACCAATCACATCGCAGTTGCCGCTTCATCCCACCTCTCCTAGAGCACACAACGTATTACTCTTTCCTTTCGGAATCTCGGAAAGATGTTACCATATCCACACTCCCCCTAGGGTCATGAAGAGTGCCAATGCAGCAATGGTTGGGGCCATACCATAAGACTATCATTATGCTTGCCTCTATCCTTCGAGACCCGAGTTGTCAACCGGACTGCTTCGCTGTATAAGGAAATCCTACGCCAGCAGTATGGTGACTTCTTTCGTTCTAGCTCTTTACTAGCTTTATTCTTTCATAGTTTTCTAATCCAGAATTGTACGAACTGATCATTAAATATATCGAACTTGTTTGCTTAGCGTGATGGGAAAAATATTTTGTTGGGGGTTAAGCTTCTCTAATAATCCTTTCCTGCGTGAAAAGGATATTAGCTCTTATGTCCTTGAGTTTTTTCCTCAAGGAGTCTGTCATTGATTTGATTTTTTTGTCTCTTCTAATTGAATATGTCCTTGAGTTTTTGTCTCTCCTTATCGTCTCTCTTAATTTGATCTGTTTCTTTTGTAAAGAAGGAATAAATAAATATTTATTTGGGAAATTCTAGTAATCTGCGATTTTCTTCCCCTCGTCTGTCGCGAATTGACCACCGATGATCGTGACTTCGTTCTCCAAACACTTGGATTGGAATGCTTCATAACCATTTTATCTCACTCACTAATTGTAAAAAGTTTCCATTACTTTAAAATAATGGGCATAACACAGAAGTGGGCAAACTACGGCCTGCGAGCCGCATGCGACACGCAAAGCCTTTTCATGTGGCCGCGTTTCATTTCAGAATTCGACCAATTATTGAAAATTAATTATGTAAAATCTCATCTCATTATTTATGTAAGGATTCTTAAACCAGCAATTGTCAACTATATTTAATTCTTAGATAAATGATATTTAAAAAATGCGATAATTTATAAATACTTATTTTCATTACCCTGATTTACACGCTCTTTTTCACTCGCGGAAGTTAAGCTACATTGACTATCGTTAGTACTTGAATGGAAGACGCCTGAGCCCTGGGTAATCATCACATGATGTAGAATTGAAAATCGTGGTTCGGATTCCACTTTAAGCTGCAGGTCCCCGCTCTGAGGTGTGTGGAAACAGTTTAAAGGAGGTGACAAAACTATACCCCCCCAAACCCCTTAGTTATTAATGGGTTGCTTTATCTATGACGATGTTGTAATTGCAAACAAAGGCACAAAGTTAATTGCAATTCTAAATTTGCATCCAACTGTTTAGGTGCGGCCCGCAAAGCTTCAATGTGACCGACAAAGCTTCATTGTGACCCTCGAAGCTTCAATGTGACCGACAAAGCTTCAATGTGAGCCGAAAAACTTCAATGCGAGCCACTGCTTCAGATTAGGGCCCATGCCGGGCATTACATCTGCGCGTCTAAGATCACCGTAAACTAATACCCAGATTAAACATCATATGAAGTGTATACTGAATGGAGCTTAATAAGCCAAGAAGTATATCTTAAAGTTGGGTGAAGCGGAAGTCCAAAGAATAACAAGGTCAATAGACCTAAATCACGTGCTCTCAATTATTCGGAATATGACCTTAATACCTTCTAAACTTTCAATAATTTCCGGACTAACCTTGGGAAGACCTTGGCAATTATATTCTTCGAAAGAGAATATAAAACAACATAAGGTTTTCAAATTTCGTTAGAATCCGTGGAATAGTTACGATGTTATTGCCAGGAAACTCATTGAATAGTAAAATAGTTACCAGCTGACCGACAACCTACGAACGGACAGATGCAAATGATCGAGGATGTCTACGTTGATCAATCCTAGTTGTTGTACAAGATAGGGGGTATCCTTGAAAACTTGCAATTGTGGTGATACAAGAAACAGGGATGTTCAAAATCAAAATTGCTTGAGAGACCTTAACCATTTTTCCCTCTTATAACTTTTTGATTCTGTCACATATCACTTGTCTTTCCCCAGCACCAGCAGTCGGGTGCCCTTCTGGCCCCAAATATATGTAGGAGGATCTGCTGCTCTATATATTTCAGACATTCTCACTTCCTATATCCTTCCCTTTCTTTACACATCTCTCCATACACATTTTCTGCGGGAGATGTCTTTGTTTGATTTAGCTATAAATGAAAAAAAACAACAAAACTCTTCGATTCTTATTTTTTCGCTTGAAGACATTTTTCGCGCTGAATTCAAGGCTCGATTTTTTTAAAGCAGACGTAGGAAGACGGGAAATTGTCATCTGAATGGCGGAAGAGGGTTGGACAGATATGAAACCACGACCTCAACCCAGTCTTATTATGCTACCAAGCAGCGTCAAAGCAACTCTGACTTCAGAGTGCACACACAATAATTATTACTGAAAGTAGTTCGTGATTCTGCTGGTAATGAATTATTATTTTCCCAGGCTTCTGACGGAATACTTGTTATAGTGGTTTGCTTCGGTAGTCATGGCCAGACTCCTTTGTTTATTACACCTTTTTAATTTCTTCGCTAGATAAAAATATATCTTTTTTCTTATATTTCTTGCGATAAAAAACTAATATTCTTTCCATTTGTTGCAGTGTTGAAAATGACGATGATTTTGCGATTCGTTGTGGCCGGTGTGGTTGTCTGCTGGTGGTGTCGCTTCGAAGCCATCGCCGCCAGTCTCTCCACCACACACAAACAGGTAATTCATGTCGAACGTCTCATGACAGAGGGCTCAAAACACTAGTCATGAGCGATACCCCAATCCATCGATCGGAGGCTTGGGCAGATGGGGTAGGATAAGCAGGGATGGGTGAAAAAGTAGTAAAGTCCACAGGTGAGTGTGCAGGAACCAGTCCCTAGTACAATTGATAAGCGATAGCGACCCCGCTCGTCTACGTACGGGGACAAGTAACGTGCGCAAAGATCGCAGTGGCACGCAACTCTAAGTTCCCCTCGACTGTCTCCCATCTTCTATGCCAAGCTGCATGTAATCGGTATGAGGAAGAGCAAAACGCTGAACTGGTAGCGGAGCCTCATGGACTCTTTGGCCCCCTTATCAGCGTGCTCATTACCCGCATTTCCTAAATGTCCAGGAATCCAGCCGAAGATAATCTCAACATCCGCTCGGCTCGCCAAAAGAGTGGTGTCACGGATATTGCGAACCAGAGGATACATAGATTCCAATGCCCCGAGAGCACTCAGGGTGCGTTGTGAATAACTATAAATCACAATCCAGTCTCCGAACAGGATTTGGTCGCGTTATCTCCCGTACCGAGCGGTGTATTTCAACCAGCTCGGCCATGAAGACAGACGCAGAGCCTGACTGAGCCCCTCTGATTTAACACAGAGGGGATACGGCGTGGAAACCAACTCCCTCTTGGGGCTTGGAGCCATCCGTATACTCTGGCACGGTTCCAGCGTGACCAAAGTGTGCTCCAAAAATTCCGAATGAAATACTCCCTGCGCTGTAGAAGCTTTTGGAGCAGAGGCGTAAGAACAAATGGTCAAGAGTGGTACCCTCCAGGGTGGTATCCTGGGCAGAACCAGGGGCACCGAATGGCTTAGGGTATTACAGGCGCCTCTCGGCGGCATAAGCACACTCGAGATGAGCTGCGAATGCAGTGAGAGCTGTTCGCGACTGAGGGAGGCGCCAGGCTCGCGCGGAAAGGCGAAAAATGCACTGTGCACGGCGAAGAGCAAGTGGCATCTCCCCAGCATCGACAAGTAGGTTCTCAATGAGGGAAGTGCGGAAGGCACTGGTAGCCAAGCGAAAGCCGGTCTGGTGGATCGAGTCCACCTTCCGCAACACACGCTCGGCTGTGGAAACATAAAACTCGCATTCGTAGTCGAGCTTCAAGCGAACAAATGCCACGGAACGAAGAATATCCATGGCGCGGGTGCAAGACCCTGAGGCTGCGAATATTAGGCTCCCAGGTGAGGCGTCGGTAAAATACAATACCAAGGAAACGGTGCGAGCGCACCACTTCCATGCGCACCCCATTTTGAAAAAAGTCGGAGTCAGGATGAAACGTGGATGGCGGAAAAAATGCACCACCTAAGTCTTGGCCAAGGAAAACCGAAGCCTGTGCACTTCGGCATAGCAAGAGACGCAGTTTAATGCCTATTGGAGTCAACGCTCCAGAGTTGGCATCTGGACCGCGCCAAATGAGATCGAAAGGTCGTCCACGTAGAGCGTAGCGAGAACATCTTCCGGCAGCACCGAGCTGATGACGTTGATGCTTATGGCAAAGAGTGTAACACTGAGGACACTTCCCTGCGGTAGCATCTCTTCCTGATCCATTGACCTGGAGAGAGGGCTCCCCCCAGCCGTATCGGGAATCGATAACCTCGCAAAAATTCAGATATAAACATTGGAAGGCGTCCACTCTCCCCTATCGTGTGAAGAGTTTCCATGATGCCGTATCGCCATGTGGTATCATAGGACTTCTCCAGATCGAGAAACACCGTGGCGTAGAGCTGTCTATGAAGGATGGCCTCACAGTCAGCATTTTCCAGTCGGGGCAGAGCATCCAACGTGAAGTGGAACTTGCTGAAATCGCACTGTGCAAAAGACAGATGGCCTCCGTTTTCCAGAAAAAAAGGCTAATCTAACATTTACCAATTTCTCAATCAGCCTGCTCATGCAGGAGGTTAGAAATTTTGGGGGGAAAACAGCCGGAGTAAAGTGATATCTCCCTGGTTTGCGAAAAGCGAGCTCAATAGCGATTCGCCAGGAATATGGGAGGATACCCTCTACTGAGATACTGTTGAACAAATCTAACAGAAAGGCCATGTCTCGCTCACCCAGGTGTCGAAACAGGAAGTGCGAGACATCGTCTAGCCGAGAGTCGTGTGTCTGCTCACGTAGCGAGAGCAGAGCGCAACTCACTCGAGTAAACCTGTCGCTGAAGGGTTCTTCGCCTTTGAAAGAAAAGTCCAGTCGGTGGCCTTACGCGACAGTACGATGTACATTGAATGTTGAAGGAGCAGCATCCCGGCTACAGAATGCGGAGAAAGCGGTCGCGAAGGATTCCGCCACGGACGCGTGTCCGAGATTGTGGTCCTATTCTCCTGGAGAACGGAAGGGGGGGGGGGGCTGCGAGACCTCTGCTAGAGGGGTCTTCCCGTTAAGTGAAGATATGTATGCACGCCAAGAAGAGAGGCGGGCGTGCTTCGAAATATACCGGAACCTAGACCTAGCCCAACGAAATTCAGCGACAGTGAAATCGTTCGGGTGGTGGTTATAGCGCATGAACATAGGTATAACGTTTCTGTATGAGGGCCGTCTCACAACCGGCTAACCACCACGGAAGTGGTCGGCATGCAAAACGGCCAAACGTTCTCGGAATAATAGTCAGGCCCACGGCAATGAGGTTACCAGAGAAGAACTCAACGGCCTCATCAACCGACCTAAACTCCTCGACTGAGATAGAGAAATCAGTCATTTACTGAGATGCGGACCACCGTGCCTACGCCAAGCACAACCGGGAAAGGCTATCGGGTGGAAGCGGCTCAGGAAATGTTATTTGAATATAAAGTGATCACTATCATCGAGGTCATCGATCACCCCTTACCCAATATCAGGCTGCGCATCCGGAGAGCACAGAGATAGATCGAGGCAGGAAAATGAAGCAGTTCTCGGGCAGTGATGCGTAAACTCATCCACATTTAGGACACCCGTATCCATCTCTTCGATCAGGTCGGCAAGGACTTGACCCCTTAGATTAATCTAGTAGTCTCCCCAGAGGAGGTGTTTACTGTTCAGATCTCTGAGCAAGAGAAAGGGCCTCGGCAACCGTACGGAAGTCATCCGCGTCGAAGTCGGCTGACGGTGGAATGTACAAGGAAATAACAATATACCTCCTATCCAGGTGTAGCTGCACAACTACTGCCTCAAAGGAAGTATCTAAAGTGAAGAAAAGATCGGAAACATCATGACGGTTGTAAATCGCGCATCCTCCCGCCCGGCTAACATCCCGTTGTGGTGGTATCGCAAAACCATTATACTCCGCGAAGGTGGGCATGAGCTGAAAAATATAGCTAACGGGGAACAGGACGAGACGAGCCTTAAAGCTCTTTCCATTGAAGGGATATGCCCTCCAGGCCTAGATCGGAGGAGATGCGGGGGCCCTCCTAGAAGAGAGGACCCTCAATGCCGTACGCTTCTCGGAGGCAGAACTCCGAGCGCTGTTGATCGAGCAATGCGCTGAAGGCGCTGTCGCCTTCGGGGACTTATGTGGGGAAGTTGGCTCGCTATGCAAGTCTTTTCCTCCTTCCATCTCGAAATCTTAGGCAAGCGGGGTGGACTCGGAGCCGGGGGTCCCTCCTTTGGAGGATCCACCTTCTCTAGCCACCCAGCCTACCACTGGGTGTGAACGAAAAAGCAGAAGTTCGTTTAGGGCTGTCCTCCTTTTGGCCGGCAGCTTTAGGAACACCGCAAGATGTCCTCATGTCCCTCTTCAGGGGTGTTGCCTTCTGTGAGTCTAACGACTCTGTGGAGGATCGTTGCCGTTTCGCCTTACACGAAACTATCACGCTGGGGGAAAGGAGGGGAGCCCTGGTTTTAGCCAACGCTGGGTGTGAACCCTTTGTTCCGCCAGCTCTACCAGGGAAGCGCCCGGGGTGAGTAGAGCCCGCAGAAGGGTTCCGAATGAGCGGAAACGCCCGTACTCGTAGATCTGTTGGGGCTAGGAGCAGAGGGTGGCTTTCTCAACATTGAGAAATAGGAGGTCCCAGGCAGCGCTTGGCAGCCAGGACTAATTCCTTAGCCTCGCGAAATGAGACACGATTCTGGGCCTGAACGGTCAGGATTTCATTCTCAATGAGATACGCACCACATTGCTTCAAAGAAGCGGGATGCGGCCCTCTGCAATTGACACACTTGGCTACACACGATTTAGACTTATCGTGTACGACCTTGCAGCATCTTACACTGACCTCGGGTAACCATGACTTTGCACTTCGAAGCGGCGATGAATAGTCTAGGAGGGCGTCTTGAGGCCCCTCCCTGTTTTCTCATCACACGTTCGACCTTGACCGCCCCATGCTCAACCAGCTCTAAGTTGATGTGATCTATGGAGTAGTCTACGACTTCTCTAGAATAAACCGCTCCTATCAAGAAGTTCATGGTAAAGCGCAGCGTCACACTCACAGGCGTGCCATCAAGTGTCCGAAGGGCACTAATCATGGCCGCCTCGGAGGGATCCGACGCATTCACCAAAAAGGCTCCCGTCCGAGAAACTGGTCATCTTCGGCTCTCTACCAATTACACTAGCTAGAGCTCTCCTCTGATGGATAATGTTGCCCTTATCCAACATACTGCCATTAGTGGAGTGAATAACAAAGAAGCTTTTGAAGCCAGCAGGCTCGAAAACGCTCAGCAGCCTCTGAATGAGGGGCTCCGACGTAATCGAGGCTCCGCTCTGCGCTGTTCTTCTCTTCGTCTGGAGCTCCCCACCCGCGAGAGCATTGGCCTGGACGTGCTGATCTTCGCTTTGTCGCTTACTGAAACGGCAGCAGACCCGTCCTTTCCCGCGGCTCCCACCGAGGGAGAGGAACCCAGAGTCTTTTTCTTGTTTTCTTTTTAAGAGAGGAGGGCGGGGAATGAACCCGCTTCTCCCCTCCACCGGCAGGAGCCCACAGGACAGCTGGAGAAGGAGATCCCTCCTTGCGTTCAGGCGCGTCTCATTTCGGACGTGTTCCTTGTGCTCCCGCTGTTTAACTTGTGAAGTGTTTATTTGCCATCGATTTCTGCCTTTAAAGCGTGTTTTCGTAGAACCGTTGCCTGATTGTTACCTAATAACTGTTTCTATGGTGTATTTCTTTTACCATTTGTTTACAAAAAGTGAATCTTTTATATTTAAACATTTAAGTGACGTAATAATTGGTCGTCGCCATCTTTGATTGGGACGGCAAAAAGAACCAATCAGAAGAAAGAATTTCCACTCCACAAACGAGACCAGACAAACCGACCAATCACATTAGAGTATGACTCATTTGATTTAACAGCCGGCGCCATCTTGATTTCAACGAATTCGACGCTGATTCTAAATTGTCAGTAGATTTTCTCATTCATCGAGATATTTTCTTCCTGCCATATTTTAAAGGAAAGTATATATCCCTTCAAAGAAAAACAGTGAGTATTATTTTTCTATTTCCTTCATTTGTTCAATAGCTATACTTTAACACGTGTTTTTTACCAATTGCGCAGTTTCTATCCTATTTCTATTTTGCATTTTTACTTTTCAAGTGCATAAATTATTTTGTATATCAATTTCTCAAGTATAGAGTGAAGTTCTTTAAATACTAACTTTCATTAGTGCAGGATATAGTGTTTTAATTGGTTGATTTATAAGGTGCAAATAATTGTGCTCAACGATAATTCTATATTAGTGAACAAATCTCTATTTAAAAATGCCAGGTGCAGAGAGATTAAAAGCTTTTTGCTCCAAGTGTAAGTCAGTAAAGTGGTGTAGCGACTTGGAAGAACAATGCTATCAAAGAATTACAGCGGCAAGTATTTTTTTATTCTGTAAACTCGCTGAAAGACATGATAAAGAAAGAAATGAACTTATGACCATAATTACTAACATGCAAAACAAAATGAACTCGCTAGAACTAAAACAATGTGATTGCAAAAACAACGACAAAAGAATAACGAATAGTGATACAAAGATAGTCAGATTAGAACAGTCAGTTGCCTTGCTAGAAAATAAAGTTGATCAAAACGACAAAAATGCCAACGGTTTTTCACTTGACAAAAATAAACATCCATCGAGACCTAAACTTCCTGAACCGACTCAATTAAAGACGCATAATAGATTTTGAGCTTTATCCGAAGAGGAGGACGATACTTACTTAATTGGAGATTCAATAATAAGAAACCAAATTGATTAGTTCGGCGTAAAAAAACATTAGTAAACGAAAATTCAGATGCTACCCCGGCGTAGGGATAAAAAAGGTGACTGAAGAAATTGCCAGTTTAAACCTGAAGAGTAGAAAATCCCCTGTTATCGTTCATGTCGGAACAAATGATATTTTTTGTGGTGAAATGTTTCCTGGAACTGAAACGATGATTTCCGACTACAACGAAATGGTGACGAAAATTAAGTCAAAAACGGATCACGGAATAATTGTCGGAGTATTACCCAGATTATATGAGAAAAAGGAAACTATGAGTAGAACAATTGGAATAAACGAACGACTACGAAGTATATGTAAACGGGAAAATGTCAAATTTGTCGACTTTTGGATGACCTTTATTAACAATAAAAAATATTTTGCTCATGACGGAACTCATCTTAGCGCAATGGGTAAAAAGGTATATGGAGATTTGATAAACTTGAGTCTTTATGATACCCTCGAAAACAATTATCACCTTGACTCTTCACCGCAGACCTCGGGAAACGTGTCCAACGCGGAAAGACAGTTAAACAGGTAGAAAAATTAAAAGCTGTGTTGTTCAATGCCAGGTTTATCAGAAATAAAATGGTAGAATTTAAAGCGTTAGTAGCACTGGATAAATACGATGTAATAGGTATTACAGAAAGCTGGATACATTGTCACACAAGAGATTTCAGAGGTCAATTTCAATTACAAGGGTATAAAATGTTTCACATCGATAGACTTGGAACGGAAGGTGAAGGTGTAATTTTGTATGTGCGTGATGATCTCTATCCAACAGAATGTAATTTACCCTCTGACTTCGAAGTTATAGGAGTCAAGCTAAATCTCGAAACAAGTTTATTTATATATTTAGTATACAGAAGTCCTCATCAAGCTGTAGATTCTGATCATAGATTATACGAATGTTTATCAAATGAGATAAAGAACAAAATATCTTTAATTATCGGCGACTTTAACTGTGGAGGAATAGACTGGTCTACTAAAATTTCATACGCGGAAGGAGCAAGACTGATAAATTTTATAGATGATAACTTACTAACGCAATGGGTGAAAGAAGCCACAAGAGGCCCTAATATTTTAGATTCAGTATTATCAAGCGACGATGAATTGGTTTCAAATTTAAACATCGGAGAAAAGTTTGGTAACAGCGATCACAATATAATATATTTTAACATAAACGTGCCATCCATAAGAAGAATAACAAGCACTGTTAAGTTTGATTTTATGAAAGCAAATTTCGAAGGTCTGAGGGAAAGTCTTACAAACTATATTATAAAACCTGGACATTAATAAAGTGTGGCATGATTTTAAAAACAATTTACTGAAAAAACAGAGACAATTCCTACCATCTAAAGTTAGTACTGGCAAAAAAAATAATGAACCCAAATGGTTGTCCTCTCAGCTTAAAAAAGCCATTAGAGAAAGAGATAAAGCGTATAAGATAATGAAATCCAATATGAATATTGATAATAAAAAACATTATGTTGAACTAAGAAGAAAAGTAGAGTTAAACCAAAAGAGCAAAATGGAACGAAGAAATAAGAGTAGCTTTAAAATGTAAACAAAATCCGAAGGAGTTTTTTGCATTAGTAAATAGTAGAAAACCAATAAAAAATAGCATTGGTCCAATAAAAGACAAAAATGATATATTACAATATAACGATTTTGACATAGCAAATACTTTGCATCCGTTTTTGTAAATGAGAATACGAGTAATAAACCGACGCCAACTATTAATAATACCGGTATTAGACCACTAAAATCTATTAGATATTCCAAAATTACTACAAAAAAATATTGAAAAAATGAACAAATTTTAATCTCCTGGGCCAGATAATATACTTCCACGAGTCTTGAAAGAAGTTAAAGACCAAGTGTCTGGACAATTGACACAGATTTTTAATAGATCATTAGAGAGTGGAATTGTTCCTACGGATTGGAAGCTAGCAAATGTGACACCGATATTTAAAAAAGGTTACAAAGAACTAGCTAGAAATTAGCGCCCAATAAGTTTGACTTCAATAGTTGGAAAACTCCTTGAAAGCCGTATTGCAGCTGAAATAGTTGAACACTTAGAAAAAAATAAATTATTAAAAGATTCACAGCACGGATTTAGAAGAAAAAGGTCTTGCCTTACAAATTTATTAGACTTCTTTCACTTTGTAAATGAAGAATATGATAATACCAGATCAGCAGACATTTTGTATTTGGATTTCCAAAAAGCTTTCGATAAAGTACCCCATAAGAAATTATTGACTAAAGTAAGAGCCATAGGAATAGAAGGAGATGTAGCCAAATGGATCGAGAATTGGCTCACTGATCGCAAGCAGAGAGTAGTTATTAACGGCCAACAGTCAGAATGGACAATGGTAACTAGTGGAGTACCACAAGGTTCAGTCTTAGGTCCCTTGCTATTCATTATATATGTCAATGATTTAGACGATGAGCTCTTGTCAAAAATTTCAAAATTTGCAGACGATTGCAAGCTAGGAAAAGCAATAGTAACTGAGGATGATGTTATTAATTTCCAAAACGATATTGATAAAATAGAGAAATGGTCGAAAAAAATGGGAACTGCCCCTAAATCTAGAAAAATGTAAAGTAATGCATGTAGGCTATAAGAATCCCAAAGCGAATTACAAAATTTTTGATCAAAATATTAGCATAACCAATGGTGAAAGAGACCTAGGAGTTCACATATCTAATGATCTAAAATTTTCTCAACAATGTATCGAAGTAGAAAAGAAAGCAATGAAGCTTCTCGGATATATTAAACGTCAATTTAGCTTTAAAAATAAAGCTACAATTCTAAATATATTTAATGCATTAGTAAGACCACAGTTAGAATACTGTGCTCAGGTCTGGTCACCATACCTACAAAAAGATATTGATAGATTGGAAAGAGTGCAAGCTAGAGCCACTAAATTGATACCGGAATTCCGAAATTATATATATGAGAAAAGACTGGATATGCTAAACTTATTTACCCTAGAGAAAAGACGTCTGAGAGGTCAACTGATAGAAGTATTTAAAATAATTAAAGGAGTCAATAATGTTAACTCTTCAACTTGGTTTCAACTTTGCACAAATAGTACACGAAATAACAGTTTAAAAATCGTCCCAAAGCGTTTCAGAACGAATATATGCGGAAACTTTTTTTCCTATAAAATTGTCAATTATTGGAATCAGTTGCCTGAAGAAGTAGTGGCCAGCAATTCATTAGAAACTTTTAAAAATAGGCTTGACAAAATAATTTCATCGATTAAATAACGAGTTACAAAACATTATATGTTGCTAAAATTAGGATAAGAACAGCATGCTGTAAGCATAGATGTGTAAAATACCTTGTATAATATGCAAGTAATTTTCTCATAGGTTATTATTAGTTTAAGATTTTGATGTAAAATATTGCCCTCAAAGGCAGTTCTCAGACGAAATATAAAATTAAAAATTGATGTAAAAATTAAATATGTACATATTAAGTTGTTTCTGCTTTCCTATAAAAATTCCAGGATGTGTCTTTTGTTCAAACACTTCCAGGTACATATTTTCCTTTTATCAAACCCGTCATTGGGTGGGAGAGGTGGGTGGGGAGAGACTTCATCTTTGCTATCCTATTCCTTATCATTAGGATTGTAGATATTTAATTTAGATAATAACATGAGTACTTCCAATGAAATGGATCGAATGGTCTTTTGAAGTACTTAGCTTCCTTGTAACTCCTTGTAAGGTCTTGGAGACCCGAGCCGTCCGAGGACATGACGGGTCCCGTACGGTGACCCCCTAAAGCTCAATATTCGATCCCGCAGGTCTTTAGAGGGAAGGGGCCGGCGGACCCTCTCTTTCCTCGTCTGCCTATGGGGATTGACCCTATCGTGCCGCTCCCACCGGGAGTGGTCAATTATGGGCCACCTGCCTTTATTGACAGTCCCCTTCGAAAATAAAAGGGGGACTGCCGCTGGAGAAAGAGAGTGGTCCAAGGGAGGCTCCCTAGAAGGGGGTAGGAGAGTCCCCTACACCCGTAGGCAAAGGAGAGGAGTAAGCCTCCTCTCCGGTTTGGAGGGTTCCCTGCGGAAGCACAGGGAAGGAAAGACCTCCATTTTTTAGGTGGAAATATATTTTTGTTTGACTTTCATCATCGGGGGGGATGGTGTGACCCTATTTATTCTACAGAATGCGGACGCTAATCACCCCACGCAGTAGCCCGCTCTGCGAGGGGTGAGTACTGGGCCGGCAGAACCCCCTGCCGCCATTTGAGCCACTCCTCCCGCTCAGTGACCTGGCAGCCCATCAGCATGGCGCCTCCATCTTGGGCAGTGCGTAAAAATTGATAGAGAATGAAAGGGAGTGTGAGGAAGGTGTGGATGGGGATGAAGTAGGTTGTTAAAAGGCCACCACCTCAGGAGTGAGCTGGTGCGGAAGGATTACCTTGAATGAGAGGGAGCGGTAGGATTACTTTGGATGATGGAAAGCGAAGGATTACCTCTGATGAGAAGGGGTGGAATGATTATCTCGAATGAGAGGGAGCGGGAGGTTCATCTCGAATGAGAGGGAGCGAAAGGATTACCTCGGATGAGAAGGCGGAAGGATTACCTCAGGTGAGAGGGAGCGGAAGAATTACCTTGGATGAAAGGGAGCGGAAGGATTACCTTGATTGAAGGGAGCGGAAAGATTACCTTAGATGAGATGGAGCGGAAGCATTACCTCCGATGAGCTGGTGCGGAAGGATTACCTTGAATGAGAGGGAGCGGTAGAATTACCTTGGATACGGAAAGCAAAGGATTACCACGGATGAGAAGGGGTGGAATGATTATCTCGAATGAGAGGGAGCGGAAGGTCATCTCGAATGAGAGGGAGCGAAAGGATTACCTCGGATGAGAAGGCGGAAGGATTACCTCAGGTGAGAGGGAGCGGAAGGATTACTTTGGATGAAAGGGAGCGGAAGGATTACCTTGATTGGGAAGGAGCGGAAAGATTACCTTAGATGAGATGGAGCGGAAGCATTACCTCCGATGAGCTGGTGCGGAAGGATTACCTTGAATGGAAGGGAGCGGTAGAATTACCTTAGATACAGAAAGCAAAGGATTACCTCGGATGAGAAAGGGTAGAATGATTATCTCGAATGAGAGGGAGCGAAAGGATTACCTCGGATAAGAGGGAACGGAAGGATTACCTCGGGTGAGAGGGAGCGGAAGGATTACCTCGTATGAGCGGAAGCGGAAGGATTACCTCGTATGGGAGGGAGCGGAAGGATTACCTCGTATGAGAGGGAGCGGAAGGATTACCTCGGATGAGAGGGAACGTAAGGATTACCTCGGATGAAAGGAAGCTGAAGGATTGCATTGAATGAGAGGGAGCGGAGGGGTTACTTCGGATGATGGAAAGCGAAGGATTACTTCGGCTGAGAAGGAGCGGAAAGATTATATCGGATGATGGAAAGCGGAAGTATTACCTTGGCTGATGGAAAGCGGAAGTATTAATTTGGCTGATGGAAAGCGGAAGTATTACTTTGGCTGATGGAAAGCGGAAGTATTACCTTGGCTGATGGAAAGCGGAAGTATTACCTTGGCTGATGGAAAGCGAAAGTATTACCTTGGCTGATGAAAAGCGAAAGTATTACCTTGGCTGATGGAAAGCGGAAGTATTACCTTGGCTGATGGAAAGCGAATGTATTACCTTGGCTGATGGAAAGCGGAAGTATTACCTTGGCTGATGGAAAGCGGAAGTATTACCTTAGCTGTTGGAAAGCAGAAGTATTACCTTGGCTGATGGAAAGCGAAAGTATTACCTTGGCTGATGGAAAGCGAAAGTATTAACTTGGCTGATGAAAAGCGGAAGTATTACCTTGGCTGATGGAAAGCGGAAGTATTACCTTGGCTGATGGAAAGCGAAAGTATTACCTTGGCTAATGGAAAGCGGAAGGATTACCTTGGCTGATGAAAAGCGGAAGTATTACCTTGGCTGATGGAAAGCGAATGTATTACCTTGGCTGATGGAAAGCGGAAGTATTACCTTAGCTGATGGAAAGAGGAAGTATTACCTTAGCTGTTGGAAAGCAGAAGTATTACCTTGGCTGATGGAAAGCGAAAGTATTACCTTGGTTGATGAAAAGCGAAAGTATTAACTTGGCTGATGAAAAGCGGAAGTATTACCTTGGCTGATGGAAAGCGGAAGTATTACCTTGGCTGATGGAAAGCGGAAGTATTACCTTGGCTGATGGAAATCGGAAGTATTACCTTGGCTGATGGAAAGCGGGAGTATTACCTTGGCTGATGGAAAGCGGAAGTATTACCTTGGGTGATGGAAAGCGGAAGTATTACCTTGGGTGATGGAAAGCGGAAGTATTACCTTGGCTTACGGAAAGCGGAAAGATTACATCGGTTGAGGGGGAGCGGAAGGAGTAGCAGGGAGAGAAGTGGAACAAAATGATGGTTAGGGGAAAGTCGACTGGAAATGCCCTCGTTGGTTGGTACATTTCTTTATATAGGCAAAAATACATTCTTGTTTACCGAGTGCGTGTTCCTTGGTTGGATTACTTGTCCACCCTTGCAATAATTCAAAACCAATCGCCGCAGGGCTAGAAATTTGGCCGACACAATGGGCACAAATAATGAGGCGGTGCATCGAGTCTAGGCGCACGTGCAGAAACCTCCGCTTACGAACGTCATTGCATACATAACCATTCACGACACCGCTTTCCCCACCCTCTCTCTTCACACACACAACGTATCACTCTTCCGTTTGGGAACCTGACGAGGTGGTTTAAAATCCACACTCCCCTGACACGGAAAGGGAGAGACCTTTTATTCATGTAGGTTCCTTGATCTCTGGTTAGTGTCAAACAAACCCGCTTTTCCTCTAGCGAAGACCTGCCTCTGATGCCAACGAGCTTGTCAGCAATTATCATTCTAATCTTTATGTGAATTTCATTATCTGCTCGGAGGACGTCGTCTACAAAAATAAGGGTAGAAATTGCATCAATTTTATAGCGAGAAATTATTAAGTATCTTTTTGAGTTGTTTAATGGGAAATAATTGTTGGATACCCCCGCCCCCCAATAAATTCACACATCTTAATGATATTCTTGGAAGTTCCAATGAATACTTTATTGTTGGTTTCAATTTATTATGCGACAAATGCGTTCAAGATCTTGATTTCGAGCAAAAATCAAAACTTGGTCCTAATCTGACAATGCAAAGAGATCTCACCTCAAACTAAAAGATTTTCTATGCATTATCGATTAGAGCACGTGGGTTTAAACTGTGTTAGAAACATATATGTCATATTTTTTTCATTTCCTATACCTTTGTCTCTTCTACCAGTTTCCCCCATATCTTTGACACCTTTACCAGTTTCTATATGTTTATCTCCTTTACTAGTATCTCATTTATTTGCCCCATAAAACATATCTATTAAAATATTCATTATAATTTCAAAATTTGATCCTATTGTTAACTTTTAAAATCATACATTGTTTTTACACAAATTCCTTCAATTACTTTCTAAATATTGTATAAAAAGTAGTGCTTTCAATCGTCTCTGGGACACTCCACTCAGAGTGAGGAAGATAAAAGTTTCCAATGTGCTGGGTTCGAACCTCCATGAAACCTTTTCGTCAAATAACATTCGAATTAGAATTACCCAACTATATAGTTTGCCCGAGTAAATACATCTAAATCAAAATATCGTTAGAAATGATCATGAGATATTGCGTTTGTTGATTCTTATCATCAATCTGTGTCACTAGTGAACTAAATAAAAAAAAATTCATCTTTAGTCAACTTTGTTTACAGTAAAAAAGGTTGATTAAGCAATTAATTGATAATTGGGAAGTTGAATGGAGTTGGTGTGATATAACAGAGTCTAGTAAGCGGAAAATAGAGATAGAAAAAGAAGAATGAATCAATCGAAAGTATGACGGTTGATATAGAAAAAAACAAAACAGGCAATACTTACCTTCTCCAACCGAAGGCTGACTCTGGGACGGGATATTTATTATACCCGGTAAACATCAACCGATTGTAATTGTAATAAAGATTCATGTTGTGTTGGTAGTCCAGTTAACTGACCTTTTAAACATTACCTCTACACTAGTTATCATTGAAGACCACGAAACCCCTCTAGGTTTTTTCCCATAACTTTTCTTTAGTTACTATTCTATGTAATGAAACTTGGACACTATTAAACGTAAATTCCAACGAATATTATGTACATTTTTCACGGAAATTAATGAATATTTTTAATTAAATGTAGATTTATTTCGTTCTCTAGTTTTGCACGGCAATGTATATACAAGTAGGGGTAATTTAAGATGAAGATAGTGCCGTCATCTCCAAGGTTTTAGAGCCTTCCAATTCAAAAAGGTTATAGGAGCAATGTTATTCAGCTCATCGAATTACATAGAAATACATATTTATTTATGCAATTCTGAAGAAATTTATTTTTCGAAATTTTGTTGTTTTTCTGGTAAACCTGAAGATCCGTGGTCCTGGTTGCATAATATTTCGCTCGTGTTCCAATATGCTTTACCTTTTTTGACTAATTTTGACGGTCGGCTCGTAGGGGAGATCGCCCTGCGATGACCCTGCGATTTCAACGCGCACGAATATGCGTGTTTGAACGAAACAAACTTCTTCCCAATAGATTTCGGCTAAAAAACAAACATTAGCGGCGCTATCGTCGTCTTAAATTACCCATGTTGGTGGTAAGGGAGCGGCGTTCTCAACATATTCTTAAGTTAAAGGTAATACTTCAGTTTAGGGGCGCACGATAGGGGGCGCTGTATCTGGGCTACAATTTTGGGCTATAATTTAGGCGTCAGAGGTCATAAGGCGAAGCCCCTGATTTCGAAAGTAACTAAAAATGATAATTTTTGGCGGAAATAGCCTAAAGTAGGCGACGCTATCGTCTTTATTACTTCGATAAACATGCAGAGCCGATTGCACGTTTATCAAAATAACAAAGACAATTGCACCACCTAATTTAGGCTTTTGCCGCCAAAATTATTTTTTGCCCCCCAAACCCCCTCAATTGATTGAAACTCAGGATCATCGTAGGGGGGTCCCCCCGCAGTGATATCTCCCCCACGAGCAGTCCACTTGAATTTTCTTAAAAAAAGGTGAAACATATTGGAACATGGACGAAATATTATGCGGCCAGGACCGGGGAACACCAGAGGCGAGCATGTGCCGCAGATCTTCAGGTTTACATTATCTCCACCTTTCATTATTATAATTGAGCCATGCTTCTATTAAATGAAACCACGATCTATCGAAAAGTCTATTAAATTGACCGAGGAATTAATACAAGTTGTATTGAAGTCGAGCAAACTGTATTCACAGGTATCGCACTCTGTTAACTGCTCGGTTTCAAGGTTGCCAATGTTTGAAATAAAAGGTTGAATTAAAGGTTGCCAGTGTGTGAAATTAATGGTTTAGTTTGAAAAAAATAGTTAAACGAAACATGCAAATTTCAATACATTAGTAATTATAAAAAATCAATGCATAAGTAAATAATATAATTCAGTGGAAGTGCAGGCATTTATTTACTAAATAATAAAGAACAAAGGAAAAAACAAAATAACAAAACAAATACAACGCCGTGATTGGCCCCCTTTGAAGCTACCGTCTTACCTCATAAGGCCTAGATTGTAGCCCAAAATTGTAACTCAGAAACAGCGCCCCCTATCGTGCGCCCCTAAACTGAAGTATTACCAAGTTAACTTTTTAAGGGGTGATTTTTCAGTTCTAGAGGTTTAGTAATATAATTAGTCTAGGTAATCTTGCAGAAAAGCTCCACTTTAGAAATTTACGCTTCTTTTTACTAAGAAGGAGTAAAATAAATAGCAAAGTGGAACTTCAGAAGACCTACGCCGTGATTTTAGTATTAAAAATAGTATTAATGGTACTTTTAGGCATTGTAGTCGTCATTTACGATTTCAGTTGGCGCGGAAAGTCCATATTTTTAAGATACTCCACCTTGATGGGGTCAAAATGAAATTAAAATAAATCCACCTTGTCCTCTCTTGATATGTAAAGAAACCGTGATTGCAAACATTGGCAACCCTGATTTCAAGCTAATGCTAGGCTTTCGAATTGTTTTTGAACCATGAGGTAATTATTTCGAAATTGGGGCAAGGGTGTTGCCACCTTCACCAAACATTACCTCTGACCGTAGGTTTTCACCCCATAGCCTATGAACGGGAAGCAATCAGAGTTTCGATCAGGGCCCCGTACCACTACTACTACTAAAATCACGGAGTAGGTCTTCTGAAGTTTCACCTAAATGACTAAGCGTTGTGAAGGTTGAAGTAAGTTAAGGACGGTTATTTATTTAATTTTTTTAAATAGGGTAAATATGTAGATTAGCGGCTCGAACGATGGGACGTATTCTTACTATGTTTCAAAATGTGTTCCAAAATGTTTCACGTTTTTAGAGTACATTTAAGGCGATGGCTCGTGTGGGGGTAAACACAATAGGAAAACCACCTTACGATGATCCTGAGTTTCAATCAATTGGGGGGGGGGCCTGGGGGGGCACAGCTCCCCAGTATATAATCATAATTGTTTATAGAATAATTTCCTAACGTTTCCAGAGGTGAATGATTTTACCAACTCATTTCAGCGCCTTTAATAGTTTTGCGAATTATAATGGCGGGGGGAGGGGGGGGGGGAAATGACGTCATAAATGACTGATTTGAATTTCTATTTTGTTTTTCACTTAATATATTTTTATTATCCTCATTTGGTGTCATTTTTATTTGTCAATATATTTTTCTCCAGTTTACTATTTTTATTACCTTTTTTTATACATTTAAATCTACTTAGCTAGATCGTTTAAATGAACTACTTTTTTTTAGCCATTTGGGTGCAGTACAGACGCATTTTACGCAGTTTGAAAATGGAATCCGTTTGTAAACAGTGCCCGTCGTCTATTGCCGAATTATTAATTTTATTTTCGGATCGAGATAAATTTTAACCGTTTTGGACTTTCATAATTTACTTAAAATTAAAATCGATTGCGAGGTTTGTGGCCGGGCATTAGATATTACCCCTCATTTTGAATTGAGATGTTCTAAAACTAAACGTGGCTCAAGTGAGCGCCAAAGAAAAAACGACCAGTTCGATGCCTATCTCGCAACCGCCATTTTCTGCAAGCAATTCCCGTTTATCAAAACGGGAATTAAAGGAAGATTCCACGCTTTCCTCATCGCTATTTAAGAAGTATACCCACCGCAATAAAGTAAGTAAACAGCGTTTTTCGTTTGTTTTGTTTCGGGCATTGTTTTACCCCCCCAAAATGGCGCTGGCTATATTTCGAATAGGACTCAAACGCGCATGAATATTTAGGCAGGGGTGAACGAAATATAAACACACAAAAATCCACTTTTGGGGCCGAGCCACCATAAATGGTTCGTGGTACCCTGTTGTAGAATTTTATGTTTCGCGAAAGTGAACAAAAACAAAATAATCCAACAATGCGCGAAATCTATATCAGAGCGATACTGGTATGTTGTTTTTTTTTTTTTACTTTAATAAAACTTGCAAATATACAACAGGTAGCACGAAGCATTTAATTAAAGATTAAAAAAAAATATTCGTAAGCTCACTCACACACTAAACACTTAAAGTTGCTTTCACTAGATTAGGCTTTGATAAATAAGCTATAACTACAGTTATTTGACCTAAAATAGGCCCTAAGTGATTCTCGCACCTTTCACTTTGACATATGACGTCATAAGGGTGGTCTTAAAAGTCTTCGACTCTCTTTTGTGCATTGCCGATAATCACCAAGAAGAATAAATGAATATCGATTCGTGAAATGGAATTTAACAATTCCTCTAACAGAATGTAATCAACGGAATACTACAATAAAAATAGCTAAGTTATGAGTTATAATGCAATTCGCTATTAAATTTAGCCATATATTTGTGTATTAAATGTTTTCCTATGAAAAAAGTGTAAAAATTCTTGGAAAATTAGCTTATTCTATTGTCTAAATCAGGCCTGTTTATATGTTCAACCGCCTTACCTTACCTTACCGATGTGTCATATCCTCCAGGACGTCGGCAACCAAGGACTTTCATCTTCCTTTGCCACGCGTAGCTCTGATGAACTGGTCGCGCGACGTTCCGCTTCCCATTAATTTCACCAGTCTATCCATGTATTTTTCTCTTGGCCTTCTTACTCCCCAACTTTCCTCCACCATTCTAGTTACAACCAAATTTTCCATCCCTTTTCTTCTCATCACATGACCGAAGAATCTCAAATGTCTTCCTCTCACCATGTTCAACCACATCGCTCATTAAAAAGAAATTTATCCCGAAAGGAAGAGGACGCTCTGTGCATGCGCAGATTTCGTTTACCCAACCAAGCTTTTCAATTTGAAAGTTTCTCACGCCAAAGGGGAAATACGAGTGGAGATAGAAAGGAATTTTAGAGAATTTTCTGCCCAAGTGGAGAGAATTTTCAAAAATGGCTGCGGAAAATTCTAGCAAAACAACTACCAAAATGGGTCGAGTTCTGAGGTTCTTTTCTCATTTGAACTCACGATTTCCGACGTATAATAACTGGGTCATGGCGGCAAAAAAACCTTTTTAAATGGAAAGTTGAAATGCCTTTGCTGTTTTGACTTACATAACGAAACTGATAAGGTTTCAATAGGCGTTTCTAGAATACAAAAGAAAGAAAATGAATTTGAGGCGAAGAATATCAACGGAAAAGAAGAGACGTCGTCCTTTTAGCTCAGAGCAAAGGACGTCAAATTTGCAACGGATAAAATTTGATCCAAAAGTTCAAACTTCATCGCTCAGACTTGGCAGTTGCATTCGTTGACCGAAACGTCTACCGGTTCAATATCACGTCAAATAAAACAGTTTATCGCTACCGTTACCTAATATAAATGGTATAGGCGAAAACAATTACTATTTGTGATTAGAATTTGTGTCAAATTTGCATACCCTTAAGCTTCAAACCAAAGCTTTACAAATGTGTGTTCGTCGAGTCTTCTTTATGCCAGGTTATGGGAGTAAAATGTGTACACTACTAAGCTTAATTTCAGAAACCGCTCAGACTCGCTTTGGGTCAACAAGGAGATCTCCTGCCCCCAATGATCCCCCCTTCTTAGCCATGGACTTCTCCATTTCGGGGAAGCTCATGGCTGAAATTGGCACGTCAGAAGGCCAGGGGTTCTTCTGCTTCACGAGAGGATGGGAGGGGGGGGGGGGGGGTCCGAGTTCGTGACTGTACATCACAGGAAGGAGTAATGGGAGAAATCTGAGCAAAGACATAGTAATATATTGCACAATTTGCCAAATGCATCTGCTTACCATAAATATAGCCTTTATGCAACAATTTACTTTGACTTTATTAGTTTTGACAAACTCCATCTTCTAGGGTGGAAGTGTATTATATTCCTGAAAGGGGGGGGGGGGATTTACCCGAGGGAAATTTGTTCCATAAGCTATTGTCTAGTTGGAATTTGTCGTAGGGGGATTTTGTTACCACCGGCAAAGAAGCTTCAAGAAAATCGTCAGAGACTAACATTATACCAACAGTATGGAAGAAAGATAATGTGATACCTAGCTTTGAGAAGGGGGATACAAAGATTATTTACAATTACCGACCACTAAGTTTGACATCAGTAGTGGTGAAAATGATGGAATCTATATAGAGAAATCTATTAGGGATCACTTAGATAAGCATAAGTTGATTAATGAAGCTCAACACAGCTTTACTAGGGGCAAGTCATGTTTGACTAATTTACTGTCTCTTTATAGAAAAGTGTATGGTGCTGACGATAGAGATGAGGTCAATGGAAGTATTTTTAATTGGATTCAGTTGTGGCTTAGTGACAAACGGCAAAGAGTTATAAGATGTCAGAGCCGGCCAAGACCGTGTGGTCCACTTCTGGACCAGCTCTCTTTCAAACCATGCCGATGCATTTAAAGAGTGCATCTAAGCGGTTCTTAAAGATGTTTATGGTTGTTGATTTAACAACGATCTCCGGCAACTCGTTCGGCGAGGAAACTACCTCGCTTGAAAAAAATTCTTTGCTATATTTGTATCAAATCTTCGTTTCTTAAGTTTGTATCTATGGCTTCGGGTTCTTGAGGAAGCGTCCAACTCGAAAAGGGTTTCAATTTTTACTTCATCAAAATTGTTTAGGATCTTAAAGACTTGTATGAGTTCTCTTAACCTTCTCGTCTCAAGTGATTGCAGGTTGAGTGTTTTAAGTCTGTCTTCATAGGACTTTTGACGTAGTCTAGGTATCATTTTTGTAGCACGATATTGCACTCTCTCCAACATTTCTATATCTTTCCGCAGGTATGGATTACAAAACTGAACTGCGTACTCCAAATGAGGTCTAACCAAAGATTTGTATAGGAAAATTACTGAATTTTTCGATTTGTACGCAAAATTTCTATATATGAAACCGAACACTCTATTTGCTTTCTTGCATGCCTCCACCACTCTCTTCCAACTTTCAAATCGTTGCAGACTATAGCACCAAGATCTTTTTAACTTTGAGAATAGGCTCGCTATGCTTTCATCTAAGTCGTTTACATATATTAGATAAAGCATTGGACCTAGCACGGACCCCTGGGGCACTCCGCTTGTTACGTCTCGCCATCTCGATTGGTGACTATTTATGACTGTACGTTGTTTCCTTGCATTGAGCCAGCCTTTGATCCAGTTCAATACGTTTCTACCGATTCCATAAGCGGCAATCTTCTTAAGTAGACGCTTGTGGGAAACCGTATCGAAAGCCTTTTGAAAATCTAAGTAGATTGCATCTGCTGCTCTATTCGTGTCATACTCTTCGATGATGGTTTGATAAAATTCTAACAGATTTGTTAAACATGATTTGTTTTTCGTAAAACCGTGCTGTGATTCGCGGATGATACCCAATTTGTCTAAATGTTCCACTATTTTCTCTTTTATAATAAGGTCGAGCAATTTTCCGATTAGAAATGTCAGGCTTATTGGCCTGTAGTTGCTTGAGCTTTGTCGGTCACCCCTTTTAAAGATCAGAGTAATGTTTGCACTTTTAAAGTCTTCTGGAACGACACCTTCTTCGAGTGATTTGTTGAATATTGTGGTGAGTGACTTGTTATCGTTTCTTTCAACTGTTCCAGGTAGCGAAAATGGATCAAATCCAGACCTTGCGATTTGATAAGGTTTAAATTTTCGATATGTTTGATTTCCTCTTCTTCTGTTACTTGAATACTAGTCATAAAAGATTCTTCTTCGATAACTACTCATGCATCAATATCTGGAATGGTGTCGATGTTTTCCATTGTAAAAACTGACGCATAAAAAACGTTTAAAATCCCGGCAATGGCACCTGGATCATATATTAAGTGTCCATTTTGGTTTTTAAGTGGACCAATTGAGTCCTTTGCCGTGTATCTGTGTTTACATACTGGTAGAACATCTTTGGATTTTCTTTTCCATTTCTAGCTAGCTTGAAATTTTTCTTTAATTTTCTAATTAGCTTAGTATAGAACAGATTAAATCTGAGTGGAGAAATGTTAACACTGGGGTTCCTTGGGAGTCGGTGCTGGGGTAATTGTTCTTGATTTATATTAATGATATTGACATAGGTATAAGTAGCAATCTGGGCCAGTTTGCGGATGAAACTAAGTTAGGTAAGATAATAAGGTCTAACTCCGATGCTAAGGTATTAAAAGATGAATTGATCAAACTATTCCAATCAGGGGAGAAATGAAAAATGGAATTTAACATAGACAGTTCCAATCCGTTGAATAATTATAAATTGAGTAGAGGAGTTTTAGTAAGGTCATAATGCGAAATCTACATGTTTTAGAAAGAAGAAGAGTTCAAGGAGACTGGATTGAGGTCTTCAAGTAGACATGGGTAAGGTTCTTATTTTTAGTGAACCGGGTTGGAGACCCGCAATGGGTTTAAGTTGAGACAAGTTCAGGTTTAGGAAAGAGATTGAGAGGAAATTGGTTTACACATCGATTGTTAAGATGAATGGAATAGGCTCTATAGGCATGTGATAGAAGCGTCCTCTCTGCCTACATATTTTTAAGAATAAATTGGATAGATTTAGGGATGAGGATATTAGGTGGTACATTGGATTTTGTCGAGAGATGTAATAAGGTACCAAATCACTTTATATTCTATACCATACCTAGATAGTGGGACTGAACCTGGTGATGGAAACAATAGCTGCCTCGTATAGGCTATTAATTAGCCTTTTGCGGTCTCTTTCTTTTCTAATGTTCTTATGTAGAGTAGAAGTGTTGAATGGCAAAATAATAACACTGACCCACACACACACTTTATTATCTATTTTCTTAGCTGATTTAGCTTAATTTTGATGGGCTGAATTCAAATATCACATTGGTTTTGCTTAATCAGGTCAACATTTGGATTTATCGCCTCATGATGGTATTTATGTTTTTTTACATGACTGGTATTTTCTATTTACATATATAATGCAAAGATATTTCTTATTTGTTTAAATAAACGAATTCGGAAGTTTTTGCATGCGGCAATTTTCGACTAACTGGTATTTTGCTACATCTGCGACGAATACACCGTTGTTCCTAACAGGAATCCAGTCACAAGTTTCATAAAGTGTTCCTATCATGTATATTTTGGTATGGAAACTTGGTGACCAGGATAAAGCTTGGGCGTCACACATGACATTTAAGACATGCACCGACTATATGCTTTGTTGGACCATGGACAAGAAGAATGGTTTGAAGTTTGGAATTTGCATAGTTTGGAGGGGGCCGACAAATCATGGCACTGACTGCTACTTCTGCACTATTGATTTGGCAGGGATCAACAGAAAAAAACGGAGCAGCTTCAAGTATCTTGATCTTCAATCAGCACGTAGTCCTGTAGCTCAGTGTGATAAAATTCCAGGGCCTGTCTTTGGAGAAACTCCTGACATCAGTGACGAATTCCTCCAGTATTGAAAAAAAATGAAGAAGAAATTTTTTTAACGATGATGCTTCACATCCTTTTCCCAAAGGATCTAAATGAACTAGTTCGCGATCTCAGCCTGTCAAGGTCCTCCGCTGAACTGGTGGCATAAAGAGCTAAGAAATGAGCTAAGAAATGACCCATATGACCATGGACATATAGAGTTATTCGTCCTAGAGATTTCAAATCTGCCATCGGATTTGGCGCTGATGACGCCAATGAAATAACCATTTATCATCTTATAACAAAACGCCGAAAGTCATTGGAGGGACTTTTCCCCTTGTTTCTCTGAAGAGAAAGACTTGGTGTACTGTGCAGATATTGCGCAGCTTCTGCACAAGGTTGAGTGCCACAGTACCAACCTGAAGATTAAAGAATGTTCATTAACAGCAGCAAGCGAACGCTGAAATGTGTTCTGCTACATAACGGCAACCAGTTTGCCTCTGTACCCTTCGATCACTTGACTACACTGGAGGAGAAGTATGAAGCGGTGAAGTACTCGTACGTGCTGGAGAAAATTCGCTATCTTCAGCCTGAGTGTTTGATTTGTGTTGACCTGAAGATAGTGAACTTTTTGTTGGGACAACAGACCGAATTCACCAAGTACCTTTGCTTTTTGTGCATTTGAGATAGTAGGGACCGATATCAGCATTATACAAAGAAGGACTGGCCTGCAGGGAGGAATTTGTGCCTTCCAGAACAAGGATCATCACAAACAATGACTGGACATCAAGCTCGGCTTGATTAAACAGTTGACTAAAGCTCTAGACAAGATGGTGACTGCCTCACTAACTTGTGCCACGATTTTCCAGGATTTATCATGGAAAAGTTAAAAACTGGCATCTTTGATTGGTCCTCAACTAGGTCAGATCATCAGAGATCAAGAGTTTAAAAACTCAATGAATGGGGTGGAACTGTAAGCGTGGAATGCTTTTGTTCTTCTCGTGAGGAACAACTTTCTTGGCAATAATGCCAGAAAGTACAAGAACTTGTCAGCATTATGCTGACTACTTTCAGAAATCTCAAATGCAACATGAAACCAAAATGCTTTACTTATTCTCACATATGGATCGGTTTCCAGAGAGTCTAATATTCAATGTACCATTTAATTACTAAGTTATATTATAAAAACATGTTTTTTTATCTTAAAAACCTAATTTGGATGAGAAAAATTAACAAAAATCAACCAAAAATGTCCTAAAAAAGTAATCGATTCAATTATAAGATCGATTTAAAAAAAAATCGATTTAGCACTAAAGCCTGACCTGCTCGGAAGAAACATATGTCATTTTCGGATTTAGCTGTGCAAAATAGTCCTGAATCAGTTAAAAAACCATAGACCTTGGGAGACCCCATGGGGAGTTTTTCCCTTTTGGATTGAGCTTTGTGTGGGATGACTTGGCCATTTCCTTTAGAGACGAGATTTGCTATTCATTTTTTGTCATTGGTATGGTAGTTGGTGTCCAGGATTTTTTTATGAGGATGTGGCTTGTGATGGTATCAAAGGCTTGGCTGAGATCTCTTCGGTCGGTGACCGTGATAACTGTGTTTGGATGGCAGTTTAGATGAAAGCCTTCTAAAATGTGTGTTGTCAATATTTTTGAGTGTTTTGTACTGAAGCCATGTTGTGCAATTGAGCGAGGTTTCAAGTGTTTTCAAGATCATTGAAAAGAGTGAAGTAGGTATGTAGGAGATGATGAGGTTAGGGAGTTTGGTTTGAGGATGAGAACAATGGATGGGTGCTACCAGAAGGTGGATCATAATGTGCACACGGGGATGGTTGAAAATGTTTGTTTGTGCGGATATTTCTGTTTTAAATGGGTGTTTCAGATATGTTCTGAGTTTTCTACCTGTGAGCTTTTGAGTGTTTTGATGGTAAGTGCAGTATTTTAGGGTGGTGGATATGTGGGGTCTGTGTGTAATTTTTGTGTTTTCTAGTGTTTTACTATAGTGACGTCTGAGGGCTAATTGGCGGATTTTGGAGTAGTGTTATGAGAGTTTGTATTGGTTGGTTGAGATACTTTTTTTTCAGTAGTGATTAGAGAGTCATCTTTGTATGTGGAGGTGTATGAAGTGTGTAGTTTTGAATCTTTTGCCAGAGTTAAGAGCTGTTTTTTGTGGTTGATTATTTGAAGGTTTTGTTTTTATATGGTAATGTCTGGCGACAATAGTGTGTAGTGTAGTGCTCAATTACAAGGTAGAGTAGAGCAAAAAGGCAAATAAAAAATTGAGCATCCCGTTGGCCCTATGGTATCTTGAAATGGGCACACAAACCGAACACTAAAATATGCCATTTGTTAATAATTAATTAATGTATTAATGCAAAGCAAACTCTATACATGTAAATAATGCAAAACCATTTGTTAATAATTAATGTATTATTTCAAAGCAAACTGTATACTTGGAAATAATGCAAAAACACTAGGCAATGAAATCACCGTGTTTCCACGATAAACAGATAAACATTTACACATCAGAAAACAGTTACGAGACGATGGTTTTGTCCCCAGGTGATAAAAAGAGAATTGAAACAGCTGTTCATACAAGTATTGAATCCGATAATCCGATAGAGAGGAAGTCTGCCCCTTGGTCTTTTGATATGGGTCCTCGAAAGACGGAATTTAATTTGCTATGAATGTAGGCCTGACCAAATATTGGTCAGATTTCCAAATACAAACACTCTCTTGGTGTACACGCTTCTACAATAGATAAGGATCTGTCCAGCTCTCGGATTGGAGAAGCGGAGGCCACGCCCCCAATCTTCCAATATGATAAAAGGGCTTGTTAAACACACACAAGAACAGTGAGTAACAAGATCGAGACCAACATTAATATCAAGAGTTTCAGTGTTTCCCCCCCCCCAAAAAAAAAAACACCCACAACAACTGATGATCCTATTTAACCGGACAAAAGGTAACCGAAATTATGGAATCGTCGGACCAACAACGGGCAGAGGAAAGAGAAGAAGTTGCCAACACCAAGCCAAGAAGAATTAGACCTGGTAAACTTCATCACCGTTGGCCTCCCGTTTCGACGAAGCGTCCGTTAGAATGGTAAGGAACTACTGCAAACAACCGGGATGAGCTAAGATGAACTGCTACAGGTGGACGTAGGTTGAGACCTAACCCGGCAAAAGTTTGTGCGGTTTCGAGAGACGAACACAGCGCCCATCATCACAGCTCAAAAAAGACAACTCTGGATCAAAGTGAAACCAACGGACAAACACACGCCATACGTTCGAGTAAGTTTTTTAAAAATTTATAGTAACAATCGTACGAAGTGTTTCGGATATCAATAAGGTATATTAAAAAAATCCAGCGCAGACCAATTTAACAGCGTAAAATCACTGCTTATTTAGTTTTAAAATATTAAAATTATGAAAATCCAGTGTCCGGTGGAGGGAAGAGCATTAATGTTTATTAGAACGAATCAAGTGTATAAGGTCAGTAAAATTATTGATTTAAAGATAACCCAGCACTAAGCGTACAAACTCAATAAAATTATGAATTTAAATTTAACTCCATATTAAATGTAAAAAGTCCGTTTAAATATTAATTTAATGTTAACTCCATATTCTTAAGTTCCGTCTGGTTTAAAGAAGAGTAGTGTGGAGCATACACAAATGAATGTACATAGAAAAAAAATATATTAATAGGCTTTGTTTGTAATTAGGATATACAGCTCGGACATCCGAGCAGTCAAATGTTAAAACGCTTGACATTACATAATTTAAACAAAGAATCGCAGGATTGCTGCCACTCAGGCCCGCCGAGAGGGGGGTAGGGCCGGTACATCGTACCGGGACCCAAGTGCCGAGAGGGAAGGTACAGCCGGCCCAAGTGCTGAGAGGGGCCCTTGTTTCCGTATGTTCATATACAGAGCACAAATCAAATGTTATAGTGATAAACCTTTTTCCTTTATTTATTTTAGGAAGTAGCTTCTAGTGGAGATAATATTCTCTATTTTACCTCGGAACGAGAGTGCAACTAAAACTCGCCTTTGATCTCGCGATGTTGATAATAATATTTCGTCAATTTGTAAAAGAAGAAGAGGCCGAAGTGACATAATTTTAGTGATTTCGGGGGGCGGGGGGCGTTGCCATTAGTTTTCTACAAATCAAAATATTTTATAATGATTTTTTCTTTCTTTCTACATTAAAATAAGATAAACTGTAAATATATATAAATTATGTATTAGATATATCATTGCTATATAATATGAGAAGTGAAGCAAGAATACCCGAAATTGCGGAACAAAATAAGGGTGAGTGTATACTGGTTGTTATTAAGTTGTTAATTGTCATGTGGTTAGTTGTAACAAGTTATTAATACCGTCTCATTTTCTGAGGAACAGATTGCTGAAATGCATTTAAGTTTAGATAAATATAAAGGAACAGTAAGTTAGATAACTGAAGATGGTCAAAGAACAAAAGTGGCACCTGCTGGTACGGTATTCAGGCAAGGGGCAAATAATGGTGCGCTTCCTGCTGCAAGTACAATGACAGGCTGATTGTGGGTGTTGATATTGGTGTTCATGAGGAGTTAAACGCGGAAAGAGTTGAAGAATGTGTCAGAAAGTGCCATCTCAATTTCCCAACTTCATTTCTACTTGACAGTACTCAACAACCATTCCCTGAGAGTATACTCTCAGTAAAAAATCAAAATGGTGAAAGTTCAAGACGACATTGGCTGGTATGGAGTCCATCACAACAGGCCCTCTATTGCAGTCTCTTTCAAAAAGAAACCTAAACTTCAGAATGGTATTTGCATTTAGCAACATCACAGGTCTACCCTGGAAGCGAAAAATGAAGAAATGGCACAATCTTTTGACGCGCATCATAGACATTGTTCTTTTTCTGGGGGGGGGGGATAGCATTTAGAGGATCTTCGCAAATAATTGACAATGGAAGAAATAGAAACATTTGGGGCTTGGTAGAACTGTTGTCTCGGTGGGATCCTGTTCTGAAAGAACATGTGCTAATAAAGGTGAATGAATTGCAACAGAAAGGAGGAAGCCTACAGGTACACTATTTCTCAGCATAGACGCAAAACAAGTTTGTTTCTTTTTGCTTAGAACTTGCACAACAAATTCTCTTTGAAAGAAGCTTCTCGAAATTTTTTTCAATTATGGTGGATGCAACACCAGACTCCTCTCTTGTTGAGCAACCCGCTTGTTTACTAAGATATCTTGTGAAAGACGATTTTGCATATGTTATGGAGGAGCGATTTTTGAAGTTTATTAATTGCAGTAACCAAACCGGAAACGATATTGCGAAAATGTTACTGAAAACGTTTAAAGAGAACAACATCCTTTTCTCAGATTAGAGGAGGCAAAGCTACGACGATGGATCCAATATGGGAGGGAAATGCAAAGGGGTACAGGCACGTCTTCTGTTTAAAAATGATTTGGCACTATTTTCACCCAATGGATGCCATACTTTAAATTTATGTGAAATAGGCTCTTCTGAAAATTGCTCTGAAGCCATCACCTTTTTCGGAACAATTCAGACAACATATACTCTCTTTAGCTCCAGTCCACAACGTTGAGAGACTCTTCTGAACAAGACAGGAAATCATTCGCTTTACAACAAGTCCGATACAAGATGGTCTTCGAGAATAGACTGTGTAAAACCATTTGCAGCAAACGTTACCAGTATTCGGGCTGCACTTGAAGAACTGATAGCAATGAATTTGACACCTAAAATTTACGATTGGAATACATGGCGCTATTAAGTATGTCTCATCGTTTACTTGTGTGATTATGTCAGCAATTTGATTCAAGATTTTGGTACCAATTGCCATCTATAACAAGATTCTGCAAGCAAGACATGCTACAGTTGATGTTGAAGTCACAAATCTCCACGAGTTGATGGTAAGTTTGAAAGATCTTCGTGGGAACTGGAAGAAAATCTGAAATGAAGCAAAACATGTTTCATCAAACATGGGGAATGAGGTGAATCTGAATGTGAAGAGACTTAGCATTAAAAAATCCAGTTTGATGATGTCATCAACAATTGTGCTGCCATGAAAGCTCAAAAAGCATTATTCAGTATATGATTATTTTTTAATATATTTTATTGTCCATTTTACAGGATGGCTCAAACGTCGCGTTATATTAAAAAAAAATGCTACTAATGATGTTTTTATTTCTGCATTGTATGTGATTTTTTTAATTAAAGAAATTCGCTACTAATATACAGCATGAGCACCTGCAAAAATAAATGAATATCCTTTTGGCGGCCCTGCTGCCACTTTACAATTCATGTTCTGAAACCAAGCTTAACAAAATGAAATAAGATAGTAAATTTAATGTTGTGGTGGGCGTGCACGCTGTAGGCATAAAATAGTATATAAAATAAGGAACGCCTAAGAATTGAATTTTATGCTGCAGCCAATAAAATAAAAGGGCAGGAAGCCTAACTAAAAGTTAACAATAATAAAGTAGTGTCGCACACAAACACACGCACACAAAATTTTTTCGCATTAAAGAGCTGCATTTCCCACTTCCAAACGCTCCAAAGAACCACTAACAACCATGCGTATTATTATGGATATAAAAAAAGAGTATTGTAAGACTCCGAAAGTCAAAGGAACCCAACTCAAGGTAAAGATGCAAGGAAAATAAAAGTTTACCCCTCATTCCTTTATTTTAGGAGACCAGGTGCATTGTATAAAAAGTAGGTTGATCTCGAATTATTGAATGTACATCTTCATTCCGATGCTACGGCACACTTATAATAAAAGGAGGCAGATTGTTTGCACGCCTAAATATTTTTGTGCATACGTCTATGTAAGAGCAAATAGTACACCATGTGTTACGCTTAGCGAAATTACCTAGAAGGTGCAAAGAACTTGTTTAAATTCTATAAAAAATATTAAAAGCAAATATTTAAGCCGTGTTAATTATTGTAACTATTATTTAAGTGACAAAATGCTTATTCGCAAAAGAGTGTATTAGACTCAAAGAATAGCATTTGTAAAACTCAGTTTTTCTCGGGGGAAGTCCTAGTAGTGCCCAATTACGAGGTCGAGTAGAGCCAACAAGGAACCTCACAAATTGAGCACCCCGTTTGCCCTATGAAATCTTGAAATGGGCACACAAACCAAGCACTAAAATATGCCATTTGTTAATAAATAATTAAGCTATTAATGCAAAGCAAACTATATACTTGAAAATAATGCAAAAAACATTTGTTAAAATTAATGTATTAATGCAAAGCAAAGTGTATACTTGTAAATAATGCAAAACCGCCTGGCAATGAAATCGCTGTGTTCCCACAATAAACACACAAACATTCACATATCATAAAACGGGTGCAAGCCGACAGTTTTGTCCGCGCAGTGATAAGGAAGAGAATTGAAACAGCTGTTCATAGAAGTAATGAATCTGATAGAGAAGAGCTCTGACCAATGGTCTTTTGACATGGAACTTCGAAAAATGGAATTTTATATGCTACGAATGTAGGTCCGACCAAATATTAGTCAGATTTCTAAATACAAACACTCTCTTGGTGTACACGCGTCTAAACTAGATAATGCATATACCCTCCGGTCAAATAGGCTCTACTCAGCTTTCGGAATGGAGAAGCGTAGGTCACGGCCCAATCTTTCTATAGGATAATTGGGCTTGTAAAAGACACAGAACAGTCAGAAGGATAGTCAGTAACAAGATGTAGACCTAACTATCGAGGTATGGCCAAGTGTATATGAATATGCACATACAGGCTCTAAGGTAGACCAAGCAAGGCGTCAACTGTTATTGTTTCTAAAAGTGCGATTTAAGTAGATAGCGGCAGCTGCGTGACCAAGGAATATAACAAACACAATGACAAAAATAGATTTTAATACACAAGAAATAAAAAGATACAACAATAAATATGGATATGTAAATGGTACATAAATGAAACGGACTTAAGCTCCGAATACTAATTAGATAACCAGGTTAGAGAATGGTTATAATGGGAGTTACTTCCTTTGAAACTTGAAGATAAGATGGGGCAACTTGGGGAAGGTTTTGGTGACCTTGATTACTCACTGGTGGTAGCCACAAAACCCACAGCGGATGGGGCTACTCTTCTCGAACTCGTGTCTGCGAGATGCGGGCCTCCTGTCCTCAGGGGTCACCGAACGAACTTCGAGGGGAGGGGGAGATGACTTCTCTAAACTCGGCTTGAGCGAGCTAATGGGCCTCTTGTCCTAAGAGGTCACCAGAAGAACTTCGGAGGACGGCTTCTCCAATCCTTGATCCGAAGGAGGATGAGAAATGCTGACGTTGCCTCACGAGACTCTTCTCCCTGACCCGAAGACACGGGTGTGATGTTTAGCTATTCCGTGGCTTGCGACCGTCACTCACACTTCTTGGGAGAGAGCTCGTTGAATTGTACTCCTTCTGGGGGAAGTCGCGTTTAACCAAATCTGTCCGTCAGCCTGGAGCGGGTGCATATATACCCGGAGTTATTCAAAACAAGGAGAGAGATTGAGACCATCTTAACCTTCGTTATCGGGCGTGATGAACCAAGTGCCTCCTTACAAGGAGGTCTCAATGGCTGGGATCAGCAGTCAGACGGGTGACAGCGGCGGGGGCCATAAACGCGGCTCACGGCGAATCCACAAAGCAGTCTCCCGACCCGAGGGGGATGGGGAAGGTTGAGACGACCGGGAGGAAGCTTCGGTGTTAATTTCACGGGAACCTGGCGGCGGGTCAAAAGAGGGAGAGGTCGGAAGGAGGGGGGGGGTTAACGGCTCGTTTTCTCTTCCTAAATACTGTCTTAGGAGGTGGAGAAATAATATTATTCTAAGGGGATTCCTCCACACAACATTAATATCAAGTGTCACAGTACCTCCCTAAACAGGTGACCTTAGAAATACAAGGACGTGAGCATACGACAAACCAAAACAGTAACTCAGCGATTTCATTTGTCAGAAAGCAGATGCGGCCCTCAGACTTAGAATAAACCTACAAAACCGCCATTTTCTAATTTCCTTACCTCCGCCAAGTAATTGGTCGGTTACCGTCAGCCCAGCCTACAAGTAGATAACCAGCGGGCATCTTGAACTTTCAATTGGAGTCAGATAGAATTCAACAGCATAACTAACAATAACTGATAAGACCCATAGTAAAAAGAAGAAGAAGCCCGAGTTGATTGTAACACCGGCTAGTAAAACCTGAGTGTTTTTATGAGGTTGAGGATTTCAGGTGTGAAATTGGTATTGAAATGTTTCCTGTGTCGAGAGTGGATGAATTTTTGCTTGCATGATGGATTGTATTAGTGAAATCGGAGAAATTTTGATAGAAGGAAGTAAAGTGTTCAAGTGTGAGGTTAGCTAAGGTAAGATGTAGGATGTGAATTTAGACCACTTGGCTCATTTGTAATTTGTGTAGGCTTTTGTTTGTTCAATGAACATCGAACAATAATTCTTTTTAGAACGTTATTGGAGCGATATAAATTTTGCCGAATTCCAATTAATTAAGTGGTCATTTTCGGAAATATGGAAAATGGACGCACTATTGTTTTCACCTCTCCCAACATTGTATTTATGCTGATTGATACGGACCGATAATAATTGCTTGCCTGTTTGTCCAAAATATTTACTTAGACAACCAATATTATTACAATTATTGTGAACCAGTATACATATTCGAACATAATAAAAAAATGCATGAATATTTTTATTGTATTCATACTTGTGGATCAATAGTACTAGACCTAATATTAAATTAAATGAATACTCATAATAGACATAATAGAACAAGTTCAGCGTCGTTATACGAAAATGCTAAGATAATGAAAGAGATAAGAGGAGAGGCTAATAGAACATAGGAGGAAAAGGGGGGAACAAATATCCAATTATAAATTATTAAATAACATGTCCGATATTACAGAAAAGTGATATTTTTTTAGGCATGGCATCGACGAAAAGACACGACAAAAAGATGAAGTGGAAATTCTAAACATCAACGGAAAAATTTGCCGTCAGCAACTGCATCGTCCAAGTTATGACTAGTCAACCACAAGTAATAGTTAGCCATCCAACCACCGAAATCTTGAAAAACAAATTTGATAAATTCATAAATAAAAATAACTAATAAGTATTATATAATATAACATAAATAGAAGACATATGTTAAAACAGCGATCTTCTTACTATGTCCTACCATATAAGAACTGATATAGCTTAGTGTAGGTACTAATCAAATTGATTGATTTATATATAAGTGTGTTTAATTACTCGAAAAAACACACGATTAACGTCCCCTTCTCGTTAGGTCTCTAAAATCCCGAGAACTAATCTCGTTAATGTCTGGGCCTGGTTTGTTTTGGCTAAAGCCTCCCATCTGCTTTAAAAATGATTCAATCAAATCCAGAGATTTGGGAGCTCAGATCGGCCTTAACATTTTATGATACGAATTGTCCTCGTATATGAGTGTGAAGCAGTTTGTTATACAAATACACTCCAGTTATGTATTTATTTACAATGTGAGGTTGGAATTCCTCTTGGTCGCTCAAGTTCAGTGTCTGCATCTCACGTGAATTGAGAGGTTGGAGGTCGACGTAGGAGGCTGACACTTAGCGTGGAGCGAGCGAGTGAGTTGAGCGAAAAGCGAAGTGATAAGAATGCAATTATGATTTGCATCTCCTCTTAGTGCCAGTAAATAGGCCCGAAAGGCATAAAGTGGCCGAGTGTCGCCATCATGGGGTTGCTAGTGGTCACTGGCTAAGCCAAGTGCTTCTGACCAAATAGTGTAAAGTGGCTCAGATGTTAAAGGGTAGATTAGACGTATTTGTACCCTGTCACGCACACTTGAAAAGTATGAGTTGGTTGTACGGAGTGGTGCAGAGAGGAATATATATGATAGAGAGTGTGAGGAGATACGCACGGTGAGGAGGTGCTTTTATATTGATTGCGCAAGAGTAATGTGACGTGAATATGGAGTGTAGTTCAAAATCCTGAATGTTGCAAATTTGTGTGGCAGATATATATAGCCCTACTTACGATAAAATAATAATGAAGACGGTGGATTTGTGTTTATTCTGAATCTATTTATTGGTTCGAACAATAAGTTACTGATATTTGAGTGTCATTTTGTGAAATGTGAAAAGGTGAAACAGGGAAACGTGATTTTTTCTTTCTTGGGCTGAATACTCAGATATTTTTGTTTTAACTGTGCAAAAAAAATGACAGGGAAAGAATTAAGGAACAGGTTAGGCAAAAATTCAAGATTGCATCACATAAAACTTGCCCGTTGCGAGGAATAAAATAAAATTCAATGTCTTGAGATGATCACATTTACCCGAGACTCATCTGGTAAGTGCTCTCGGTATCCTACTGAAAAAATCGTTGGACTTCCAGCACCTAGGTACCGGGTTAAATTCCTAGCGAGAAGGGACAACGTATATGTACGTAGGGAGCTAGCCGCCAATTGAACGTGTTGAGCCTGTCGCAGTGCAGCAGCTCCATCCACAAATGTCATCACGCATGCACCAATCACAACATCGCTGTTTTATCTTCCAGTCTCCAATTACGCAGTATATACACTCTTCCAGCATGGAACCTTCCGAAGGGGTATTTATATGCACACACTCCACTGCAAGATGACGCGATTGAAGGCGATACATTAAGAGCCGTTTCTGGACTCCTTGGTTCGTGGGGGGGGGGGGGAAGTAACGTCCCTGGTTGCCATGGAAACGAAGCGACGGATAATTACATCACGAGAAATGACCAGGTGTAGATTGGATTGTTGATTTTATGTTCTACAATCATGGCCAAAGGTTTTGAGACTAATATATATATATATATATATATATATATATATATATATTTTTTTTTTCATTCGTTTTTGAAATTGAAATGATAGGAGTAATTATTCTAATATTTTGATTATTGCAGATTTATTAAAACGTCAGCGTTTTAAAAATAATAAGAAAAACAGTGCATCCTTCGCTGAATCCAAAATCGCGCTCTGTTCCTGTTCCTGTAGGAGGTAAATTTGAGTTCCAAGAGCGTTTCTAATCCATCAAAAGGGTAAAATGATGATGAGTAATTTTAATATATTTTGTTAAAATAAATGTTCGATTCTTTTGAAATCCAGAAATAGTTCTTTCTAAAGCAAAGCGTGCAATCATTGTTGCTCTGCACTGAAGTGGGCTGAAATGCAACGAGATAGTTGCTAAGACTATTGAATCAAGGAACATCATCTTTAAACCATTAAGGAATTTAAAAAGACTGGTTATACTCGTATAAAGAAGACTTCTGGACGCCCAAGTGCTTCAAATGAACGCCTGGATCACCTCCAGGTAAGGTTTCATTTCAAGGATCGGGTTGCCTACAGTGCCGAGCTTGCTCACGATTGGACAGAAGCAGAAGTAAACGCTCCAGCTCGCACAGCGAGGCCGAAGACTTTTCGACAAAGGTCTCAATTCGAGAAGGGCTGCGAAGAAGCCTCATCTTACAAAGAAAAACATTACGGTTATGCTCCACTTTTGTAGGAAATATGAAGAATGAACGGTGGAAGACTGGGGCGAAGTGATATTCTCTGACGATGCTCCCGCCCGCTCGTTTGGAGCTTCTAGAAGATCCCCCGTATTCTGTTTGCCTCCTTTACCAGGTCTGCGACCGTGTTCTGGGTCTGCGTTCAGAAGCTGCTGGGAGCTTGGAATGAATAATGTTCTTGGCATTTGGATAGCAAAAGTGGTGAAGGTGTTTAGTATAATCACATGCTCTTTTCTAATTTCACTACTGTGTTTTTTGCCGCAGGTTCCTTCGTTGCTTCTGTTGTTGTTCCTGCGTAGGTGTTTTTCTCTTTCTTCGTTAATTTTGGCTTTCTTTTGTCTGATTATTTGTTTGTTCATTGTGCATGACATGGCATGCGTTTGGTGTTCATTCCCTCAGTTGACGTTGTGGAAGAATAATGAGAGAGAAAGGAGGAATTATCCCCCCTTCCTTGACTTCCCTAATTCGCCTTTCACCGTTCTAATTTCGTCTGCCTTATATACTGCAAAAATAAGGAGCCATCGCGACTTCTCGCTATGGGCTCTTATCGCGATCCAAGGCAATTCAGGAAGTCTGTTGGCAATGAATCTCTCTTCCCGTCTAGATAATTTTGGAGTATATATTCGACACCTCAGAGTTCACATGCAGATTGTGTCTGAAGCCTCCGTCCAGTAAGTTAGCCATAACATCTTCGTTAGTCGAGAGGAAATTGACTACATTCTCGCCCAGAGAAAAATTGAGTGATTGTCGAAGAGCCAAGGAAGAGATAGTCGTCACTCAGTGTTGTTCGTGGAGATAGTTTTAGGCGCGCTTCAACCCTTCTCACCCCGTCTTCGGATATAAGGATCGGAAAGGCCATCCCCGAAGTACCCTCCGTTTGCCTCTTAAGAATAAGAGGCCCCCAACTTCAGTTTCACGAAGTTGGATTGAGTGTCCCGTGAGACGCCCACAAGTTCAAGGTCGAACTTACCTACCTGGTCCTACTCGCCGCACATCAAGGTAAAAGGGATTTAACCCCCGCTTCGTCACGCTCCCCCCGCCTTTACCGCGTCGAACCTCAAGGATCCCCTTTGCTCAAGAACTTGCATAATTTTAAAATCATTACTTAATTGATTATCCCTTTGTTCAAACTTAATTAATAGTGTTAATCATCTTAGCAGTGAACCGTCAATATTTAATTTCGTTGCCATTTAACTTGTCCTATATGTATATGTAATCCACCGTCACTAATCTTTAGTCCTATTAAAGTATATTTTTGTAGCCGTGTTTGAATATTCCTTGGCCTAGCAACTGTGTATTTAAAGCACTCTTAGAACCATCCCCAGCCTTAAGTTCGGTCGGCCAGTAGACCAGTGTACGTATAACCGCGTACGCCTGGTCATAACACGACAGACGTATTTTGTATTCGAACTCATACACTCGTCCCAGCTGTACTCTCAGCTTGCACATTCAGAACCGACTTTCCTTTTGTAGGACATTCTTTAGTTTTGGGTAGGCCAGGGCATAGCATGTGAAGCACACCTGGACGGAGAAGAATGTTTCATGTTCTACGTACCCTTTTGAGATGTTCGTAAAGAACCCCAGGAGTCATTCTTCTGTTGCTTTCTTCGCCATTTCGGTAGCTCTGAAGATTACTTTGAAAACATGACTGTTCTTCTCCGGTTTAGATTTTAAATTTAATAATATCTTGAACAGTTGCCAATTTTCCTGTATATTTATTTTGTTCTTGATTTTTTTTATGCGTGTGCGTACCCGCTCAAGGGTCGAGACGCCTGCAGATGACCGATCTTTTTGTCATACCTTCTGGAGGTGTTCGAGTTTCTTAGATGATTCCTAGCTTAATAGCAGATCCAAGTCATTTTCCGTGTCGCAGATTGTGACATATCCGTTTTACTGTTCTTCTAGCCTGATCAGAATCACGTCAATTTCCGAATATATAGTTTGCAGTTTCATTTCTCTGTTTAATCTTTCCTTTCCTGCGAGGGCACGAAGGGTAACCCTCTTCCACTTTCAAAGTCATCCATGTTGTCTTGTGCGGAGCCTACCTTCCATTTTCGTTCCTTTTTCTTTTTTTTTCTACACTTATTTTTTGTCTTGGAAAGAAGTTTACATTATTTCTTTCTTTATGGTAAGAAGTTTACATTATTTCTTTCTTTATGGTAAGAATAGTCATTATCCTCCTAGACCCCTGCGCCCAGCTGGAGTAACTGCCTGGATAAGGATGATCAATGGATGAGTGGATGAACTTTGGGAGGCCTTCCTGAAGAATGACTCATGGTGGTATTGATGATGGGTGGTGTTCCACCCCTAGGGGGTACGGGCCCCATCAGCGATTTGGTTATAATAGCCACATCCAGCGTACATAGATACGATTGTAATGGTATGTCCCTTTGTAGTCCTGGCCGGACCTTTAGAGATAGAGTAATCTCCTTCCCAATTGCTGCAGCTTCGACTCTTGTCCGGGAGACCTATGATAATGGGTTCAATAGTGGGCTATTCCACAAACCTACCTTCCCCACTGCCTTAAATTATGACTTATCAAGTGAAGGTCATAGTCCGAACTAGGCTTTCACTGGTAGTTCATTCAGCTAAACACCATGAGGCAGGAGATGAGAGAGTGATGAGCTTAGGCTGCCATAATATTAATTACGACCACTTGGGTAAAATGTATCTTTTTAAGTCCCCGTAGAGGAAGGATGAATACATGAGAAAGTATGAATAGAAAAAAGGATGAGGTCGATTGGATCGTAAATGCGCCCGATTATCCTTCCAATTAGCTGGTCTTCCTTGCTTATTCTCTTTCTTCGATGAAAGATTCAGATGCAAAATGAATTGCATGAAAAATCTTTCGCTGCGAGAGCTCAAATTTGTCGGAGTTAATCAGAAAGAATCTGAGCATTTACTATTGGCGTTCATGCAGAGGCAACATCTTCCGTAGAAAATCCGATTCCCTTGGCGAAAGAATTCTTCAAGCCCAGCTATTCAAGGAGACGAAACCTGAACTCCATACATAACGTACAAGCTCCAAGAGAATTCTTCACTTATTTCATTAAAAATATAAAAATCTGAACACCTCCCAACCCGGCTGCCTATATACGAACGCCACAAAGACTCGGACATCCTGAAACCCTGAATAAACCTAAGAGCTTTATATAAAACACTGTTATAAAGAGATTAGGTTATAGAAGAATAAAGAAGAAAAGAAAAAATGCGTTACATAGACTGATTGGAGAGAACTCCTGTTTCCTTAGAACGGAAAAATACTTAAAGTGAAATTATTTTTTCCTTGTTCTGTCACCTTTTCTATATCCAGACTGTTTATCTCCCATGATATTTCAAGAGCTAGCACAGCATAACTCTACCATTGACAAAGTTTGAGATACAGATGGTACTTGGGTATAGTGAAACCCTGCAGGAGACACCGTTAGGGACCAGAAAAGAGGGATCTGTTATCCACCGCGAGATTGAACCCAATTGCGGACTGCTAGTAGGGATAGGCCTATTTCGGTAAGGTGGTCGAGGAGTGTACAAAATAATAGGTAAGAAAAATAGTCATATGAACAAATAGGGAAAGCTCCCTACTACAGGAAACACCTAATAAATAATACATTACCTTTTTCAGAGGAGGAAAAGAAACACAAGAACAATGGAGACGGAGTGCATTCCGAGGAACAACTGGAGATGGCCTATAGCTGTACAGTAAATTGTTAATACAAACCTTGTACCCTTGTACGAAGAGATGAAAATCGCTCTCTTAAAATTGATCGACAGCACAACAGGATATATTGCTATATGCCACCAAAAAAAGGATGCAGAATAATGGTTTCGCAAGAGGGAATAGAAGCCCATCAATTCTTCTCAAATTATCGCTAAGGGGAAGCGTAATTTGTAGAAAGATAGACTTATGAGTAGGAACACATACGAGGAAAGAACTAAAGGAAGAAATCGAATGAAGCAACCAACGAATAAAGTATATCATATAATAGAAGTCGTTCAATCTACTCATGTGTTCAAAGTAGTTTGCACCAACACAGAGATGTCAAGTAAAATTGCAACAAACGGACTACTGGCATTTAACCTAAGAATTCCAGCAGAAAACATCGAGAAATAACAAAATAGGAACGTTCAAATGTTCTAACTCTTTTATGCACTCGAAGATCACACGATGAGAAATTGCACCGTAAAACAGAAAATATGCTCCGAATCTTCAGGAGAACATGGATTGAGAGAATGTACCTTTAGCACAAATATTGCCTAAATTGTGAATGCTCACATCGAACCCTACCAATGAACTTCCCCAAAATTGAAGAAATAATAGAAAGAAAAGAAAGAGAAAAACAGACGAAACAAAGGGTGAAAATTGCCATTTATGCTGGAGTGGCAAAAGCTAGGATAAATAAATTGAAAGAAGCAAAGACCAATATTACCATCCTGCAATGAATAAGCTCAGACCTTCTCGTAAGCATCCTCCATGTGCACCTGGCCAACATAGGAAAACCAAGTCCTTTCTCATAATATTAAATCAACTTCAAGTGAAAAATGGCATAGAAGAAATGTGGTTCCCAGAGAATCCAGAATCTTCATATTATAGACATATTATAAAAGGAAGAAAATAACCTTATATTGGAGCTCCAAAAGAAAGAAGCAAAGACAAAAAAGAACATAAAAACACGCCATCCTCAAGTGTTCTTTAATCCAGGCACCTAGACCTTGTCGAATGCAGAGGCCACGTCTCTGAGTACGACGTCCACCCTCTTATTTTCGGCCTTTGCATTTGCAATGAACTCTGTCATAAGGGCAAAGGCAGTTTCCGTACCGAGGTGTCTAGGGAAACCATGTTGTTGCATGTTGTATCCGTCTCTTGTTTCTAGGAGGTTCTTTAGCCTGTCATTCAAAAGTTTTTCTAAAAGTTTCCCAATAAGTTACAGTTTTTACTTCCTTTTTTGGCTTCCTTGGTTTTAAAATAAAGATCATTCTGGCCCTTTTAAGTAGATCTGGGAAGTAGCCAACGTTTAAACAGGCATTGAAGAGACTTAGTATGGCTTCATTGATGTTCAGTGGGGCATTCACTAAGTGCGCCTTGGTAAATTCCTGATATGCCAAGGGCCCTCTGCTTGAATTTCTTTAAGACTGTCTCAAACTCTTCATGAGTGAAGGGTTTCCCTTCGGCTTCTGCTCCTCGAGTGTTATCGAAGAAGTGGTATGGTCTTATAGTCAGCCCTCGCTCTTCCAGGTATAACAAGACTCTCTCCTCATATTTCCAGTCAAAATCATCTTTTTCCTCCTCTGTGATGTCGAATTTTCTCTTCCAGTGCTCTCTGAAGTGGCTTTCTATCTCTTGGCACTCGGTGATCGTTCTTCCCTCAGCTGTGATGGTAATATTGGTCTTATTTTGCTGAGTGCCACTTAATCTTCTAATCTGAGACCAAAATTTGGGGGTGTCGGTTTCTAGGTCTATTTTCATTAATTATGCCGTCCTAGATTGTCTTAGATTCCTCGCTGATAAGATGTTTAATTTCCATGCGCAGGTTTCTAAGTTCACATGATCGTTCCGCCGTTTTCCCGTTCTCGTTTATTTCAGTAATAAGTTCCTCCAGCCTATCTTTCCTTGACGTAATCTCCTCATTCCATCGTGGAGCAGGGAGAGTTTGTATTTAACCATAGGGATAGTTATTCTATCTGTTTCCTTAACCTTGGTGATAACGTCTTCGAAGTGCCGATCTATGTCTTCAAGGGTTGACCCGTCTAACGATTCTACTCGATATTATTGGAGGACTCTCTTGTATTCGATCCAGTCTGCCTTGAGCAAGCATTCGCGGGAGGGGATTTTGACCTGGATAGGTGAGGCTGAGATTGTGGTAATCATACTAAGGTTGTCAGATGGAGAATAAGGGCCAGGGACGGTATTTTGGTTCAGAGCGAAATTGGTATTTGTCAGTATGATGTCGGGAGTAGTAGAGGATCTCCTCGTTAGGAATGTAGCGAAATCTAGGCCTGCTAAATTTACCACGTAACGTTCCATAAGAAGCCTCAGGGAGGTACCTGCCCCGTTGAACGCCGTGGTGTAGCATGTTTCTCTGCAACAAGCGTTTAGGTCGCCGATAAGAATTACTGAGCAGTTCCTTCTGATCAGGCGGAGGAAATTAGGTATGGGCAAATATGATCTTCTTGGTGGCTTGTACCCTATTGCTATAACTAGATCGTCGATAAGCGTACTCATTTTTATCGCTAGGTTCGATTCTTCCAAGTTACTTATCTTCTTGAATTTGATGCCCTTTCGCACTGTAAGAGCAACGCCGTCATATCTTTCATTCGAGTGGCTAGTCGTGATGGTGATGTAGTTATATAGTTTTATAGGGTCAGTTTCTGCATTAAGTCCGTGTTCAGAAATGAGGACGATATCTGGGTCTACCTCACGGATTATATTGTAGTAAATGAATTTTTTACCTATCCAACCATTTATCGAAGGTTTTCTCTTTCGATGAATGAAGCGGATATTTTGGTATAGAATAGGACAAGTCCAGTTTCGGACGCCTTAGCGGCTATCTCAGAGGTTTGGAAGGTCGTTTTAAATAGATAGGAATATTCGCCTTCTTCACGATTTTTGAACTTGTATACCTCTTCGACTTTTGCCTAGGTTTGCTTTTCCTCTATCTCATTTTTTATTTCCTCGATGCTGTGGGAAACGACCCATGGATCCAGGCAACGACAAATTCTGGATCTCTGAACAGAGACATGGGGAGGGATCTTTGGGGTCAAGTTCAGCTCCTCGAGCTTCGTTCGTGCATTCACATTGAGAAGCCTGTCTACGTCTTGGTCAGTGTCCCAGATTGCGAGATAACCGTAGGTTTGGTCGACTAAACGGCATAGTGCAACCTCTATCGAGTCGAAGATAGTCGCAAAAACCTTTTCCCTTGAGGGTTTTGGACAATTCTCTTTTACCAAGAAGGGGATCCTCTTCTGTACCCTGGGGTTGTCCATGACGGCCCTCTAGGGATGCTCTTCACCTGGAACCAACCAGGCCCCTATTTTAGATGTGTCTCTATTTCTAAGCTCGAACCACCTTATCTGCCCTACCTATATTAATTGTCTGGCAGGACCCACCTGCCGGTACTGACCACTCCGCTTCCGAATGATGCCCCCTTCTTCGCGCCCCCTGTGGAGCTTCCTTCCGGGGTTCGGACACGCCAGGTACCGGTGGTCTCTACAGGTCTTAAACGGCAGAGAAGTTATCAGGATTCGAGATGTGCTGCTGGTCTTAAGAGAGGGATAATCGCAAGTCCGAAAGTGAGGTTTGGTGCGGGGACTCCCCCGTTAACGCTCACGCGCGTGCCCGCGTCCTCTTCAGTGGGCCATGGACGTAACCCGTCAGCGGTCTTGATGAGCGCGAAAAATTCTTCACCTACTTTTCACGTCGAAATACCGATGCGAAAGTGAGTAGGACTTTAAACTCTCTTCGAGTGAGTGTAGAATAGCGCTTTAAAACGAAGCGCAGTCTAATGGCCACATTGTGACGCTACCTTAGTTTAATCAAAATCCGATACAAATACCTGTGATTATTCGGAGTAAATATGCAGAAGAACTAAATACCCAAGAGCCTGGCAGACGCTTCACTCGAAGAAATCGAGGAGGAGTTAAAGCGATTGCCGGATGTCATGGTGCCCACGGACTCGAGAAGCCTCCCTAATACAAGTTAACGTATACAACAAAAACAAGAATGGACACCACCGATGTGAAAAAGAAGCATAAAAGGATAAAAAAAGTCATCCTGATCAATATTGATATGAGGACGTAATTAACGAATAAGAGGGACCAGAATTTGAAGTGGAAGATCGAGTGCCTCAGGAGGGGGGGATGTTTGGTTCCCTTGGTATATTCAGTATATACAACGGACATGCCTTTACCAGTGAGGTGAGAGATGCTGAACATCAAGTTCGTGGATGATATTAGCCAATGTATAATATTCCCAAGCGGAAATGAACGAAGGCAAGCAAGATTAATATCGCTGCAAAAGGCAACATTAAAAGATTCTAAAAAAAAAGAGGAAAATACGAACAAAATCTAGCCAGAAATTTCCCCTAATTCCAATCGCAAGGAAAAAAAGTTGCCAATCTCAGACATAAAGCAGAAAGGTACTACTATAGACCTAAAGATAAAGTTTTGGGTGTAAAAATAACATCAAAATGATGCCTAAGCCCTCAACAAGAAAGGATACTAAGAACAACAATTTTCTTTACTCTGAAGAATCTCTATGACAACAAAGAGAAAATATATATGTCACTGGGCAGGGTAACACTAGCCTACCTCCCTAATACCAATGCATACGATGTCAAAGTAAGAACAAAAGAAATGTAACGAGTACATAATAAAGCCTTGAGATTCATAGCGAGCACCGGGAAAATACAAATAAAGAAAATGAGTGACCTACATCCAGTTACAACCCATCAATAAGGTCATCAGGAAAAGGGCAGAAGATGTACGGCATAAATAAACAACCTTTTTTAATAATTTGAATAATTTGCATGTCTCCATCAAATTTAAATATGAATGGGAATATGATAATAGATTACCCTTTTTAGATGTCCTCATTAATAAAGATCACCATGAATTAAAACTTGACGTTTATAGGAAACCAACCCACTCGAATGCCTATATACATTATTTTTCGTTTCACGATAATACTGTTAAAAAATCGGTAATTTCTAACCTTTTCCTTAGAGCATACAAAATATGTCATCCTTCCTATTTAGATGAAGAAATTGTCATTATCAGGACCATTTTTTCTAATTTGTATTACACCGGTTGGTTCATATCGTCTGCCCATTTTGCAGCTAGGGAAACATTCTATAGTAATAAGCCTTCCCGCACTAATGACTTTAAAAAATGTATAACATTGCCATTTAATAATAAATTAAATAGTTTAAAGGACATATTTGGAAAAGCGGGTATTAATCTAGCCTTTAAATATAATAATTCCTTAAACCAATTAATGATTGCTAGGAAACCCAAAGAACACCATAACATAGGAGTATATGCAATACCATGCAACGATTGCCATAAAGTTTATATAGGGGAAATGGGGAGAAATCTAAACAAGAGATTGTATGAACACAAAAGAAATATTAGAGTGGGCAGGGAAAGCAGTGGAATATTTTGCCATGCTAGAGACTTGAATCATTCGATCGATTTCAATGGAAGTAAAATGGTATTTAAATCGGCTAACTATGTTAAGAGAAAAATCGTAGAATCGAGCTTGATACCATCAGTTCCTAATTTAAATCTATCTGAGGGTCAATTTTCTTTTAATCCTGTAATACGAAAGTAAATAAACAAAATAGTAAAATGTCAGCCCTTCAATATGTTTAGGACTAAACCCCCCCCCCTGATTCGCCACAAGTAGGGGATTGGGGGAAAAAAGAGGGGATCTTTCACGACCTGACCCTGTGTTATGTTTGTGAGCACTTTTCTTATATTTTCTATCCAGTGTCAGTTGAAAAAGGGTGTGAGATACACTGAAACTGTTCTGAATTAAATTGTCTTCGGAGAATGTGGTTTAATTCCTTATATATATATATATATATATATATATATATATATATATATATATATATATATATATATATATACAAGAAAAAACACTTTCGATATGTAGTTTCCCATATCATCTTCAGCCATTAACTAAGAGAAATTGACAGAAAACCCTGAAATGCTGGAATATATAATAACAGGCAACTGACATTAATCTGGAGGCGTTAGCTTTAGGTGATTTACAATATCCTATGTATCAAATGTCATTTTAAAGAATATTGCAAATCACCTAAATCAAATGCCTCCAAATTAATGTCAGTTGCCTTTTATTATATTGGGTTGAGGAATAAGTTCTTGCGGGTTTATCAAATTTATTCATTACCATTAACAATTTTAGAAAAACTTCATTTTTAATTGATAACAATATGCAATTTAATCAATAATGTATTCTCCATTGTTATTTACGACTTCTTCCCAACGTTCAACTAGTTTTTCGATGCCTCTGCAATAAAAATCTCTGGATTTTGACTCGGAGAATTCGTCTAACCAGATTCTTAATTCCACATCAGTATTGAACGAAACGACGCGCAAATTGTTGGAGAGCGATCGGAACAAATGAAAATCCGATGGAGCCAAGTCTGGCGAATATGGAGTATGCGGCAGGATTTCCCAATTAAGCATTTAGATGGCGTCTTTTGTCATATTGACAATGTGAGGACGAGCATTGTCGTGTCGCAGAAGGACTCCCTAACGTTGATGAGGTCGCTTTTCGTGAATAGCTTCGGCGAGTCAATACATTTGTTGAACGTAGAGTTCTGCATTGACAATCTCGTTGTTCGCAAGTTGCTCATAAAGAATGATGCCTTTACAATCCCACCATACACACATCATCGTCTTTCGTGGATGAAGTCCTTGCTTTAATCGTGGAAGTGGTTTTATATTTGGGCTAAGCCATTGTTTTCGATGGTTCATGTTGACATAAACACACCACTTTTCGTCGCCAGTGATGATGCGGTAAAGAAAGCTGTCCTTATATCCACGAGTAGCCTTGTGACGAGCAAGCAGACCTGCGGCAATCGTGGAGCGTTGAAGTTTGTTGCTTTCGCTCAAAGCGTGCGGAACCTATGCACCCAGTTTTTGAACTTTCCCCACCGAATGAAGGTGATTCACTACAGTTTTCTGATCACACGCCAATTGTACAGCCAATTCTCTAGTCGATCGACGAGGATTTTCATGAAGAAGGTCGTTCACTCGATCTTCATCCAACTTAATGGGGCGATCAGAACGTTCTTCGTCATTAAGATTGAAATGACTGTTTTTGAAACGTGAAAATCACCATTGAGCTGTCCTTTCTGATAAAGCATTTTCTTCATACACAGCACAAAAATCGCGACGAGCTTTGGCTGCGTTTACATTGTTCTCGTCTCGATTGAAAATGAATAACAACAATTGTCGAAAATGCGCCTTTCTTTCAATTTGACATTCCATTTTGAGGGTACAGAACAAAAATTAAATTAACGCAACTTTTAAATAAACCACAATGACTTATTACTCAACTTCAAGACGTAGCCTAAGCAAAAGTCTAATAGTCTACGCAGTTAAGAGACGTAGCCTAACCTTTGCAAATTTTGCTCTCATTATTCATTATTGTTTCTTAATATGTGCACAAATCACGCCAACAAAACTTAAATCAACACAACATTAAAAAAAACGCAAGAACTTATTTCTCAACCTAATATATTCCAGTTTTCTTTGTCAATTCCTCTTAGTTAAAGGCTGAAGATGATATGGGAAACTGAAAAACGAAACTAGTCCCGTTATAATAAACTTTATGCTCCTAAACAGTTTTTATTGTGTGTATATATATATATATATATATATATATATATATATATATATATATATATATATATATATATATATATATATATATATACATGAAGGGCGGTCAATAAGTTTTGCGAATCGGTAGGGCAAAACAGAGGAAGGAGGATAGCTGTTTGTGGGGGTGTTAGCACAAGTTATGACAAGTCAGGACCTGCAGCTGCACGCTCCTGCCTCGTCTATTTAAGAAGCAGTAGCTGATCGCAGATCGTCAGTCACAAATTTTTCACCAATAGAGAAGGTTGAGCACCGCGCAGTGATCAAATTTTTGACCAAGGAAGGCAAGAATGCAAAAGAGATCCATGAACGCATGGTTGCACTGTACACCGACACTGCCCCTTCCTATGCACCCATTGCTCGCTGGAATAGGGAGTTCCGCCATGGTCGTGAGTCCCTTAAAGATGACCCCCGTCCAGGACGCCCGTTAGACGTGACCAACGAGGACAATGTGGCCTGTGTAGAAAGGATGATCCTCGAAAATCGACGGGTGAAGGTCGAAGAAATCGAGCGAGAACTTGGAATATCACATGGAAGTGTTATCATCATCATCCACGACAATTTGGCCATGGCCAAGGTCTCTGCCCGTTGGGTCCCTAGAAACCTCACGCCCCATGATCGACTTCAACGTTGTCAAAGTCTACAAGGTGAGAGTTGCGCAAGCTGCCCTGCGTGAGTGCGGATTCCTGGAGCTCAACCATCCCCCCTACAATCCAGATCTGGCCCCTAGCAACTACTTTTTATTTCGCCAGCTCAAGGCTGCACTGCGTGGACGCCGGTTTGGGGACGATGAAGATGTCCAGCTCGCCGTCCAAGAGTGGATTGAACAGCAGTCGGGAGATTTCTGGTTGTCGGGAATTCGAAGCCTCAGGGACAAGTGGCGCAAGTGCATTGAAGTCTTGGTTAGTTATATTGAAAAATAATAAAACACTTTTCCTCATATCTCGTTTCTTTATATCCGAATTGCAAAACTTATTGATGCAAGGTCCCGCAGGAAAAATGAAAAGGTGTTTCCAAGTACTTTCGAACTTTATTCCGTTCATTCTCAAGGATAAGTACACGAGAGAATAATATAATAAGGGTATATATAAGCTAGTAAAAGATAAAGGACCGCCTCTAAGACATGAAATCACCAATGAGGAAGTAGAAGAAGGGATGGGTACATTCATATTAAGATTTAGCTATAACAGTTAGCAAGGTCAAACCGAGAGACAAGAAAGAGTCAAGAACAGAGCCAAAAGCTTAAAAGGATTAACGGATAAAGAGATAGTCTAAAGAGGGAGATTAGGAGAGACACGAGAATTAAAGTGAAACGAAGGGGAGAGGGACAAGGAGAGATGAAGAGAAATAAAATAATGTTAATACAAAATCAATGCAATAATTAAATTGATAAATCTTGTTCCCATAAAAATGAAAATTGCCAAAAAAATTAGGAACATAAGTCAAAGTTAATTTCTTTAACAATGAGTTTTTTTATAACATCCATTTTAAAAAGGCCAGGGAAAATGTTAAAGTTATTAAATTGGCTTATACATGAACATTTAACAAGGTTTCTTTTCTTTTACTATCTTATATATACCCTTATTATATTATTTTATCTTCTAGTTATCCTAAAGTTGGAAGGTACTTGAAAGCACCTTTTCATTTTTCATGCAGGACATTGCATTCATTGCGAACCTCACGTGCTACTTTGTGAATTATTTATTTCATATATATATATATATATATATATATATATATATATATATATATATATATATATATATATATATATATATATATATATATATATATATATATTACCTAGCCAAAATAAAGGTCGTTCAATGTAATAATTGTCATTGATTCTACAAGCTTCTGTAGCTTCAATTTCGGTCACAATTTCAGCAGCCGTAGACCAAAATTGTTCAATAACGATGGAAGAGGCGCTGAGGCACGCAGGTCCCTCTCAAGCTCATCTCATAAATTCTCTATGGGATTTAAATCTGGGCACTGTGTTGGCCCCTCAATATGCCGAAATGATCTCTCATTCTGGGTGAACCAACCTTTGGCGATGTTAGACCGGTGGATGCGCGCATTCACGTCCTGAAACATTCCATCGCCATTAAGAAAAAAGAACTCCATTGAGGAGGGAACTTGATCGTCCAGGATCGCAAATACTCACGGGACCTCATCTTGTTTCTACAGAGGGTTGCAGATCCATGTCCAGCCCAGGTAAAACAGCCACAGACTATCACACTCCCTCCAGATGCCTGCACGGAAGGGACGATGCTTCATGAGGTTTTCGCCATACTCTAATGCTCGCATCACTATGAAAGAGGGTAAACCTAGATTCATCGGACCACATGACACGTTTCCAATCCTCTACACTCCAGTTTTTTTATGTTCTTTGACGAAGTGAAGTTTTATTTCGATTTGGTGCAGTTACAAGTTGCTTCCTGATTGAGGCGCAGCTGCGTGCATGCATTTTTTTTCAGTTCACGACGCATAGTTCTCGTTGAAATCGTTTTTAGACCTTCACAGAACATACTGTTAACTGCTACGTCGAGCAACGCCGATTTTTCTTGACCAGTCGCTTCAAGGAGCGCTTGTCTCTTTCGTCACGAATTTGATGCCTGCCACATTTCGGCTTCGCCATCTTGTTTCCAGCATTCAATTGTTCTCTGTATAGTCCTCATGCCTATACATGTTTTTGTAGAGACATTACGTGTTGATTTGCCACATTCATGGAAGGCAATGATGCGTCCTTTATCAAATCGTGTAATGTCTCTTCCACGCGTCTTCATTCTTGCAGCTCCTGTAAAAAGTAGGACAGTTATAACATCTATACCAGGTGGTTGCCACGTCAGAGACACTACTGAATGTTGCCATATAGGTTTAGTCTGAACTAAAGGATTCTGAAACAAATTAGTGGCAAAAAACATACAATGTATCAAAACTCAGTGAACAACCTTTATTTTGGCCAGGCAGTATATATATATATATATATATATATATATATATATATATATATATATATATATATATATATATATATATATATATATATATATATATATATATATATATATATATATGGGTAGTTGGGTAGCAGTCTTTCTTGAATGCGAATTTTGTTGAAGACCATTGTGTATTTTGCCTTAATTAATTTCCTTTGGCAACTTTCTCTTCTTCTAACTCTCTTTTTTATTCCATCTTGTAGATGGTGGATCACTTGTCCTCTATTCATCTCTCTTTTAAATGAATGTGTTTGGTAAAAAACAGAATTAAGTATTTTACATATAAGAGAAAAAAATTACATATAAGCAAATCAATTTGGATTAATACACACAAAAAAGGAGAGTAAAGAAGGAAAAGTTGTCATCGAGAAGTAAGAAGAACAAAACTAGAGGAACTGTGGAGGTCATCTATCCTTTTTATTATATTTACATAGTTATTATATATATATTATATATATCAGTTATAAACAAATTATCATATTGAATTGATACATATTATTTATTTTGTTATATCTCATTTCTTATTTATACATTTAAAATAATAATTTTTTAGTGATTTAATTATAATTACTTTATTTTTTTCTATCACAATTTTAACGTTTAACACATTCTATTTATATATCTCGCATTAGTACCGATATTTTATACACTTTATTATTCTTATTTTTATTTTGTCTTATTCTATTTATATTATTTATCATTGGTAATTCATTTTCACTTTAATTTATTCACTTTATTTAATTCACTTTACTTCTTCACTTTATTTTAATACCTATATTTCATACACGATCATTTATTAGTCTTTTCATGTTTTCGATTATTTTATATATTTCTACATTTTCTAATATTTCACAATTTTTAACGTTTAACACGTTCGATTTAGATTTTTTTGCATTAGTACCGATATTTTATACACTATTATTTTTATTTTATATTTTGCCTTATTCTATTTATATTATTTCACATTAGTAATTCATTTTCACTTTAATTTATTCACTTATCGAATTTTCACTTTAATTTATTCTTATCGTTTGATTCACTTATCACTATTTTGCTATCTGAGAGCTCTTTCGTCCATTCTTAATAATCTTGTACACATTCAGGTTCACTGGATGGATGCCCGAGTCCCGTATGTAGAATGGGCCTTCCTCCAGCAGTCCTGATATTCCTTTCTGTGAGTGGGGTCCCTCGTGGGTCCATTTGAATTTGCCCATTCTTATACCTTTCGTGAGTTCTTGGAATTTTCCTTTCGGCGATCTGCTTACTGGTGATCCAAAGACCTTGAGGGACACTTCTTCTGCGTTAAAGAGGTACCCCATCTCCAGTATTTCCCTCTTTTCTGTGAGGGGAACTTCTGGGTACTTTAGGATTTCTTTGTCCTCGCCCTCTTCTTCAGTTGTTAGATTTTCTTTTTCTTCGTCTCTTTTGGTTTTCTTCTTCTTCTTTTTTCTCTGTTTTTTCTTCTTTGAGGACTTCTTTGGGTTCTCATTTTTTGCACTTTCTTCTCCTTCTGTTGATTCCTCTTTTTCTGTCGTTTCCTTTTTCTTTTCTTCTTGCTGCTCTTCGCTGAATAGTATTTTTTGTATTTCATTAGAGGTAGGGTTCGGTGGGAACCATAACTTCTTTTTCATTCCGTTCATCTTTAGTACCTGGTTTAGCTCATCCGCAAACGTGCCGGGGCGAGCCAGGTTTGTCCAGGTGGGCGAACATTATCATGACCATTATTTCAGTTCCTTCCTTTGGCATGACCAGTTTTGTCGCGGTTTCGGTGTTCCTTGGTGTGGCTGCATCGAGGTATGACTTTGCCTTTGCCTCTTTTTCGTTTTTCTGCTTCTATTTCTTTTCCTGGATGGCTTTGTGTTCACCACCGCAGTTGATGGATTTCGGTTTTTCGGCTCCGAATCCAGCGCAGTTGGAACACACCATCTCCTTTGCGGGTTATTCTCTGGTTTGGTGCTGCTCAATCGCGAAGCATTTAAAGCAGCTTTCAATGGGGATATATTCTTCCGTTTCAATTTGTTCGGGGGCTACCCTCAGGTAGAACCCTAATAGTCCGTCATTCTTTGCCCGACGCGCCATCTCAATGTGGGAGAATACCACCTTAACTTTGTTGTTGGCCTATGTTGTTCGTGAAGAAGGGGCCAAGCCGTCTTAAGATGATGATCCGTTGAACGAGCATCTCGTAGGTGATGATCGCCTCCAGTCCTAATTTTTGGCCTCTTCTGAAACTAACTTCTCCACGTCCTGCATGTTATTGCAAATGCTCGCGTAACCTGAAGGCGTTTCGATTAGTCGTAGAATAGAGACGTTGAGCTTTTCGAAAATTGTGTTCATGGCCATCGGCCGATCCGGTTTGGTACGATCCGTAGGGTACGAAGGGGGACCCGTCTAGTTTTTTGAGGGGCAGGCCCCATGGGGCTCCTTGATTAGCTTACGTCTAAAAACGGTAGAGAATTATTATGTTCCCATTCTACTTTGAATTTTATCGATGGGTGTAACGAATTCAAGTTGTTAAAAAATTCATTGAAATTGCTGACAGGATGTCGTCTACATATCGGAACCAGATAAGAGGTTGGGAATGGATCCTAGGAAGGAGGGTCATTTCATAGTTTTCCATAAATAAATCATTGAAAATACATTATTCGTTACACATAAGCGACTAATTTAATAATTTTAGGGATCGGTAAAGGAAGGTTAGACGTTTTTAGACGTAAATATTTACCGTTTAAATAATTAAATCCAGTGTTCAGTGTATCGAAAGCCTACATATTCAAATGCTTACATACATTTGTTCTCACTACATGATAAATCCGTTAAGATATCTGATATTTCTTCCCTCTTTTTCCGACCCAATCTTCCTTCAGGATCAAATTAACCACCTTATCTGCAACTTCATTGAACTAAAATATCCAATTCACCTCATAAATTGATGCCATTCCAAAGCACGAAAAAACTTCTATGCCACCTCCACACCATGAAGGAAATTTTTTTAAAAAATGTATTAGTTTACCATATGCTCCAGCCTTGGCTCCTCTAAAATAATATGCGAACGGAAATAACATAAATATTACATTTAAATATTCCAATAACATTCTAATATCCTTGACTAGACTGCGCAAAATCAATTTAGATGCTGGAGTTTAAAGTATACCATGCTATAATTGCAAATTAACATACATCGGAGAGTCAGGTCACTTTAATAAGAGGATGAAATAACATTTAGCTGATATCAGAAGGTGTATGAATTCTTCAAGTCTCTTTACGCACATGCGAACGCACGAACATAGAATTGATTTTAACCATGAAAAAATCATTTATAAATCAAACAATTATATTGAGAGGAGAATTGCGGAATCCATCATCATTAACAAAGTTAATAATTTCAATTTATCTGAAGGGCAATACAAATTTAACAAATATATAACGAATATAGTCGCCAATCGTATCTATAAGTCCCCGGACGCAATGCATTTTGGGGATTAGCAACTCTCCAGATTGTTTCCGGCTCCATTTCATTTTGTTTAGCTTGTCATTCACGCCAAATTTACTCGAGTGATTTTTTTTCCAGATTGTTTCCTGCTGTTTAATTTTGTTTAGGGTGTGTCTTACCTTATGTATACTGTGCTCCTTGCCTAGCTTCTTCATTATTAGTTAAAAATGGCACGTTGCCGAAATTAGTCCGATAGTTATAAATAAAATCTTGATTTAAATATTGTGGTTTTCGAGTATTGAAAATTCTAATATTTATAAAGATGAAACAGAAGAGAGGGAACGCTCACAAAAAAAGCAAAAAACAAATCAACAAAATGAATTTATATGAAATGGAAACCTTGGGAGGAGCGGAGATAAATACAAACTAAGATCATTAAATCAGGTAAATTCAAAAGACTAAAGGTTGACAAAAGGATTAAAATACTGCCTAAGCAATTAGGGAGGGGGAAAATCTGAACGAGAGATTAACTTCAGAGGTCAGGAATTAAAACCAAGGGAGAATAAGTACAAATAATTAAAGACTTGACTCCAAATGGAAATAAATACACATACATAAACATAAGTCTACATAGATGCACACAAAATAAAATTAAATAGTTTATTAAGATTAATATAAATATTTAGTCTCAAATTAAAAGTTTCCACAGTGTATTTTGAATATAATTTAAAAAATAACCATCTAGTTTATCTAAGCCAGGACTTAAATTAAAATTTGGGAATTTACTAATAAAGGTCGATTCAATGATATTTCGTGAAATTGTACCGTTATTATGATAGATAATTTCAGCAGAATTCCAATCAATATTGTGATTAAGATATGACATATGAGCATAAAATGAGCTGCTTTCTTCACCTCGACGGACATTATATTTATGCTGAGAAATTCGGGGGGTTTTTAACATTTACCTGATTGGCCAAAGTAATATTTAGAGCATCGATACATTTTACACAATATACATTACCAATAGGGGAAGGTGCGTTCCTGACTAATAGTTTAGAGATAGTATTATTATAGTTAAATACTACTCAAATGCCTAGAGATTTTAAAATATGGGGGAGAAGAGCAAAGGATGGATTAAAAGGAAGTACAATAGTATTCTTGTTATTAAAAGGCGCACGAGGTTCAAAACGATAAAAAGACTTTTTAGTTAACTGAAGGCATTTATCAAGGAAATGAAAAGCATAGCAAAGTTTATGGCCGATGTCAAAAATTTTGGAAACTTCAGAGTAAAAAAATTCAGGACTAACCACACGAAGTGGACGGAGAAACATTGAAATAAAAATAGATCTTTTGGCTTTAATATGGTGAGAGGAGTAAAAGTAAATATACGAAGAAGAATTAGTTGGTTTCCGATAGATATAGAATTTGAAACCAAAAGGTGTGCGGTGCGGTGTATTAATAAATCAAGGAAAGGAATACTTCCATTCTGTTCTATTCGAGAGTAAATTTGATGGAAGGTATAAGGGAATTAAGTTTGTTCAAAAAAAGAAAAAATATTTTCTCCTTGCTCTTTTAGCAATTATTCTGTTAAGTGGCTTTATCTTTGCCTCCCTGTGTAGGTCTTGTAGTCTTCTTCTTTCTCCTCTTCTGGTGTTTGTTATTAAATATATAGCTTTGTTTTAGACTTTTTGGAGTCTTAACAGATTGCACTTCTCAAGATTGTGTACATCGCGATGGTTGGATAAATAATTGCAAACTGTACTATGGCTTGATAATTTTCATCTTGTTTTCCATGCTTAAGTTAACTAACTTGTGCGGTAATGACAGGGCGCTCTTTCCTCGATTTAACCTTATCTCTTTTGCAGTCATCCTAGCTTACATTAGGCCGTTCCTATAGGGGCAAACTATGATTTGAGTGACGTCGTCGGCAAATTGGATGTTCAAGCAGCCCTCATTTCTTGATGGTGGTATATCTGTTGTGTAGATTGAATAGAGAGACAGACTCAGACATCCGCCCTGGGGCAAACCCGCAGTGAGCTCGAAAATTTATCCCTGATGTCGTCCTATTTCCACATAAGCACGTCTCTCCATTACATAATCACATAAAATCCTTTAGATCTTGTTGTTCATTCCTAATCTGAGTATCTTGAATTGCATACCCCTCTGCCATACTTTGTAGAATGCTTTGGACACGTCCCGGCATACGATGTCTACGCTCATTTTTTCTCTCTTTGCTTTCGCTATCTTTTCAAGGATGACTCCAAGGCCCATCTTCGTGCTTATGTTTTTCCTGAAGCCAAATTGGCAGCTGTTTCTCCGGCCATTATCATCGAGGAATTTGGACAGTCTGTTATCAATTATTTTTCCAATACCTTACCGATGAAATCTGATCTGGGGTTTTTCCTCCTTGCGTATGAATATCATCTTCGCCACTTTCAGTTCATCAGGAAAGTATCCTGTCTTCAAACACGCATTGAAGACGTTTCTCACTCCCATGGTATGTTTGAGAGTGCTTCAAGGTAATTTAATCTGGTGAGTCCCAATCTACCTGGGGCTCTCTGTCGGAAGCTCTTTATCGTTTCTTTTAATTCCTCAGATGCAATGATTGCGTCTATTCCGTCGTTGTTGTTTCTCCTTTCCTCAACAAAGTGGAAGGGGCAAGTCCTCTCGATCTCTCCATTGAGTCCGTCCACGATCTGATGTTCGAATTCAATGTCATAGTCCTCGTTCTCTTCTTCGCTAATTTTGAATACATTTCTCCAGTGCTCTCTAAATAATGCCTCTATTTCTTCCTCATCTTCTAAAATGTTGTTCCCTGCATCCTTAATTTTCAATTTTATCCCTTGCTGCCCGTGTCTTTAATCTGTGGATATGTTTCCAAAATTCCCTTGATGATGTTTCCAAATCTATTTTCTCGATGTGCTAATCCCATTTCTCTTTCAGTTTTTTCATCAATTAGTGCTATTAGTTCTCTTTTCTGTCTCCTGAGTGCGTGGTATGCTTCCCTTGAAGTTCCGAATCTTTTTATATTTCCTGCCGCCCGGCTGATCCCCTCGCTCAAAGCCACCATTCTTGGTGTCCAACTAAATTGTTTAATGGTTTGGAACGAGTTAATGGAGATGGCTTCCTTCTCTGCCCTTTTAATTTATTCTCTGATCCTATCCAACTCCCCATCGATTTCCTCTAGAGCAGCTTCCACGAGCATGCTGGGAACGTACGTCTGAAGTAATTGTTTGTACTTATCCCAATCCGCTCTATGCTATGCCTTCCATTTCTTCAAAGGGATGTGTATAGGATTCTTGTTTATTGTGCATTAGAGTCGCAGTGTGGTTACTGCAAGGAACATCCACTGGTTCCATAAAATAGTTAAAAGGCGGATTGAAGTTAGCCAGGCAAGATCTCTGGTTTTGTTGCGTGTTCTCTTTTTAAGTATGTAGGGAAATTGGGTCTCAGTCTTTGCAGTATACGTCTATTGATAAGCGCGTTAAGTTGTCTTTCGACTCTGTTTGTATTTCTGTACCCAGGAGCCCCGCATGGGCATTTAAATTGCCCATCAAAATGACCAGTATCCTATAGTTGAACAGTTTAGTAAAGCTTTGTACCGGTAATTGGGGGCTGGTATCCAGTAGCGGCAATGATGTTGCTTAATTCTATTTTAATTTCTATAGCTAAATATGCATTCTCCAATCCTTGTATTGTTTTATACTGCAATCCTTGCCTGACAGCTATTGCGGCTCCGTCGTGTTTCTCCTGAAGGATTTGTGTTAATAACATTGTCGTTCCATATCTTTAATTTCTCGTTTTCTGTGTTTCTTTCATGTTCTGATATTAATATAACATCTAGGTCAATCTCTCTGAATAAGTTTTCGTACATAATTTCCTTGTCTTTCCATCCTCATGTGTTAATTTGTAGTATTCTTAATATCCATAATCCAATTGTCCATTTCCGTTCATTTATTCGTTTTCCGTTTTGTTTGTCCTGGGTTCCCCCTCTGCCGACTGCATTCGAAGATTTTTCTGGTAATTCATCTCTGGGTGATGGACCCCTTTTACTTGCGGATTTAGATCCGTTAGTTCTTTGGGCTTTCTTGCGAGTAACCCGTATGCACTCTTGCTCTGTGTCGTCGGAGGTATTTTTAGTCTCTGAGTCATCGCTGTTTGTGTCCTCTTCTGTTTTTGCTCCCTGTCGGTTTCCTTTCGCCTCTTCGATTAACCCATGTTTTGTCTTTTCCGTGACTTTGATTTTGAAAATGGCCGATGTGTCGACTTCTTTGGGGAATTTCATCGGTTCGAGCCCGTTTTCCTGTAACATGTTGTTGACTGTTGTTGCGTAACTCCCAGGCTTAGCTATGTTCATCACGTGGGCATGTAATATACAAGTAAGTATTTTCACGAAGAGAGTACCATCCAAATTTATCTGTGTTGCCGCTCCTTGTTGGTCACTTTTTGCCATTGATGCGTATAAGTTTATATTTAGGTTAGCATTATTTCTGTTTGACTCTGTATCTTTTCTCTTTATAATTTCTCTTCTTCTGGGAGAGATCATAGCCATAGTTCTCTGTCCCCCTAGGCAGTTGGTGCATCTTTTATCTGTGTTGTTGCAATGTTGCTGTAACGCATTTAGTTCCACATTCAGAACAGATGATTAAGTCTTTCTTTTTGGGGGGGAGGGGGGCAATTTTGATTCGTCTGTTCCTCTAACGTATAACATCTGAAGCATATATGTATGCTTGTGTAAACGTCTCTTGGTATGTGGGTGGAGGGTATTATCATGTTGAAAGCGAGAAGTCCCTGTTCAATGATCCTTGAAGCCATTTCGGTAGATTCGTAAATGACCTTGAAAACGTGAGTATGATCTTTAAAATTGATCACCTCTGCTATCTTGAGCAATTTCTGCCTCTCCTGTAGTTCTTCTTTTATTTCTTGGCATGAGTGCTCTCCTACCCAGGACTCGATTTTTCGGCAGATGACACTTCTGTTAGCCGTGATTTGTGGGGGTACTCTTGCTTCCAAATCCAACTTCCTTAGCGTAATGCCCCCGGTAGATGATAGTAGATGCTCTACGTCTTTATTTTCAGGGCAAATAACTGTGAATCTCGATGGTGTGTCAATACATTTGATTAGTCGTATTTCTAGATCAGTAAATATGCATTGCACTACTTCTTGTGGTGATCTTTTCCTTCCGTTGGATGAGTTTAAGGGGAAGCCTTTTGAAGTCAGGTGCGTCCATCTTCCATGGGAGTTGCCCCCTCTCCGAAGAGAGGGGTTCTTCTGTCGATCTTCAGCTGTAGAGACTTTATCCAGTCGGCACTAGGGCAAGAGCCCCTCTATCTGTCCTATTCTATCTCGCCTACCTTCCAACTTTGGCACTCTCCTTGGTCAACCCTACCTATTTGGGCCTAGCCCTAACAGCGGTCCACAGTTGGGTTCTGACTCGTGCCCGAGAATCGGCTTCCCTTTTCTGCCTCCCTAAGAGAGTCTCCTCAGGGGTTTACTATACCTTACTACTAACTGCAACTCAGACCTTGCCGGTGACAAAGTTATGTAGTGCTAGTGACAAGTAAGTTTGAGCTAAAAAGTATAAATAAAGAGCCGAGAATTTAGAATAAGGAAGATCAACCCCTTCGGAGGGACCACTTCACTCAAGAGGAACAGGAGGAATCCCCAATCAGCCCCAGGAGCGCATATATTTCTTCTTATAAGTTTTCTTGAGAAAGGCGTTTTCAGGTTAACCCTAAAGCTTTTCCTCCTTTACCTGAGATAGCCTTTACCAGTTCGCAGCGAGAGAGCAAGAGTACAGATTGAATAAATCTCCACAAGAAATTTGAATTTGAATTGTTGTAAAAGTAGGTGTGGGTAAGGAATAGAGATAGGGTTTTTGGACAAATAGCGGAAAATAGACAAATGGTGGAAAGAGAAAGAAGTGTGGTAGGGCGCAACGAGATGCTAGTGCCTGGTGATCAGGCCTATTGCTTTTAGGTATTTTTGGTTTTGTGGTTCCTTTGTTGTTTTTGAGTTAGTTTATATATATATATATATATATATATATATATATATATATATATATATATATATATATATATATATAAATATATATATATATATATATATATATATATATATATATATATATATATATATATATATATATATATATATATATATATATTATATATATATATATATATATATATATATATATATATATATATATATATATATATATATATAATATGGCGTTCAAGCCATTTGTCTTCAAAAAACAATTAAATGTCCTTGAGTATGATATGCGTATTTGCTGTTAAGGTAATAATTACTTTATTAATTATTTTAGTGTTGTGCTTAGTGTCTTTGTTTTTTCGTATATCTTGTAGTGAGTGTAATTCGTTTTTTTTTTGTTTTTTCATGGATGTCTTCTTTGGTAAATTTGGGTCTTCATCGGTGAATTCGTAGAAATCGGTGAAGTTTCATAATTAGGTAATCTTTTTCTTGGTCGTGTGTTTTATTCGGTTTAAGGGAAAAAAACATTTCTATTCTCATGTGTAGAATGCACTTCTGCTCCTCCAGATAAAACCCTGGCGGAGCTCGTAAATCTGGCGCGACTTATTCCTCTTCTATTCTGGTCAATCATTTGGACGATATCATCGTCCAATTAACGATTAACCATTTCCAGCATATTCCTTGTCCATTCTTCTATGACAATGCTCTTCCTGGCGTCTTCTCTCATGTCGGTATGTACCTGGAATAAATAAATTCTGCACCACTTATAGTTTCCTCTTTTGTGTCTTCGAGACACACGAGGGGGCAGAAGCGGGGTATAGCAGTATCGATCTTACAAGTGCATTGTAGATCTTTTATTATTGCTTTGACCAAGATTTCTGAAGCTGTATAGAGTTTTGACTGCAGCAGTGGCCTTGGTGATTCTTTCTTGGACGTGCTTCTTGTACGCGGATGAAGTAATCTTCATTCCGAGTACATTGCACTCCGTGCTGTAGGGATAACGTCTATCCCCCACCCTGACGTTGTAAAGTAGTCTCCTGCCTATGGGGACTACTTTGAACTTTTCTTGGTTAGTGCGAGTCTTCCAACGGGCCTCATAGGTGTTAAGATTTTCAATTTCTACTGCTGTCATACGAGCTTGCTAAGTTGCATTCCTCCACGAACTAATGATTATCTGGGTGAAATTATCGGTAAAGTGAAATCATGCTGTGTAAATTAATTAGAGAGTGGGGGACAGCCCCCCCCCCCTCCCCCTGCGGGAGGCCAGCAGTGAGCGGAAACTTTGGTTCGTCCGTGCACCTTAAACTGATGTACGCCGCTCTCTCCATGACATAGTCACAGAGAGTTCTTTATAAGTTTTCACGTATTCCACGTTGCCACACCTAATCAAACGCCTTTGATACATCCCGACAGACAATGTCCACGTAACTCCTTTCCCGTTTTGCTTGGCCTAGCTTTTCCGTGATGACATTAATCGCCATCTCCGTACTTCGCTTCGAAAGAGAATATGAAGAAACATAAGAAAAAACAATTAACCATTTTACGGAACGCACTGAGGCTATTGGAAATTAATACCAATGGCTGTACGACGACAGGAATTCTTTACGGAAATTCGCCAGACAGATGTCTGGTTTGGTGGCAATTCCTGCTCTGACAAAAGTGGGGAAGTCGGGGCCTATTCGCTGGTCAACATTTCTTTCCAGCAATAGGTCCAGGCTTCTTCTTATACCGTTGAAGGTCCTGTAACCGGATCCTTGTCATCTGGCGTTCAGATCCCCCATTAATATAGTGGGGCTCTTCGGCCAAATATGCCAGTGAGAGTGTGAATTGGTAACACATTTCTCCTTGGGGGTTGATATCTAGTAGCAATGACCAACTTTCCTAAGTCGAGTTCGACCTCAATCGCGAGGTAGGCTCCTTCTAGATTTCTTATCGGCTTGTATTTAATCCCTTTCTTTATTGCAATAGCAGCTCCGTCGTACCGCTTCTGCGGATAATTCGTGATCAACACGTCGTAGTTACAAATCTTCATTTCTGTACTCCGTGTGTCGATCCCGTGTTCCGAAATTAAGATGATGTCCGCATCAATTTCTCTGAATACATTCCCGTAAAGAATTCCTTTCGTCGTCCAGCCGTTGGTATTAATTTCCAATAGCCTCAGTGCGTTCCGTAAAATGGTGAATTGTTTTTTCTTATGTTTCTTCCTATTCTCTTTCTTCTTAGGGGATGGCAGGGTTTTCCTTTTTCGGGGGGGGACTCGGAGATTTGGACTTGCTCTTCGTAGCTCGTGTAAGGGTGCAGGGGCCCTCTTCGTTATCAGAAGAGGAGGATCCCTCCTCACTTTGAGCTTTTTCCTCTTCGTCGTCCTCTTCGGTTTCCTCGATGAGGGAGCTTCAATAATCTCCTCCAGTCCAGACTTGACAGTATTGTTCCTTATGACTGAATCTTTGAATGCCTTGGAGCATTCAGGGTCTGCAGGCATAACTACTGAAGGGGGATTGTTCGCTTTCAGGAGAGCATTGAGTACCTGGTTATAGCAGCCACTCTTCACTGCCCTAGTTACATTTGCGTGGGTATTGAAGATCAGTATTTTTTCACTTCGATCTCCAGTCATGTTCATCTGTGCAGGTGCAGGTGCAGGCTTTATTTCCGCATTCTTCTTGGCGGCGTTCGCGTAGGTCGTTTCCTTAGCTTTCCTCTCTTCTTCTTTCTTTCTTTTGATGATCTCGCGGCACTTGGGGTAGTTCAGGGGCATGGTTCTATCTTACCCTTTGCAGTTAAGGCATTTCTTCTTGGGGCTCTCGCATTTGTCAAATCGGTGCCCTTATGTGGCACATTCATTGTTTTTGTCCGGGCACGTCGATGTCGTGTGCTCTTCGAGTTTGTAGCATACAAAGCACATTTGAATGCTATTAAATTTCTCAAACTGAATGTTATCGCCTTGTATTCTTATATTAAATAGCAGTATTCCATTCTGCGTAGATTTCTTGGCTATTTCATTGGTAGCGAAAGTTATCTTAAACACGTTGGGGTGTTCGCGAAATTTGATTATTTCGCGAACTTGGGCCCAGGGGATTGCTTTTGGTAATCTTCTCTTTGAGCTCATCGGGTGTATGCTCACCCACCCAGCTCTCTACTTTGCGGCAGATCACGCTTCTGTTTGCTGCCAATTGTGGAGGGGTTTTCGCTTCCAGTCCAGTGTTTCGATAGGAGCTGGTCCACGTCCTTGGTCTCGGCCTATAAGGCGATGAAACCAGATGAGATTTCAATAGGTTTCACTAGTGCTACTTTATATACGAGGTAGAGGGTTTCACAGCGGTGCCTTTTTCGGGGTTCTTCTTTCTGGGGATGGTCCTTAGGGGGACCCTATTAGTGAGGGTCTCCATAGTCTTCTGGGTCCTTAATATGTCCTCTTGTGATGTCTTCTTTTCTGAAACCAAAGTGTAATTATGGTGTTTGGAGTGAAAAAGGAAGTTATAAAGTGGTAAAGGAGGTAGCGGTTAGTGAAGGTAGTTTGATATACGAGTTAAAAGAATGGTGAGAAAACGCCCCCGTCCATTTTCCTGTTAGTCCCCAGCTAGTTGCTGCCAGAATGATGGGTGATGGATGGATGGGGTGGATCTCGAGTGGGAACCTCAAGAGGGGTGAATTATGGTGGACTTGATGCATTAGCGGCCGAATCAACGGCCGCTAAAGTTTTACCACCCCCTCTCGGGTAATTACGCCATAACTGCATCCAACTACATAGAGGCGGGTGTACTTCCTTCTATGATTCTGGCCGGGTCCTCCAAGCGATGAGGATTTCTCCTCCGTCCGGGACTCGCAGTTATGCCCCTGTATCGAGATAATTTCTGACTTACCCTTCCGCTGTGGGCTTGGCCTCAAACCAGTTTTCACATAAGCCCTTAATTATTTCAGTCCAAGTGGCCGGCATAGTTAAGACGAAGTCGGTGAATGGCAGATATTCCAGCAGGTTCCCACGCAGGGCGATGGACGGGAGCAGTGAGGTGCTTAAGCCCTCATTTAGATATTAATCGTCGATGGAAAAGTATTCTCTTTTTGAAGGGTGAAGCGTATTTCACCAGAAGAGTTCCAGAATAGGCGCTTTACTATGTAGGCGTGCTCAAAGTCCGTTACTAAGCAAGTAAAAATGCTTTATCCGAAGGTTGTCAGCAAAGCGTAGTCGAATATTCAGCCGTCCCCACAAGAAAGATAAGATAAGATAGCATAAAGTTAGAATTTGGAGAGAGAAATAGGATAGATAGATATTAAACTGTGGTGCGTTGATGTGTGTGTTAATATGTGTAGGATGATAGATGAAGATGATGCAGTGAGGATGTTAAAGATTTGTGCCAGGTTGCCTGGCTAACGCTTTTGTTTTTCTTTAATAACTTTATTTTTTTATTTTGAATTTTTTTGAGATACATAGTTATATTAAGCATTCTAGCCTTTGTTTTCATTTGCTCTGTATCATTTTTTTTGTGCTTCTTTTGCTTCTTTGTTTTTTGTTTATTTTGGGGATTTATTTGTTAATTTATGTTTTTTGTTTTTCTTCTTTAATATGGTCAGTAATTACTTTTCTTAATTTCCCATTGGGATTCTCATTTGAGTTGTATAGTTGGTAGTCATAATGGCTTGTCCTTTTTTTGTTGTTACGTTTCTGGTAGTTACATTTATGTACTATAGTTATTGCCTATAGATTGGATTGACGTTTGTTAATGTTTTTCTCAGCCTTTTGTCGAAGCGTCATTTCTTGTACGATTCTTTGGTCTATGATATTCTGTGGTATTGTATTTTTAATTTTTTCCCACAGTTTTCTCGCTCTTTTTTGTAATACTGTGTTTATGGGTTCTATAGTAGATCTGCAGTGGAGTTCTTCTGCTCGTATGTAATCTTGTCTTCTTGTATTTATTATGAATATTTATTATCTAGTGGCTTGATTTTGATCTCTTTGGATCTTCTTGATTTGGGAGTTATTTAATGCGTTCAATGGTACTATTGGGTATAGGAGTTTAGGTTGTACTAACGCCAGGTATAATTTTCTTTTATTTTTGGTTGATAGTTGTCTGAATCTGTATAGTGCTGATAAGGTGGATTTTGCTTCGATGATTTTTTGTGGTAGATGGCAAGTATAGTCTGTTGTTAATTTTAGTCCGAGGACACGTCCTTCTGTTGAGTAAGGATATGCCTCTCCATCTCCGCATACAGTGGTTTTTTTCCTTCTGTTCATGGGTATTAACTTGAACTTATCTTTGTTTGTCTTTATTTTATTCCTTTTTTCATAATAATTCAGGTTTTTAATTTCAATTCCTGTTCTTAAGGCGATGTCCCTGGGTTTTTTTTCTGTCACTGGTCACTATTTGTGTGATGTCACCCGCTAGTTGTATATACATCGCACATTCATGGGTGGATACGGAAGGTCCCTGGTGTACACTGTGTATAGCGTTGGTGAGAGGCGGCCTTCCTGTGGAACACCCGTTTGCAGATTAATTACGTCACCCGTTTGGCTGCTTATCTGCAATACGGCTTTCCTCGCGTCTAGGTAGTTGCAGAATGTTTTGCAGGTGTTTATTTTTAGATTAAGGTCACAGATTTGGCTTTTAGGCCGGGCAACCACACCTTGTCAAAGGCTTTAGCAACATCACGGAGTACAATATCAACTCTGTTGCCTCGCGCTGTTTCTGTAGCAATTTTTTCCGTTATGATTGCTAGCGCGGTGTCTGTCCCTCGCTTGCTCCGGAACCCGTGCTGTTGTGGGTTGTATAGGTTGTTTTCATTAAGGTGGTTCATCAACCTTTCGTTAAGGAGCTTTTCTCTAGGACTTTACCTAGAAATTCCAGGAGCGAGATCGGACGGAAGCTTCCGACTTGGTGTTTCGGTTTGCCCGGCTTTGGTAGGAAGATCATCTTTGCCGTTTTAAATGCTTTAGTGAAGTATCCCATATTTAGGTAGGCATTGAAGATCTTCACTACCGATTCTTGCACATTTTCTGCGGCATTGATTCGGTGAGTTTTAGATATCCCACTTTGTCCTGGAGCCTTTTTTTAAAGGATTTTAAGGCTGTCAGGTATTCATCCATTGTAAAAGGCTTTCCTTCTCCCATGGGATTGTGTCTTTGTTCGCCAACGTTTCTAAACGGTATAGTGCGTTCACGTTGTGTTTCAAGGCTATGTATGATTTTTTCTTTGTATTTTTGGTCGAATTCTTGGTTCTCTTCCGGTTAAATAAAAAATATTTTCTCCCAGTGTGTTCGGAAGTGTTCTTGAAGCTCCTCATTTTGGTTCTGGTTCTGGTTCTGTATTTTCAGTCATATTTCCTCATTTAGCTGTGATCCACGTAATTTCCTGTATTGTCTCTAGAATTTCTTTGGATCCTTTTCTATTTCCATTTTACCTATTATATTATTCCAGAGACGGTCTGAATTTTCCTTGATGAGGGTGTCTATTCTCCTTCTGGTTGCGATTATACTTCTGTACCTTTGCATCGTATTTCCCCATACCCTGATTTCATTTATTATGTTCTGAAACTCTTCCATTTCATCTTGGATCTCTTGGGTCCATCTAGGTGTGGGTATGGATCTGTACTCTATTGTTGGGGTGTGTATACTGTCTGCCTCTCTTATTTTTCTGGTAATTAATTCTAGTTGGTCATCTATTTCCTCTTTACCTTGGTTGTTAAGGGATCCAGTTTCTATTGTGTTTAAGTACTGTTTGCATCCATCCCAGTTTGCTCTGCTGGTTGCTTTTCTGCGTGTTATTTTTATTTGGATAGGCGAAGTTGAAATGGTGGTAATTATGCTTAAATGGTCGGAGGAGGTTGCGGGGCCTGGCTGTGTGTGGTGATTTAGATTTAAGTTTTGATTCGTTAAAATAATATATGGGGTAGTCGAGGCTCGGGCTGTAAGATTAGTAGGGAAGTCTGGTTCTTCTCTGTTTAGTAGGTCTCTTTGCATTAGGAGTTGAAGGGTTTTTCCCTTTCCAATTGTATGGGTTGTGTACCCTGCTTCCCTGAACTTTGCGTTAAGATCTCCGGCTAGAAAAGTTGAGGCCTGTATACGGAAGAGCTTAATGAAATTGGGTATCGGTAGGTACGAGCGTCTTGGGGGTTGGTAGGCCCCGGCTATGACCAGATCACCTATGGCCATTTTTATTTTTCTTGCTAAAATGATTCTTCTAGGTTTTATATTTCTGTGAAATGAATTCATTTTTTAATACTTATTTCAACTGCGTCATATCTTGTCTGGGAGTAGTTGGTTGCTATGAATTTATAATTGGGGATTTTTATTGTTTCCGTCTCTGTGTTCATACCATGTTCTGTTAGGATTATTAAGTCTGGGACTTTCTTTCTTATTATATTGGAGTAGATTATGCGTTTCTCCTTCCAGCCGTTAACTTTCAGGATGAATATTTTAATTTTACGTTGATTCGTGTGCATTGTTGCTTATATCTGTTTGTGATCTCTTCCTGACTTTGTTTTTTCTGATAGCCAGGGGATCGAGTGCGTCCATTTCTTTTCTTTTTAAATTCACCGCACGAGTTCAGTGCATTGTGAACTTCCGTTTCGTCTGCGTCTGCTTCGTATTTCCATCTAAATTTTCCCTTGACTAGTCCATCCACTATTTCCTTCTGCTTATATTGCTTTGAAATGGGGTAAGCATGGGATCCGTAAATTTTTATGTTGAAGCCTTGGGTGGTCACTTTTGATTGTTGTTTTTCTGAGTTCGTTTTTGTGTTTTCTTCGTTGGTGTTTTCTTCTTTAGAGTCGGTTTCCATTTGACTTTTGTCTTCTTCTTCTTCTACTTGGTTAGTATTGTCCTTTGGAGTTATGTTTATTTTATACAATTGCTTGAGGGTGGGTTCTTCCGGGAACCACATTTTCTTTAGCCCGTTTTTTTTCAAGCATGGTATTCAGTTCAATTGCATATGATCCCGGTTTGGCCATGTTGACAAAGTGGGCATGCATTATGCACAGAATTAAGTCTGGGTCTGTGCGGCGGGTGCAGTGACGCTTCCATTAGCTGTGCTGCGGCGTAGCAAGTATTTTGTCTTCTTTCCTTCTCTGTGTTAATCTCAGTTTTTTTCTACCGAATTAATTGGTTTTTAACTGGGCATGACATGACTAGAGTTCTATGCCCATTTCCGCAGTTTAAGCATTTTTTTCTGTGCTTCTGCACTTGTCCTTTGAAGGTACATTCCTTGGTTGGGTGCTTGTCTTGGGCGTAGCATGTGATGCACATTTGGACTGACACAAATGTTTCTATTTCGATTTGACCAGGAGAGATTTTCGTGTAGAATGCAAGGAGTCCTTGTTCGGCGGCTTTTTTTAAAATTTCCGTAGATCTGAAGATCACTTTGAAAACGTGACTATGATCTTCTCCATTCTGGTCCTTAAATTTGATCACGTCCTCGATCTTTGGCCATTCTTGTTCTTTTTTGAGTTCCTCTTTTATTTCTTGGGCCGTGTGTTTTCCTTCCCATGTTTGCACGTCAGGCGGCGTCCGGGGAACAAGTCTGATTTTCCCGAGTTTTTTGGCTGTGCCCTCACTCAGAAGAGATCAAGGTCTTTTTCAGTGTCGCAAAGCGCCACATATCCATTGTGTTGGTCCCTTAGTCGTAGGATGATGACTCATATATCTGAATAGATGCTCTTCAGCGTCTGTTCCCAGGAGGGTTTCTCCCGACCGGGAAGGATGCAAAGGGGGACCCTCTTCGCTCATTCACGGTTGTCCATTATGGCTGGGTTGCAGCCTCCTTTTATTGTGGGTTATCCTTTTTCTGTACCTAGTTAGTTTGCCTGGGCTAAAAAATATGTTATATTTGAGATGAAAATGAGAATGAATTCCCCGCCCCCTCAATCTTTCGCATAGTCGGAGTAAATGTCTCGGTGAAAATGATGAATAAATGAGATGATGGACCCGGGAAGTCCCTCCAGAAGGATGACTCAGGGCGAACTTGATGATGGGTGGTGATATAATCAACTACCACCACCCGGGGTTTGGATATCGAGGCTGCTTCCAGCTCACATAGAGATGGTTTTATGTCCCTCTATGATCACTGCCGATCCATCAGGGATAGAGAGAACTCTTCCCCTATGGTTGCAGCATCGCCTCTTGTTCGGGGTGCCTATGACGGAAGGTTTCACAGTGGGCTAGTCCACAAACCTGCTTTCCAACCGCCTCGAATTATGCTTTGTCTCACGATGGGCATAGTTCAAACTAGGTTATGAATGGCAGTACACACGACTACGCCTTAGAAGGCGAGAGCGAAGGGGTGATGAGTTTATGTAGTCTTAGAATTTATTATGACCACCTGGTATTAAGTCTCTCTTTTTTTTGTCCCCCGTAAGGGAGAGGGGCGTTGGAGAGGAAGGTTTCTTCTGTAAAGATCGATGTGGAAAATGCTCTTATAATTTTCTGATCTTCTTTCTTCTCCAAAAGGTCAGGCGTCGGAAAGTGAAAGAAGCGTAAGCTGTCTTTCGAGTGCGAGTGCTCAATATCCGTACATCCGAGCACCTCAAATTCTCGGAGGAGTCTTGTGAAAAACTTTCCCCCAAATTTTCCTCCTTTATCGAATTCGAACCGGGCCAGTGTGTGAGGCAGTCCCGCGCCGAAAAAGATGACCCTCTACATCTTTCTCACGGTAAAGGAGGCAAAGGTTAGGAAAGGCCACCTGCTCGACCACGTTCCGACTTATGTTAAAAAATCCGGGTTTGGCGTTAGGGCATTCAGACGTGACCATGAATGCCGCTTCCAATGCCTTCCTCTTCTTTTTGTTTGGATGCATACGCGACTGCTCTCGTTTCCCTCCAGATGATGCGGTGGTCAGCATCTCGCAGGTGTTCAGTGAGAGCGTTGTTGAACCGCCCTGCCCGAATATCCTGCTTGTGCTCACTTACCCTGGTGTCAACGCCCACTGTGTGTCTCACTAAAGTAGGCATGCGGGTAGTCGCTGCAGGGTACCCTGTATACTACGGCGTTCCTGTTCTTCTCTATCGACGGTTTGAAGCGGCAGATGTCTCCCACTTTGACACCGGCTTGAAGGGTGACTTTGGTGGATGGAGCCAGCTTAAGGTGGAATCGGAACATCGATTTATAGTTCTACATCATGTGGTCATTATCCAGGTCTCTCCAATCAAAATACTAACCATAGTCAATGTAGCTTAACTTTCGCGAGTGGAAGAGATCGTGTAGATAAGGATAATGAGAATAATTATTTATAAAGTATCGTATTTTTAAATTGAAGAATATTTTATCTAAAAATGAAATATATTTACAAATGACTGATTTTAGAATCTAGCATTTACAGATAAAATTAATGAAATGAGATTTTGGAAAGATGTTCATTAATAAATCTTTAATATTTTGTCGAATTCTAATATGAAACGCGGGCCACATGAAAAGGCTTTGCGTGCCGCAGTTTGCCCACCTCTTCATTACACTAAACTAAGAAAGTATTATGAAAAAATCCTCCCCTGACTAGTGTAGTCATGACCTAGTTGCTATGTGGACACAAACTACATGAAGCAATGGGATGAATCCACGTCAAACGGATTAAAAAAATAAAGTGAAAACAAACGAGTGTTTCTCTACGTAAAAGTTTGTAAAGAGAGAGAGGGGAAAGTGAAAATGTGGGGAAGATGTATAGGCACTGGCCCTGCCGGGCAGGGCACGGGTTCCTCCAGAGGTCACTCAGCATGCTGGCTCATGGTAAACCTGAGACAACTCTGTGCTGTGTCAAACATGGGGGTGGGGTGGGGGTGGAGAAGTGGGTATATCGAAATCAAGAACAAATTCATACGGGAAAAATGAACTGATACCTTTAATATTCTTCTTCTATTCATTCCACGATATATTACTTTTTTTTAATAAAATAATTTCCTTTAATTCAGTCTGATTAATTTGATGAAACTAATTTGAAATTCTGAGAATTTCAGAACCCAACTGAGGGTTCAGGTATAAATTCTATTATGGTTCCGTTCTTTGTCATACAGAGATTTTAGCCACCTGGTCGTGGATGCATACAAAAGTATTCATTTAAAACAACATATAGGATTGCATACTGAGTTTTATCCGGCGTATGCATGCCGATATTTTATATATAATAAAAAGGGATATGTCTAATATCTAACGCTATAAATTCTCTATGGCTACGAAAATTCGGTTAATTCATCTAATATAATCCCCTATGCGTTACCTATGTGGCTTCTATGGCTACGGAAATTCGGTTGATTTAACGAATATATAACGACGCTATTGGTAGGCTCGGCACTTAATATATGAACTTTCTACCACCCGACCTTAATTAGGATTGATTTTCTTGAATAAATCTAATTTATCGTGCAAAACTTGGTATACAAAAATGTGCATAATGTAATTTTTGCGGAAAGTTTGCGTTAGATTGATGGTTCTTAGAGGTAGAGCCTTATGAAGTTTAGTGTTTTTAACCTTCCGGTCATAATATTGAACATTTCTACTTAATCGGAAACTTCAAATTTGTGCTACGGCGAAGAGTTTAAGGACAAAATCTCCCTAAGAGCTCATGATAGCCGAGTGGATACGGCGTTGGCCTCCCAACGTCGCGGTACCGGGTTCGATCCTGAATCCCGGCATGAGCGGAGACAAACTTCAGCGCACGTAGAGATCTGGCTACCGATGGGTGGACGCGCTGTGCTCAACCCGTTATCGGGTGGGGCGATCTTACACCTCTCACTTCACACATGGCCAATCACAACACTGCTTTCTTTCCTCTCCCGCCTTCACAGCACAACAAACACACACACACACACACACACACACACACTCTCTGTTCCAAGGAATCCTGCCGATGGGTATCTATATCCACGTACCTCTGACGCGGAACAGGTCCTTCTCCCCGGAGGTGACGAAGGCTTCCACCTGAACGCTGTTTGGTGTCAAAAACATAATACTTCCTGGCACCTCTCCCCAAAAGAGGACCGGCCCCGGGGCCCTGGGGCCGACCAGTGATTGTCATACTGACCTTATATAAAATTTCATGATCTGGTCGGGGATCCTCCCAGTATCATGGAAGGATTGGCGCTAACTAACAACCAAAATCCCCCTAAATGACAAAATCCCCTTCAATGACAAAATCCCCCCAAATGAAAAAATCCCCTTACGACAAAAGCTCTCCGAGGTGATAAGTGTAAAGATTTTATTTTGTAATTTATTGATAATCCAATTTAATGGTAAAAATTGATAAACTATAGTGAAGCTATTAATATAATAATTTAACTTTTATTACTTCTAATTAACTCAACGTGAACTAAATCGGGTAAAGAAAAATTTAAGTAATATGGAATTATGAAAAGCTGTAATAAATTATGCATAGGATTGATAAAGTAAACCTCTAATAAATACAAACAGGCATTAAATATTCAATAAATATCTAAAACAGCGGTAAATGGGAACTTACCACCTGCGGTAGAGTTGGTAAATGAGTTTTGCTTACAATTTCACCAACCAAGAGAGGTAAATGGTTATTTTCAGAGTTTAAAGCTGAAATGATCTAAAAAAAAAAAGATAATTGAGTTATAATGAATTTAAAACAATTTTTATTATTACTTCATTTTAAAAATCGGTTTTGGTAATTAAAGGGGGTAGTTTTTCTTTGGGGTAGTTTGTCCTGGTGTGTTATTGGTATAGTAGCCGCGCAGGAAAGGCGCTATAACCAATTAGGGGACAGTCTTGCGGTCGTGAAGTCCCAAATATACACTTGCGGCCATAATATAAGGGTCAGGAAGAACAAGTGTATTTAAATATTTATTATAGAAGTTTAACAAAACGTTGAAACTATATATTACACACATATTTAGATATATCTAATATCTATCTTTCGTGAAAATTTTAAGTGAATGGAATAAATATTTTGTAAGTTATGAAGAAATAAACAAACTACGTATCTTCCAAATTGCAGCTACCAACCGAGGTATTTGTGTTTAGGAGACTGTTGATGGGCTAACAGTAACTTCTTATGATCATACATTATTGGAACATTCAACATGGCGGCTTGTGAGAAAAGACCGGTGTCCTGTGATGAAAAACAAAGAATTGTGTGCCTTCACCAAGAGCGCAGGTCAAATTCTGCGATAGCAACTACTGTAGGAAGGTCTAGAAGTGTTGTTCAACAAAGTGTAGCTCGTTATAAGTCATCGGGATCGACAGATGCTGAACCCAAGACCGGTAGACCTCCGATATCAACGTATCGCGCAAAACAGTTTCCCGAAGTTTACGAGGTTCTGGGTTGCTTGCTCGGGCATCGGCAAAGAAACCTCTGATCTCCAAGAAGAATAAAACTATCCGTCTTCGTTACGCTCTCGAACATGTCCTTTGAACAGAATAACAATGGGCACAGGTTCATTTTAGCGATGAATCGAAGTTTAATGTGATTGGTTCCGATGGTGGGATGTACGTCCGACGAAGATGTGGCGAAAGGTTATCTCGTGTATGTGTGGAGAAGACAGTGAAATATGGAGGAGGTAGAGTGATCTCTGCCGCTGGTCCTGGTCCACTTATTCGCCTACAAGGGACTGTAAATGATTAAATCTACAAGCAGATTCCTAGACAGAATGCCCTTCCACATCTCCGATCGTCGTCAGTTAAACCTTCTAACTTCGTGCAGGACAACGCTCTCGCCACACTTGAAGAGAGTCAAAGATTTTTGGAGTAATAAAGGGGTTGATCTCGTGGAATGGCCACCTCAAAGTCCAGATCTTAACCCTATAGAAAACATTTGGAAGATTATTGGAGTTGGGGTGCGAAGGAGAAATCCAGAGAACCAAGATAAACCAAGATGTCCGGAGGTCATTGCTAGTAGAATGTTGTTCACAAAATATTAATAGTAAGGGTTTCGTTTTTGTTCTTGTTCCATTTTACATTGTTTTTCTAAGTGACCCTTAACTTTTGGCCGTTGCAATTCAGAAGATTGTTTGTTTGTTTCCTCATAGCTTACGAAATATTTAATCAATTCAATTGAAATTTTCATGAAAGATAGATATTATATATATATATATCTTAATATGTATATAATATATAGTTTCAACGTTTTCTTAAACTTCTATAATAAATATTTAAATACACTTGTTCTTAATGACCCATATATTATGGCCGTTAGTGTAGAGAATTTTTTATCAGAAAATTGACACTATAACTCGATTAGTTTATTCAAGGTTACTAGTTCGAGAACACTACTGCTGCCACATTTGTCTCTAAGTCTTTCATTTTCTAAATCATTCACTTGTCTTGTTATCTACTCTCAGCCAATGTTCTACTACACAATTTTAAATATATCTCTAGCGAGGAAGGATGCCTAACAAAATATTTTTTGCTATCTAATAACCGCATTAAATATCTCTTCGTATGTTTAGTTTTTATGTATTTAAATCGCGTCTTTCGCTCATTTGCGTTCTGGACTGAAGATGAGGACGGGTAATACGTTCCCTACTAGTTGCCTACAATGGAGTTCTCCAATTAAGTAACAAGTTCGTCACACAACTGTATTATCACAATGATATTTTTTTCCGCAGTTGGCTGAGCGTCATCGGCTGCTTCAAAAGATCACGGAGGTCAGTGCCGGATCATTTGGGAGTGAATGCAGCGACCGTAGTGGCTTCTGGGCTGTTCAGGTGCCAACTCCAGGAACCCTCTTCAGTGATCTCAAGTTCAAACTCAATCTTGTCGGAGATCTTCTAGGGGAAACTTTCACCCTAGGGTCGGGTAACGCCTTGAAGCCAAGAGGTAAGATTTGATGGTATATGGAATAAACTGGATGTAAGTTAGTTATTTTAGTGTGTGAGTGTAATTTCAATGGTGTATTTATATAGTCAATTGAATCTTTGACAAAAAAAGATGCATTTTATAACGAAAGCAATTAATGAAAATTAGAGTGAGTAAGCGGAGGGGAATTGAATCAGGCAAATTGAGGAGGTTCTTAGCGATGTTGAGTTTGTTTAAACATTGCAACAAAGTAGACTGGTGGAAATAAGTACAGGGTGCGGATGGTATTCGTTCGCAATGTTCAACTGCTAATTTTACGCAGTTTTTTTACCTTCGTTGTCGGTATTTTTCTCTTAATACCAATAGCCATTTTTGCTGTATTTTTCACAGAATAATTGACTATGGAAAATTTCGAGGTCTCCAATTTGTGGAAGAGCGATGGAGTCCTCCTTAGAATCCAATCCAGAAGGACAAATATGGAGAATTCAGAGTTCCTCAACGTCAGCAGAAGGATGATGGAAACGGTCGAAAAGGAGCAAAAGAAGATTCAGGATTTAATTACGAAACGAGAGCAGAGAGGCAAACCAATGGTCGGGGATCTGAAGCTTTCAGAAAGCTGGAATAGCTCGCTGAAATCCAGATCATCAGCAATGATAATCCCAAAAGTGATTGCGTGAAAATGCAACGGAGAAAGGTGTGGTTAAAAAGCTCATCAGGCTTGCATGAGGATATTCGTTACTTCTGATACAAGAGGAGGAAGGGGCAATTTTCGTCCAAGAAGATGCAGGGAAAGGGAATTAAGTACACCCAATAAGCTGATCAATAAGTTGAAAGACCCTTTGGAGCCAAACATGCTGTGTTTTTTCTCCGAACAACAGATGCCTCGCTCTCGCACCCATAGATTCGCCCAGAGTTATGCAGATGAAATTTCCAGCGACAATCATTGTGGGGAAATCAAAATCGCGAAGACAAACAGCCGCTAGTTTGGTTACACAGCGTCAACAGTTACGTTCCATATGGTCTGATACTTTCGCCCCCCCCCCCTCCCCTTTCCCTTTGCCTCGCTGGCCAAATAATCCTCGATATCGCTTGCAAAGAAGGATTACCATCGGCAGATTTCTTAGTACGTTTATATAAACAAAGGAGGGTGGGATAGCCTTTAGAATACAAATATATGAACAGGCTCACTGTCTCCTACTATTGTTACATCTAGTTTCACCAAATAGAAGAAATTTTACTTTCTCCGAGGTAAAGCAGAAGGGCTAAGGGTCACAACGTTGAAAAGTGATACCCTAGGAGAGAAGCGAAAAGGTGGGCCCTCATCTCCCCTCCCCTCCCTCCAAGGGATATCGAGGTATATATAGTTTGAGATGTTTTTTTTAATAGAAACAGAGATATCCCTTACCATTAAGGAATACCAATGTTAAGTTCCACTCGAGAAAAGATTCACCTCTTGGTCAAGTCTCATCATCGAGAAGCACGTAAGTGTAACCCAAGGATTGGAATAATCGTACATCCACAACCCCCTCGCGTATATCGTCAAATCTCATCATCGAAAAGCCAACAAGTGTAACCCAAGGATTGGGATAATCGTACATCCACAATTCCCTCGCTTATATCATCAAGTCAAGAAGTATCGCCACGCGCTCCCCACTTACCTCAAAGTCAGCTGTTATTCTCGAATAACCTCCACCAACGGTATCCTTCGCGCAGCGAGACCGACAGCTGTGCGTCCGATTCAGACTCACGTCTCGAATCATCATATCAACGAGGTTCTCGTTCAAGGTCATCCCACTTACTCAAAGGTAAAAGGAATCCAACTTATTTATGTTCTTTAGTTACCATTCCGTACTAAAGTGAATTTTTGTGTCAACCATCGCGTAGTACTCATTGGTAGTATTAATTTTAATTTAGATCCTCTTATTATATATAGCCTTAGTATATTTAAAGTTTGAATATTTCATTTTTTTATGTAATTAAAAGTATATTTTGCCCCAGTTGTTTAATTAAATCATCGAAACGCTGCATATGGCAATAAATATATAATATTACGAATCCTCAATGGTTACAGAATCAAAACAAAAGATAAATAAAGGTATAGTACTCTTAGAGAAAAAAGGAACGGAGTTATTCATGTACGGAACAAACGTACATACGTACTCGGCCGTATACCACGACATTAAAATTGGTGTCAGGTGTGGGGTATCTATGGAGAAGCACTCAATAATAGTTGATGGTGTTGTTTCCCCTTGATTAGTAACAAATTTGTGCCTATGCATTCGAAGAAAATTAAACATAATAAGAGGATCAAGTTGGTCTATAATTTTTTGTAAATTGTTAAGGGTATTAATTAGTTTTTTGGGGGTGGTATTCCAATTAACAGAAAGTGTGGGTGGTAAGGTTGAGTTAGGCAGAGCGCTACTTGTTTCGTGGTTGCATCAGTACCTTTAGCGTACATTGGTGAGTTTTTGACGGACATGCGTAAAATGTCGTCGTTTGAAAGATTCCACCAACAAGGCCAAACTTTTGGACTAGCAGGGAAAGAACTAGTTGCCTACGTCCAGGAACAAGAAGACAAACAAACAGAAAGAGAAGAAAGAAGAATACGGTGGGAAACAGGAGCAGAAGAAAAAAGAATGCAGATAAAAAGAGAGGAAAAGAAAGAACAGGTGCAAGTGGAAAGAGAGGATGAAGAAAGAAGAATACAGAGAAAGCAGAAGAGAGAGAACGAATACGCGCACATAAAAGGGCAATGAGCAAGGATCAGGGGGAAGTACATTCCGTTGGATCTCGGTCTGAAGCTAAGCAGATACCTACTATGAAACTCACAACATATAAAGACAACGAAGACCTGTGTTCGTACCTGACACACTTCGAGAAAATCTTTGAGTTGAATCATTGGGACATCAAACAGAGGGAATCGCCAGATTACTGCCTCTGCTTAATACCCGTCTCCGTGATGTATTCATCTCGTTACCATCCGAGGCTTCTGTCGATTATTACACCCTTAAGCACGAGCTACTGGCTGCCGTTAATCTAAATCCCGTGGAGTATAGGATGAAGTTTAGACATGCTAGAATTCAGTCAGGTCAAACATACCGTCAATTTGGCTTTATCTTTATCCTGTGAAGACATCTTCAATTCTGGTTGGATTCAACACAAGTGGGGAATGAGTTCGACTCTCTCGTCGACTTCATTCTTAAGGACCAATTATTGTGTACCCTGACCCCAGAGATACGAGCATTCGTCAAGGACAGGCGAGTTGCTACGTTCAATGAGTGCGTGGAGGAAGCGGCTTTGCATGCTTCCAACCATAAACTATATCCGCGAGAGTTTAAAAAGAAAGGTGGGTATCCCCAGAAACACCAACAAAAAACCTCCCTAAATTTGTCAGGACCCCCAGACCCCCCAAACCCAAATTCGTTTTATCCAAGGATCAGAGAAATTAAGCCCATAATTTATCTAAACCCCTCGTCCTCGTCATACCCCAGAAATCCCGTTACGTGTTTTAATTGTGGCACCCCAGGTCACATTAGCTTCCATTGCCCCCCAAATTCGAGGCTTAGGTCGTCCTCGAGTCAATAAGTGCGTAACAACCTCCTGCTTCATCGTATTTTTCGTCCACATCGAATTCCCCTAAACAACAAGTGAACTTTTTGTTTAATAAGAATTCTCCCGGAGGACTAAAGTTCGAGACTGGATCTGTAAATGGTTGCCGAGTCTCAACATTAGTACGCGATATGGGGTGCTCCTGTATTGTCGTATCAGATAAATTGCTTCCCCCAGTCAGCCTCCAGCACCAGAGGTTCGCGGTCGTCCAGGATTTCCTGGGTAGATCAAACAAGTTACCCGTCGTCAGATGCCACATCCAGTGTCAGTATTTAACTGGCTGGACTGAGATAGTGGCAGTGCCTATTAAATTATGTTTTGTCTTAATAGGCCAGAGCACGCAGCTCTCCCCAAATCCGGTGGCTCAGCCTGTAGTCAACCGGATTCAAGCAACTAAGAGGTCCACGGCCCCGACCCTTTTATCACCCCTTGAGAACCCTGAATACGAAGAGCTTAATTCCAAAGCCTTCGCTACTGCCCAGAAGGACTGTCCGACTCTCCAACCCCTGTGGGAGAAGGCAGCGAAAAATGAAATAGAATCTGTTCGCGGGAACAAACGAATATGATACGTGGTGGAGAATTCACTACTATTCCGGACGACGACTGATGTACCCCCCGTCCCCCCGTTGGATAAAGTCTTGTGTATTCCCCGGTGTTACGCCAAAGGGGTATTAAAAATCGCACATGATGGATTATTGGCAGGACATTTCAGTCACAACAAAACCTCTGTAAGTATTTTTAAATACTTCTTTTGGCCCGGCGCCGCTAAAGAGATCGCCGTATACTACTAGTCATGCGAACTGTGCCAGAAGGCCACTGCTAAAGGCCGGGTACCGCCGGCTCTCTTACGGTAAACACCCGTCATTTTCGAACCCTTCTTCATAGCGGCTATAGACTTGGTGAGACCCCTCCATCCCCCGTCTATTGAAGGACACTTTTATATCCTCACTTTAGTAGACTGCGCCACTCGTTTCCACGACGCAGTTGCCCTCAGGAAAATTGACAGTATTTCCTGTGCAGAAGCTCTTGTCTTCATTCTTTCCCGAGTCGGCATCCCTAAAGAAATCCTCTCAGATCGAGGCCGTCAGTTCACGTCGGAACTGATGGAATACGTGGGCAATTTACTCCTCATCAAACCACTCTTTACGACCCCTTTTCACCCCTCTGCAAACGGGATACGTGAAAATTAAATGATACCCTAAAGGCAGTGTTAAGAAAGCTCTGTCAGTCTCAGCCTTGAGAATGGCATCGGTATCTACCAGTCGCCCTCTTCGGAGAGATCCCTCACCGAACTTTGGGGTTTGCCCCCTTCGAATTGTTGTAGGAACGTAACGTCCGAGGACCTATGAGCTACCTTAAGGAGCTCTTCACTAATCCCCAATTAGATAAAGAAGTTAAATCCTCCTACGCATATGTGATCGAGTTGCGCGGACGCTTGGAGGAAGGTGCAGAGTTGGCCAGCCCAAACGCGGAGTGCAACCTTGAAAAGTACCGAACTTATTTCGACTTAAAAGCAAAAGCTCGAAAATTAAAGCCTGGCGACGAAGTATTGTTACTACTGCCTACAGAGACGAATAAGTTACTCTCCAATGGAAGGGTCCCTTCCCGGTCATAGAAGCTCGTGGCCCCGTTGACTACGTGATTGAAACTCCCTTAGGCCATAAACTGTATCAGATAAACATGCTCAAGAAGTATCACCGCCGAGCGTGGTTTAATAGTATTGTGACGCTGGATGAAGAAGGAGCCATGGAAGCTTTATATCCATGTGAACCGCTTCAGGTGGTTAACACGGTATGTGTAGAGTCAGATAACGAGTATCCTCTCCATTCATTATACTTCCTCCAGGATGACCTGTTGACTGGGTTAGATTTCAACCTTCACCTTGGCCCGCTCAGAAATTCCCAATTGTCCGCCCTATTGAAGGAGTTCCCCGATGTAATTTCCGAGAAACCAGGGTGCTCCAAACAGTTTGTTCATGAGATCATATTGAAGACACAATAAACTATTAGATCCAAACCTTATTCCCTCCCGATTAATATTCGATCTGCCTTTAACGCAGAAGTAAAGAATCTGCTAGAGTTGGGGATTATCGAGCCTTCGTCCTCCGATTATTGCTCGCCGATAGTGATGGTCCGAAAACCTGACCATACTTTTCGAATGTGTGTGGAAATAGACTATTCCCCTAATTGATCAAAGCCTACACATGTTCGAAGACGCCAAATACATCTCCGAAATAGATTAGTGCAATGCTTACCACCAAATCCCATTAGCCGACGGGTCTAAGAAAATAACTGCTTTTGCAACGGATAAGGGCTTGATGCAATTCACATGATTGACATTTAGTTTGATCACGGTGGGGAGTAACTATAATCGGATAATGCGTCGAATTGTGGATGGTTTGAGCGACGTATCGTTCTATTTCGACAACGTGTACGTGGCTACACGTACATGGGTGCGACACGTACACTCACACTCCAAGCTTTATTAGATCGACAAGCCAACAAGTGTAACCCAAGGATTGGAATAATCGTACATCCACAATTCCCTCGCTTATATCGTCAAATCAAGAAGTATCGCTACGCGCTCCTCACTTACCTCGAAGTCAGCTGTTATTCCCGAATAACCTCCACCAACGGTATCCTTCGCGCAGCGAGACCGACAGCTGTGCGTCCGATTCAGACTCACGCCTCGAATCATTGCATCAACGAGATTCTCGTTCAAGGTCATCCCATTCCCGACTCCCACTTACTTAAAGGTAAAAGGAATCCAACTTATTTATGTTCTTTAGTTACCATTCCGTACTAAAGTGAATTTTTGCGTCAACTTTCGCGTAGTACTCATTGGTAGTATTAATTTTTATTCAGATCCTCTTATTATATATAGCCTTAGTATATTTAAAGTTTGAATATTTATTCTTTTATGTAATTAAAAGTATATTTTGCCCTAGTTGTTTAATTGAATCATCGAAACGCTGCATATGGTAATATATATACAATATTACGAATCGTCCCTTGTTAAAGAATCAAAACAAAAGATAAATAAAGGTATAGCACTCTTAGAGAAAAAAGGAACGGAGTTATTCAGGTACGGAACAAACGTACATACATACTCGGCCGTATACCACGACAATCATGGTTTTCGGTGTCATCAGCAGTGTAGGTGACGTCATCGCACTCCATTTCTACCCTGAGGGCCTCAGATTGAACACTGACGGATACATTCGTGTTCTGAGCAAGGTGGTGAAGCCCTAGATCGACTGGGAAGCTGCAGGGTGGTCTTATGTGTCTCAGAAAGACTGCACCCTGTCACACCAGCCGAAAGACCCAGGCTTGAGTGTCAGATAATTTTTTTTTATCACACAACTCCTGAAATTTGTCCTCCCAGCTCGCTTGACTGCAACTCATTATATTTCTTTGTATTTGATGTAATGGCATGAGAAAAAACTACAAATACAGCTGAACACAACTGAAAGCTGTCACTGAAGCCACAGGCGGATTCATCAAGTGAGTTTGGCAGAACATGCCATGAAGACAAACTGATCAAAATTTGAGTAATATATCTAAAAAAAAATATAAACAATGTTTTATTTTTTAATGAGACATCATTATGCGAACGAATACCGACCACACCCTATAGACGCTAGATGTCAACCTTTTCTGCTTTCCACTATCCAAGCTTCCTCACGTCAGTCCATTCAACCCCAAACATCTTTCTCTTATAACACGAACATCAACTTGGACTGTCTTCTGTAGATATTTTTATTCAGCATTTTAAGACTTATTAGTTGATTTATCCTATCATTGTCACCGATCTCGTATGAGGAAAGGAAAGTGTTAATTCAAAAACTGAAGTGAGGCTGAAACATTGTCTCCGAGATATATCTATTATTTCCAAGAGCAGGGGGTATGGCTTTAGGAAGAGGATCTTTATGGTCAAACTCTCCCCTACATCTAAGATATTTTTACCTCAAGTGCATGACCCAAGATTCGCTATCTCGAATGGCCATCGCGCATACAAACTTTCTTTAGCACCCAACATCACCTTGCGCGTAAAGAATGCAGGGGTGATACCTTCTTCACTAGCAAACATACGTTCAGAAAGAAAATTCTTAGAACATGCCGATACTTGCTTAATGTTGTCCAACGTTGCCGATGACCATGTCACTCCATACATGGATGATTTTGATGATGTTTAGTTGATGATTATCGTCTTTGGTGAGATCGTTGATGGCTGGGAAGTCTGCGAAGGTTGGCACAGCCTCTTCCACAGACATTGCAGATATGGAGTCCTTGTATTTGTTGGTGTCGTCTTGCACGGTGGGCTATGGCAACATTGTGGATAGGGTATTGCAAGAATATGTGGATGAATGAGCAATGCATGGAGTGATAACTTGCACGATGATGTTCAAGGTGTGCATTCTTCAGTCCACCCTCTTCACTTTCTCTTGCTGAGTCCAGTAGCAAGGAGTCAGCAGGGCAACACATGGACACCCCTTACAAGGTGTGCAAATAGGCAGAGTAGTCAATCACTGTGAGAAAGAACTTCACGCGATCAGAGTTCGTGAGGGCAGTTGGCATAGGAATGCACCGTAGGCCAGGAGCAAATTCATGGGAAAATGCTCTCGAGGATTCTTAGACCACTGGCGGTCTGAGAAACTTCGTTGGCATCATAGTTTGCATCTTGTATGCATCTCGTTGTCATCTCGTAAGCATCTCATAAGCATTTCGCAGACATCTCGGAAGCATCTCGTAGACATCTCGTTGTCATTTCGTACGCATTTCATAAGCATTTCCCAGGCATCTCGGAAGCATCTCGTACGCATTTCATAAGCATTTCGCAGACATCTCGTTGTCATCTCGTATGCATCTCATAAGCATTTCGCAGTCATCTCGTAGAGATGTCGTAGGAATCTCATAAGGATTTCGCAGGAATCTGGGAAGAATCTGGTAGACATCTCGTAGTCAACTCGTAGGCATCTCATAAGCAATTATCCTGCATCTCTTTGTCATCTCGTGAGCATCTGATAAGCATTTCACATACATCTCGGAAGCATCTCGTAGAAGACTGGTTGTCATCTCATACGCATCTCATAAGCATTTCGCAGGCATGCGGAAAACATCTCGTAGACATCCCTTTGTCATCACGTACGCATCTCACAAGCATTTCCCATGCATCACGGAAGCATCTCGTAGACATCTCGTTGTCATTTTGTACGCATTTCATACACATTTCGCAGGTATATCGGAAGAATCTCGTAGACATCTCGTTGTCATCTCGTAGGCATCTCGTAGGTATCTCATTAGCATTTCGAAGACATCTCGTTGTCATTTCGTACGCATCTCATAAAGATGTCAACGACATCTTTACGAGATGCTTCCGAGGAAGCATCTCGTAAAGATGTCGTTGACATCTTGAGGTATTTTTTTCCTTTTTATAACCTTGTGTACACGGACACACTTCTCGCGCCAGACGACAATGATTCGAATCCCGATGAGACGAGACATTCAGGACCACATTTGTTTTTAAGATTTTTTGTAAATAATCTAAAAAGGAGGTGATGTTCGGGCGTTTTGTACAATTGCCATGTTCCTCAAGATATCTTTTAAAACCCTCACACCTTTATTATTTTAATTAGCTGAACCTCCCATATAAATCGTGGACGGGGTACAAGAAAGTATAATAAAATTCACAAGAAGATCAGAATGACAATAGCTAAAATGCAAGGGCACCAGAGGCCAGTTCTTGTTGGGGAGTTGGGGGTTGGGGGAAAAAGAGCAGTATTACTGCGTTTTCGCACAAACTTGATATGAAAATTCCCTATAACAGGTTACGGAAAGGAAGAGTGATATGTTATGTGAGCGAAGAGAAGATGGGGAGAAAGTGACATCTGTGTTGTGATTGGTTCAGTGTGTGATGACGTATTTATTGGAGCTGCCTGCGATTACACGTCATGCTCAACGTGATGCCAATGTGCGACTAGCTCCCTACGTTGGATATAAATATTTTTGTGCCCAATTTTTATGTGATTGAACTTAGACATTAGAAGTCAAATGACTTACCAACTAGGTTAACGAGAGCCCCTAGAGAAGACGTTGCTCTTGATTGCTACAGTATACAGGACCCATCGCTAAATTGATGGGCGACCTTATGATTAATAGGGCATTAAGGATTTGGTAGGGGGCATGTACTTTTGTGGTGTTAATACGCTCGAACCTCATTTGGGGAAGAAGGGTAGATTTTAAAGGCTGAACCCCAAATTACAGTTTGGAAGAGTTCTTGCAAAGCATCGGCGTGTTCTGACACCAGACCAGGCGGGGATTTGGAGTCTATTAGGTCAGTGCCCTCCTACCCAACACACCTAGAAAACTAGGAAACACTTCATAAACGAAACGCACAACGAAAACTTTCCACCCTGTAACCACACGACAGAAAACACAGAATATGAAAAAGACCAAACCTGGAATCTCACAGACAGAACCACATAAAACACCCATAATATATCTTCAGTCGGCATTGGCGGAAAACCAGGAATCTCACATACAGAACCACATAAACAACCACAACATATCTTCATTTGGTGGTGGCAGAAAACCACGAATCTCACAGAGAGAACCACATAAAATAACCGGAACATATCTTTAGTTTCTTTGGTGGCAAACTACGAAACTCACAGACAGAAACCCATAAACAAACGAAACATATCTTCAGTCGGCGTTATGACAAAGCACGAGTCTCGCAGACAAAACCATATAAAACAACCCAATCATTTATTCACTTGGCGTTGGCAGAAATCCACGAATCTCACAGACAGAACCACATAAAACAACCGGAACATATATACAGTTTCGGGGGTGACAAACTACGAATTTCACAAACAGAACCACATAAACAAATACAACATAGCTTCAGTAGGTAGTAGCGTAAAACCAGGAATCTCACAGAGAGAAACACATAAAACAACCACAACATATCTTCGGTCGGAGTTTGCGGGAAACCACGAATCTCACAGAAAGAAACACAAAACAAGAGCAACTGAACTTCAATTTCGTTGGTGGCAAACTACGAATCTCGATGACGGAAGTACATAAACAACCACAACAAATCTTCAGTCGCGATGGTGAAAAACTACGAATCTCACAGACAGAACCACATCAAATAACTTAAACATATCTTCAGTTTCGGTGGTGGCAAACTCCAAATCTCACAGACAGAAACACCTAAACAACCCTAATGTATCTTCTTCATTCGGCGGTGACGGAAAACGACAAATCTCGCAGAGAGAACCACATAAAAGCACCTCATCATATATTCAGTCGGCGTTGGCGAAAATCCACGAATCTCACAGACAGAACCCCATAAAACAAGCGGAAAATATATTCAGTTTTGGTGGTGGGAAGCTATAAATGTCGCAGACAGAATGACATAAACAAACGCAAAATATCTTCAATCACGTGGGCGGAAAACCACGAATCTCGAATACAGAAGCACATAAACAACAACAACAACATATCTAAAGTCTGCGGTGGCTGCAAACCAACAATCTCATAGAGAGAAGCACATAAACAACCACAATATATTTTCAGTCGGCTGTGGCGGCAAACAACGAATCATAAAGACAGAACCACATAAACATCCATAACATATCTTGAGTCAGCGTTGGGGGAAAACCACGAATCTCACATATAAAACCACATAATCAACCACAATATATCTTCAGTCGGCGGTGGCGGCAAACCTCAAAGCTCGCAGACAGAACCACATAAACAACCACAACATAGGTTGAGTCGTCGTTGGCTGAAAACCACGAATCTCACATACAGAACCACATGAACAACCACAATATATCTTCGGTTGGTGGTGGCGGCAAACAACAAATCTAACAGACAGAACCTCATAAACAACCACAATATAACTTTAGTCATTTGTGCGGCCAACCACGAATAACAGGTACAGAACCACATACAACCACAACATATCTTCAATTTCGGGGGCGGAACACCGATAATCTCACATACAGAAACATATAAACAACAACAACATATCTTCACTCGACGGCGGCGGCAAACCACGAATCTCACAGATAGAAACACATAAAAAACACAATATATTTTCAGTCGGCATTGGCCGAAAACTAGGAATCACAAAGACAGAAGCACATAAAAAAAACTGAACATATCTCCAGTCAGTGGTGGTAGCAAACCACGAATATCACAGACAGAACCACCTAAAACAACAGCAAGATATCTTCAGTTTCGGTGGTGGCAAACTACAAATCTCAAAGACAGAACCACATAGAACAACCTCAATCTATCTTCAGTCGGCGGTGGCAGCAAAACACGAATCTCACAGAAAACAAACATATAAAACAACCACAACATATCTTCCTTCGGCGTTAGCGAAACAGCACTAATCGCACATACAGAACCACATAAACAACCACAACATATCTTCAGTCGGCGGTGGCGGCAAACCACGAATATCACAGAGAGAACCATATAAACTAAGTGGAAAATATGTTCGGTTTCTCTGGTGGAAAACTACGAATCTCACAGACAGAAACAAATAAACAAACACAACATATCTTTAACATGAATCTCACAGACAGAACCACATGAAACAACCGGAACATATATTCATTTTCGGTGGTGACAAACTACGAATCTTAAAAACAGAACCACATAAACAACCACAACATACATTCAGTAGTGGTACCAGAAAACCACAAATCTCACAGACAGAAACACATAAAACAACCGAAAACTATCTTCGGTCGGAGTTTGCGGAAAACAAAGAATATCACAGACAGAAACACAAAACAAGAGCAACATAACTTCAGTTTCGTTGGTAACAAACTACGAATCTCGAAGACGGAACCACAGAAACAACCACAACAAATCTTCAGTCCGCGTTGGCGGAAACCCACGAATTCCACATACAGAACCACATAAAATACCAAAACATATCTTCGGTCGGCAGTGGCGGAAAACCACCAATCTAACAGACAGAACTACATAAGATAACTTGAACATATCTTAAGTTTCGGTGGTGGCGAACTACGAATCTTACAGACAGAAACACCTAAACAACCACAAGATATCTTCAGTCGGCGCTGGCGGCAAACCTGGAATCTAGCAGATAGAACCACATAAAACCACCTCATCATATATTCAGTCGGCGCTAACGAAAATCCACGAATCACACACACAGAACTACAGAAAACAAGCGAAAAATATATTCAGTTTCGGTGGTAGCAATCTATGAATCTCGCAGATAGAACTACATAACTAACCACAACATTACTTCAGTAGGTCGAAGCAGAAAACCACGAATCCCGGAGATAGAAACAGATAAAACAACCACGGCATAACTTCAATCGGCGTGGGCGGAAAACAACGAATCTTAAAGACAGAAGAACATAAACAACCACAACATATCTTTAGTCTGCGGTGGCGGCAAACCAAGAACCTCACAGACAGAATCACATAAACAACCACAATATATTTTCAGTCGGCAGTGGGTCCAAGCCATGAATCTCACATACAGAACCACATAAAACATCTACAACATTCTTCAGCCGGCGTTGGCGGAAAACCACGAATCTCACAGACAGAACTACATAAAACAACCATAACATATCTTCAGTCGGTGGTGGCGAAAAACCACGAATCTCACAGACAGAACCACATAAACAACCATAACATATGTTCTTTCAGGGGTGGCGGAAAACAACGAATCTCCTGGACAGAACCACATAAAATAACAGCAACATATCTTCAGTCAGCGGTGGCGTTAAACCACGAACCTTGCAGAAATACTCACATAAATAACCACAACATATCTTCACTCGTCGGTGGAGGCATTCCAGGAATCTAACATACAAAACCACATACAAACAACCGCGACATATCTTCTCTCGGCGCATGCGGCAAACCACGAATATCATAAACCGAAACACATAAAACAAAGACAAAATCTCTATCTTCACGAAGAGTTGGCTGAAAAGTACGAGCCTCACAGACAGAACCATATAAACAAACACAACATATCTTGAGTCTGCGTTGTAGGAAAACCATGAACTTCACATACAGAATCACAAAAACACCCACAACATATTTTCCGTCGGCAGTGGCGGCAAACAACGAATGTCACAACAGAATCTCCTCAACATGCACAACATAAATTCAGTCGGCGGGGGCGGCAAACCACGAATCTCACAGACAGAACTACAAACACAACCACAACATATCTTCAGTCGGCGTTGGCATAAACTACGAATCTCACAGACAGAACTAAAAACACAACCACAACATATCTTCAGTCGGCGTTGGCATAAACTACGAATCTCACATACAAAACCATATAAACAACCACAACATATCTTTAGTCCCCGGTGGCGGCAAACCACGAATCGCACAGACAGAACCATATTAACAACCAGAATACGAGTATTTCTTAACTAGCGGGGAAGGCAAACCATGAATCTCACAAACACAAGTGCATACAAAAACAGTACCCATCTTCAGTCAGTGGTGTCGGCAAACCACAAATCTTAAAGACAGAACTACATAAAACAACGACACCATATGTATCTTGATTCAGCTTTGGCGTAAACTACGAATCTTACACACAGAACAACATAAAACAACCTAAAATATCTTCAATCAGCGGTGGCGGCAAACCACTAATCTCACAGACAGAAACACATAAAACAAAAACAAAGTTTGTATCTTCAGTCGGCGTTGGCGGAATACTACAAACCTCAGACACAGAACCACATAAATCAACCTCAACCTATCTCCGGTCGGCGGTGGTGGCAAACCACGAATCTCAAAGAGAGAACCACAAAAAACAACAGCAACATATCTTAGGTTTTGGTGGTGGCAAACTACAAATCTCACATACAGAACCAAATGAAACAACCACAACATATCTTCAGGCGGCATTGACGGCAAACCAAGAATCTCACATACAGAACCACATAAACAACCACAACGTATCTTCTGTCGGCAGGGATGGCAAAAGACAAATCTTACAATATAACCTCCTCAACAAGGACAACATAAATTCAGTCGGTGGTGGTGGCAAACCACGAATTTTACAGACAGAACCACATACACAACCACAACAAATCTTCAGTCGGCGTTGGCATAAACCACGAAACTCACATATAGAACCATATACACAACCACAACATACCTTCAGTCGTCGGTGCCGGCAAACCACATATCTCACAGAGAGAACCATATAAACAACCATAATACGAGTATTTCTTAACTCAGCGATGGCGGCAAACCATGAATCTCACAGACACAAACAACAACATACAAACATCTTATCCATCTTCAGTCGGCGGTGGCAGCAAACCACAAATCTTAAGGACAGAACTACATAAAACCACGACAACATATGTATCTTCAGTCGACTTTGGCGAAAACTACGAATCTCACACACAAAACCACATAAAACAAGAAAAAAATATCTTCAGCCGGCATTGGCAGAATACTACGAATCTCACACAAAGAACCAGTTAAAATCAACCTGAACATATCTTCGGTCGGAGGTGGTGGCAAACCACGAATCTCAAAGACAGAACCACAAAAAAAAACAACCGCAACATATCTTAGGTTTTGGTGGTGGCAAACCAAATGAAACAACCACAGCATATCTTTAGTCGGCGTTGACGGCAAACTACGAATCTCACATACAGAACCACAAAAACAATCACAATATATATTCAGTCGGCGTTGACGGCAAACCACGAATCTCACATACAGATCTACAGAAACATCCACAACATATCTTCACTAGGCGTTGGCTAAAAATAACGAATCTCACATACAGATCCACATAAACAACTCGAACATTTCTTCAGTCGGTGGTGGCGGAAAAAGACGGATCTCACAGAAAGAACCATATAAAACAACAGCAAGATATCTTTAGTTTCGATGGTGGCAAAGTAGGAATCTTAGAGAAAGAAACACCAAATCATATATTCAGTCGCCGTTGGCGGAAAATCACGAATCTCACATACAGAACCACATAAACAACCACAACATATCTTCACTCGGCGATGGCGGCATACCAGGAATCAAACATACAGAGCCACATAAAACAACCGTGATATCTCTCCTCTCGGTGCGTGCGGCAAACCACGAATATCACAGACCAAAACACATAAAGCCACGACAACATATGTATCTTCAGTCGGCATTTGCGGAAAACTACAAATGTCGCAGACAGAACCACATAAACAAACACAACATATCTTTAGTCGGCGTTGTCAGAAAACCACGAATCCCATAGACACAAGCACATAAAACAACCACAGAATAAAATCAGTCGTTGTTCGCGGAAAACAACTAAAGATATGTTCCAGTTGTTTTATGTGGTTATGTGTGTGAGATTCGTAGTTTTCCGCAAACGCCGACCGTAGATACATATGTTTTCGATATTTATGTGCTTCTGTTTGTGAGATTCGTGGTTTGTCGCTACCGCGGAATGAATTTATTTTGCGGTTGTTTGATGTGGTTCAGTCGGCGGCGGCGGAAAACAACGAATCTCACAGACAGAACCCCTTAAAATAACGACAATATATCTTCAGTCGCCGGTGGCGGCAAACGACCAATCTCACAGCCAGAACCAAATAAAACAACAGCAACATATCTTCCGTTGGCGGTGGCGGAAAACCACGAATCTTGCAGACAGAACCACATAAATAACCAGAACATATGTTCATTAGGTGGTGGCGGCATACGAGGAATCTAACATACAGAACCACATAAAACAACTGCGACATATCTTCTATCGGCGTGTGCCGCAAACCACGAATATCAGAGAACGAAACACCTAAAACAACGCCAACAAATGTATCTTCAGTCAGCTTTGGCGGAAAATTACGAATGTCAGCGTTGTCGGAAAACCACGAATCGAACAGACAGTTGCATACAAAACAACCGCAACATAGGTTCTGACGGTGTTTGCGGAAAACCACTGAAGATATGTTCTAGTTGTTATATGTGGTTCTGTGTGTTAGATTCGTAGTTTTCCGCAAACGCAGACCGTAGATACATATGTTTTCGTTTTTTGTGGTTCTGTCTGTGAGATTCGTGGTTTGCCGCCACCGCGGACTGAATTCATTTTGCGGTTGGTTTAGGTGGTTTAATCGGCGGCGGCGGAAAACTACGAATGTCACAGACAAAACCAAATAAAAATTCGCAACATATCTTCAGTCGCTGTTTTCGGACAACTACAAATCTTACAGACAGAACCAAATAACAAAACCTTAAAATATCTTTAGTCGGCGGTGATGGCAAACCAAGAATCTCACAGACAGAACCAAGTAAAACAACCGCAAGATATCTTGAGTTTCGGTAGTGGCAAACTAAAAATCTCACAGACAGAACTAAAAAAAACCCGCAACATATCTTAAGTCAGCGGTGGCAGCGAACAACGAATCTCACAGAAAACAAACATATAAATCAACTAGAAGATATCTTCCTTCGGCGTTGGCGAACACCACGAATCTCACATAGAGAACAACATAAACTACCACAATATATCTTCAAGAGGCGGTGGCGGCAACCCACCAATCTCACAGACAGGACCACATATAACAACCGCAACATATATTCAAAGGGCAGTGGCGTAAACCACGAATCTCAAAGACAGAACCACATAAAACTAAGAGAACATTTGTATCTTCAGTGGAGGTTGGCGTAAAACTACAAATCTAACATACAGAACCAGAGAAAACAACCACAAAATATCTTCAGTCAGCGTTGGCAGAAAATCAGGAATCTCACATACAGATCCAAATAAACAACGAAAAGATATCTTATCTCGGTAGTACCGGACAAACAGAATCTCACAGACAGAATCACATAAAACAACAGCAAAATATCTTCGGTTTCAGTGGTGGCAAAGTACGAAAGTCACAGAGAGAAAAACATAAACAAGCACAACATATATTCAGTCGTCGTTGGCGGAAAACCACGAATCTTGCAGACATAACCATATAAAACAACCCTATCATATATTCAGTCCGCTTCGGAGTAAATCCACGAATCTCACATAGTGAACCACATAAAAAAACGTAACATATATTCCGTTTCGGTGTTGGAAAACTACAAATCTCACAAACAGAACACATAAACAGCCACAACATAAGTTCAGGTAGTGGTGGCAGGAAACCACGAATCTCATAGACAGAAACACATAAAAACCGCAACATATCTTTAATCGGCGTTGGTTGAAAACCATTAATCTCAAATACACAACCACATAAACAACGACAACATATCTTCAGCGGTAGCAGAAAGAGTCTCACAGACAGATCCATATAAAATAACCGGAACATATTTTCAGTTTCTGCAGTGGCAAATTACGCATCTCACAGTCAGAAACACATAAGCAACCACAAACATCTTCAGTTGGCTTTGGCGGAAAACCTCGAATCTCACAGACAGAAACACATAAAACAAGTCAATCATATCTTTATTCGACGTTGGCGGAAAACCACGAGTCTCATAGCCAGAATAACATAAACAACCCCAACATATGTTCATTCAGCGGTAGCAGAAAGCCACGAATCTCACAGACAAAACCACATAAAACAACAGCAAGATATCTCCAGTCGGCGTTGGCGGAAAACCACGAATCTCACAGACAGAACCACATAAAACAACCGCAAAATATCTTCAGTCTAAAGCGGCGGCAAACCACGAATCTCCCAGACAGAACCGCACACGAAAACAGAATCATAACTTCAGTCGGCGGTGGTGGCAAACCACGAATCTTTCACACAGAACTACATAAATAACCACAAAATATATTCAGTCGGCTATAGCGGGAAACCAGGAATCTAACATACTGAACCACATAAAACAACTGCGACATATCTTCCCTTGGCGCGTGCGGCAAACCACGAATATCACAGACCGAAACACAAAAAACAACGACAACATATGTAACTTCAGTCGGCGTTGGCGGAAAACTACGAATGTCACAGACAAAACCACATAAACAAACACAAGATATCTTCCATCGGCCTTGTTGGAAAACAACAAATCTCCCATACAGAAGTATAAAACAACCACAACATAAATTCCTTGGGCGGTGGAGGCAAACAACAAATATGACAGACAAAACCTCATCAAAAACCACAAGAATACCTCAGTCGGCATTAGCGGCATCCACAAATCTCACACACAGAACTACATACACAACCACAACTTATCTTCAATAGGCGTTGGCGAAAAACCACGAATCCCAGATTCAGAACCACATAAACAAGCACAATCTATCTTGAGTCGCTGTTGACGGCAAACCGGAAATCTCACACACAGAACCACATAAACCACCTTAAAATATCTTCGGTCGGTGGTGGTGGCAAACCAAAAATCGCACAGACAGAACCAAGTTAAACAACCGCAATATATCTTGAGATTCGGTGGTAGCAAACTACAAATCTCACAGGCAGAACCACATAAAAAACCGCAACATATGTTCAGTCGATGGTGACGGCGAACAACGAATCTCACAGAAAACAAACATATAAATCAACCAGAAGATATCTTCCTTCGGCGTTGGCGAACACCACGAATCTCACATAGAGAACAACATATCTTCAAGAGGCGGTGGCGGCAACCCACCAATCTCACAGACAGGACTACATAAAACAACAGCAAAGTACGAATATTACAGACAGAAACCCATAAAGAAACACAACATATCTTCAGTCGGCGTCGGCCGAAAACCACTAATCTCGCAGAGAAAATCACATAAAACAACCCTATCATATATACAGTCGTCCTTGGCGTAAATCCACGAATCACACAGACAGAACCACCTAAAGCAACCGGAACATATATTCAGTTTCGGTGGTGGCAAAGCACGAATCTCAGGACAGAACTACAAAAACAGCCGCAACATACCGTCAGTAAGTGGTGGTGGGAAACCACGAAGCTCACAGACAGAACCACATAAAACAACCACAACATATCTTAGGTTACGGTGGTGGCAAACTACAAATATGACTGACAGAACAACATGAAACAACCACAACATATCTTTAATCGGCGTTGACGGCAAACCTCGAATCTCACATACGTAACAACAGAAAACAACCACATATCTTCAGTCGGAGTTCACGCAAAATCATGAATCTCAAATACAGATCGACATAAACCACAAGAACATATATTCCTTCGGTGGTAGCGGAAAAAAATGAATCTTATAAACAGAAACACATAAAACAACAGCAAAATATCTTGAGTTTCAGGGTAGCAAAGTACGGATCTCACAGACCAAACACATAAATAAACACAACATATCTTCAGTCGGCGTTGGCGGAAAACCACCAATCTCGCAGACATGACCACATAAATCAACCCCATTATAAATTCAGTCGGCCTTGGCCTAAATCCAAGAATCTCACAGGCAGAACCAGATAAAACATCCGGAATATATATTCGGTTTCGGACATGGCAAACTACAAATCTCATAGACAGAACCACATAAACAGCCACAACATACGTTTAGTAAGTGGCAAAAGAAAACCACGAATCTCAAAGACAGATATACACAAAAAAACCCGCAACATATCTTCAATCGGCGTTAGCGGGAAACCAAGAATCTCGAAAACAGAACTAAATAAACAACGACAACATATCTTTAGTCAGCGGTGGCGTCCAACCAACAATCTCACAGAGAGAACCACATAAATTAAGTGGAACATATCTCTTAGTTTCTGTGGTGGTAAATTACGAATCTCATAGACAGAAACACATAAAAATCACAATATATCTTCAGTCGGCTCTGGCGGAAACCAACAAATCTAACAGACTGAACCACATAAAACAACCACAATCTATCTTTAGTCGGTGGTGGCAGAAAACCCAGAATCTAACAGACAGAACCACATAAACAATCATAACATAGGTTCAGTCTGCGGTGGCGGAAAACCACGAATCTCACAGACAGAACGACATAAAACAAGAGCAACATATCTTCAGTCGGCGTTGGCGAAAGTCCAGGAATCTCTCAAGCAGGACCACATAAAAGAACAGGATAATAAATTCAGTCGGCGTTGGCGGAAAACCACGAATCTTGTTGACCGCTTGTTGTAGTGAGCCAAACGGGAGGCTTCAGCAGCGATACGTTCGAAAATGTCATTGACGAAAGAATTCATAATGGACATGGCTTACATATCTTAGGTTTCGGTGGTGGCAATCTATAAATCTTACAGATAGAACCACATAAAACAACCGCAATCTATCTTCAGTCCGCGGTGGCGGCAAACCACGAATCTCACAGACAAAACGATATAAAACAACCACAACATATCTTCAGTCGGTGGTAGCGGCAAATCACTTATCTCACAGACAAAACCATATAAAACAACCAAAACATATCTTCAGTTGGCGTTGACGGCAAACCACGAATCTCACAGACAGAACCACATAAACTACAATAACATATCTTCAGTCGGCGGTGGCGGCAATCATTTATCTAACACACACAACCACATAAAACAAACAACATATCTTCAGTCGGCGGTGGCGTCAAACCACGAATCCCACAGACAGAACCACATAAAACAACCTCAATATATATCCATTCGTCGTTAGGGGAAAACCACGAATCTCCAATACAGAACCACATAAATAACCAAAACATATCTTCTCTCGACGCTGGCGGCAAAACACGAATCTCACAGACAGAATTTTATACACAAAAACAACATATCTTAAGTCGGCGTTGGCGGAAAACCACGGCTCTAACATACAGAACATATAAACAACCACAGCATATCATCAGTCAGCAGTGGTGGCAAACCACGAATCTCACAGACAGAACCATATAAAACAACCCGAACATATCTTCAGTCGGCTTGCCAGAACACTACGGCTCTCATATACAGAACCATATAAACAATCACAACAACATATCATCAGTCGGCTGGGGCGGCAAATCAGGAATCTCACAGACAGAACCACATAAACAACCACAATATATCTTCAGTCGGCGGTGGAGGAAAACCATGACTCTCACAGACAGAACTACATAAAACAACCTGAAAATATCTTCAGGCCGCGGTGGTGGCAAACCAACAATCTGACAGACAGAACCACATAAAACAACCGCAACATATCTTCAGTTTCGGTGGTAGCAAACTATGAATTTCACAGACAGAACCACTTAAATCAACCACAATCTATTTCTCGTCGGTGTTGTTGGCAAACCAGGAATCTCACCGACAAAACCATTTAAAACAACCACAACATATCTTCACTTGTCGGTAGTGGCAAACCTCGAATCTCACAGATCAACCATATAAAACAACCACAACATAACTTCATTTTCGGTCGGAGCAAACTATAAATTTCACAGACAGAACCACCTAAATCAAACACGATCTATCTCTAGTCGGTGGTGGCGGCAAACCACGAATCTCACCGACAAAACCATATAAAATAACCACAACATATCTTCACTCATCGGTAGCGGCAAATCACGAAGCTTACAGACAAAACCATATAAAACAGCCACAACATATCTTCAGTCGGCGTTGACGGCAATCCACGAATCTCACAGACAAAACCACATAAACAACAACATATCTTCAGTCGGTGGTGGCAGCAACCACATATCTCACACATAGAACCACATAAAACAACCACAACATATCTTCCGGTGGTATTTGCGGAAAAACAAATGAAAATATGTTCCTGTAGTTTTGTGTGGTTTTGTGTGTGACATTCGTAGTTTTCCACAAACGCCGACTGAAGATACCTATGTTTTAGTTGTTTTATATGGTTCTGTCCATCAGATTCGCGGTTTTCCCCCACCGCAGACTGTAGATATGTTTCTGTGGTTTATGTGGTTCAGTCAGCGGTGGCGTAAAACTACGAATCTCACAGACAGGCCCACATAAAACAATCGCAACATATCTTCTGTCGTTGTTTGTGGAAAACTACGAATTTCACAGACAGAACCACATAAAACAACCGCATCATATCTTCAATCGGCGGTGGCAGCAAACCACGAATCTCACTGACAGAACCACATGTAACAACCGCAACATATCTTTAGTCTGCTGTGGCGGCAAACTGTGAATCTCAAAGACCGAACCACATAAAACAAGACAACATATGTGTCGTGGTATGACATTACATTACATCAATACCATATTATATCTATGGGGGAGGGACCAATAACTTAAAGGCGAACTGACAAAGGGACGGAACACCACGAGTTTCGACGGGCGGAATAGCGAGATAAGAGTGCAACGAGGTCAGGTAAAATATGGGCAATGGCAAAGCTCAAGGTTATTTAAAGAGGCATATACAAAAATATAATTTTATTTACATAGAGATGAGGGGATTGATGGGCAAAATTACATCAGAGAATTAATGGGCGAAATTACATCAGATAATTAATGGGTAGAATTACATCAGTAAACGAGTGGGGGAATTGTAATTATGCATCAGACTATGAAGTTAAAATTTAATGTATTACAGGAAGAGACTATTCAAATGGGGGGAATTAACTCAAATGGGTACTGAAGGGGGAGAGGGGTTGGCTTACGGGAGATTCCGGGTGAGACGTCGGGGTAAGGCTTCATGGATGTCTTCTGCACGTGAGGCGATGGCGCTCGGAGCTTCTGAGCGGGAATTAAAGGTATGACCGTTCTCCAAAGGGAGGGGGGGGGGAATTCCGGTCCAGGGGAGAGTATTTCGGTCACCCGGAAGCGAGGGGCGAACGAGGAGGGCTTCGACAGGAGTTGAGGAGTGAAGTCGGAAAAATTTCCTCACTGGCTGGGGCTAATTCCGACACACAAATAGTTAAGCCGTCACTTTGCTTTGTTGTTAGCACCTGACTTGGAACTAGGGGAATCTTCTTGGGTCCGGGCGAGACTCCTTAACTCTGTGTCTGCCTCATGAGAGACGAGCACTATATATGTCCGAGGCTCTTCCCGCGGGGGTGAGTGGGAAACAGCTCTACTCTCGAATGGCCTCAAATCTTCTTGCCAAGGAAATTCTAATCCGTATAAAGGTGGACCGTGGTGGACGCAGTTCGAGGCTACCGTTTGTGGAAGGGAGGGGGGGGGCTATGCTTACCAATTTAAGCCTAACAGAACCTTCTCCAGCACATAGAACTTCCGTGCTGGAAAAGAAATTCCACGTGGAATTCCCCCACAATATGTATCTTCAGTCTGCTTTGTCAGAAAACTACGAATCTCACTGACATAATCACATAAACAACCACAACATATCTTCAGTTGGCGTTGGCGGAAAACCACGAATCTCAAAAACAGAACACCATAAAAACCACAAAATATCTTCAGTCGGCGGTGGCGTAAACCACGAATCTCACAGACAGAACCTCATCAAACAACGACAACATTTGTATCTTCCGTCGCCGTTGACGGAAAACTACGAATCTCACACACAGAACCCCATAAAAGAACCTGAACGTATCTTTAGTCGGCGTTGACGGTAAACCATGAATCTCTCAGGCAGAAGCACATCAAACAACCGCAACATATCTTCCGTTTCGGTGGTAGCAAACTACAAATCTCCCAGACAGAACCACATAAAACAACCGCAATCTATCTTCAGTTGGCAGTTGCGGCAGTCTACGAATCTCACAAACAGAACCACATAAAACAACTGCAACATATGTTTAGTCGGCGTTGGCGGCAAACCACGAAAATCACAGACAGAACCACATAAAAAACAGCAATCTATCTTCAGTCGGCGTTGGTGGCAAACCACGATTCTCACAGACAGAATCACATAAGCAACCAAAACCTATCTTTAGTCGGCGATGGCGTCTTTTTTGGCGCACGCAATATGAGCCAAGAGAGCAACCCTGTCAATAGATTTTGCACTACATCTCCCCGCGTTTAGGTGGAATGGATAAAAAAATGTGCGGTATAGAATGAAATAAAATGGAGTGAAAATATAATTATTGTAGGCTATTTGCAAAGAGATGCAAGGTACATGGTAATCAGGCTTATCGCTTTCATGTGTGGTTGCAACTTCCTTTTGCCAACGTCTTTTGCTAGTTGGTAGTTTGTCCAATGCTTTTTTGCCTTCCAAGACAAATACATTTACTGCTCTTCAGAATTATAAATTTTAATCATTTAGTGGACTGAATTCGAGCAGTGTCTGTGGAAGCCATGTTGAATGGCAGATATCAACTTTATAGTACATTACTACTATGCCTTTGAGGCATTTATGTAATTGGTGAGACGATTCATTGTGGTTTAATGAACTTTTTCGAACCGTGGCTGATTGAATTTGGTTTAGTGTGGCTGGAAATAATGATTTATAAAATTTCCTTTCCCTCGATCTTTTCACGTGGTCAAGTTGGAAACTCTGGTGGGTGTTTATATAAGATGGCGCTTCAGGTCTCTCTACCAAACAAGGGGTCAAAAGTGGTATGAAATTTCATATTGTACAAGTGATCCCTTTATAGGAGAAACAGAGAATATGTGAGGGTGCAATACTAGACAAGATCTTAAGTTAAAAGTTTGAGCCAAATGTTTTTTTGCCCAACTTAGTAACTAATGAGCAGAATGGTTTGATTACCAAATTCTCTTGATATTATTAAAAGAGCAACTCATATCAGGTTGAATCTTTACAAATCAACTAATATAGAGATGATTCTTGGAGTCCATTATTTCGATAAATAATATGTAAAGTGAGGAAAATATTTACCTGTCTCAATCAAATTCGTTTGTCATTCAGCGTTAAACATCCAAGTCGAAAATTCGAGATTTCTGTTGTCCTTAACACGACAATTTCTACAGTCCTTAGCATGAGGATTTCTGTAGTCCTCAATAAGAGGCTTTCTGCAGTCATTAACATGAGATTTTCTACAGGAATGTAGAGGAGGATTTCTTAACTTCAAATAGGATTTATGCTGTCCTTAATAGGAGAATTTATTTATTCCTTAAGAGGAGAATTTTTCTGCAGTCCAGTAGGATTAAAGTAAGAAAACTTTTGTCCAATCTGCAAACCTTTGTTAATTCAAACATTTCAACTTTGATCTCTTTTTTTATTCTAGATCCCCACAATGTTAGTTTTTCCTTAAATGAGTTAATTTTGTCTGTACAAGTAAGAATGTTTTTCTTCTTTCCTTGCATACTCTTATTAAGAATATTCAAGGCTTCAAAAATATCAACCAGGAATGCCACTTTATTGCACCAGGTTTCATCACTAAGTAGGTCAGCCAGGTTGGACCTTCTGATGTTAAAAATATAAGAATCTCCTCCCTAGTTCATAAAATCTTGAAAGAACTCGCCCTCGAGATGGCACCTCACTTCTGTATATAATAGAAGTTGTACGTGAGCAGATTTCATAGCAGAACACAAAGTTGAAAACAGCCTCGATTTTAATGGCCTACAATTTGATATACTACTGATTTTGAAATAAGGGTTTGTCTATGCAGGAAACAATGTGTAAAAACAATGCCGGTTTTTTTCTGCTTTGCAAGTGCGATGAATCCTTTTATGCTTTCTGACATAGAGTGGGCACCATCCATGCAGATACTAAAAAATGATTTCCATGACAAATCGTTAGAGCTGAAATAATTGTCGACAACCTCAAAAATGTCTTGACCTCTTGTTGTTTCTGGAAGTGGTTTGCAGAATAGAAATTGTTCAATTATGTTTTCATTACAAACAAACCTGATGAATGCTAAGAGTTGAGCTTTTCCAGTGATGTCAGTTGATTAATCCAACTGAATAGCAAAATTCTTGGCTTCTTTTATTTTAACTATGATCTGTGATTCAACGTCTTGACACATACCAGAAATACGACAAATAATGGTATTATTTGACATAAGGCTTTCAAAATCTCTCTTTTTCATATTTTTTGCCTAACAAAATGTTCATAATTTTACTGCATGTTGGTAATATTACTGACTCTGCAATTGTATGTGATTTCATATTTTTGGCAACGATTTCTGCAACAGCATAACATGCTTTTTAAGTTTTCTCAGATATAGTGGTGATTTTGGTCACTTTTTGAGACTGGCGTATTTGGTCAATAATAAGCCTTTTAAAATATTTAGTTGGTTTCTCACATAAATAAGAGTGTTTTGTTTGAAGGTGTTTTTTTCAGTTTAATTGGAACCATTGCTTGGTTTGGAAGTTTCTCGCCAACAAAAAACACAGACAGAACGTGTCTCTTCTTCTTCAAATGAAACGAATCCAAAGGACAAATAGACTTCTTTATACTGGCGCACAATTCATTTGGAAGTAACACTGCAGGTCATAAGTGTTTTAATTCCAGAACACTCCAGCCATTTCGCTGTCATCATTTTCTAACTTTTGTTTCTTTGTAAGAAATCTTTCCATACCTCATAAGACCCGGAATCAAGAAAGTATGACTCTGAATATTTATTTAAAAAAATGCAAATAAAACAAAGTAAACACTAAGTGCATTAACATGAGAATAAAAAATATTTTAAAGAAATTAATAATAAGCAGACACTACACGAAAATAATATAAAATAATAGTGCAAATTACCTAGCAGGAGATCAGATACACTAAATTTAAAAAAGTATGAATAAATATAAAATGCAGTAAAGAAAAAATTCATACTGCATTCCCTCCCCAAAAAATACAGTAAAGATTTTAAAACATAAACATAAAAAATAAAGAAAACAAAAACATTCAGTGTACAAGAAAAAAGAAAGCACTTAATTTCTATATCCAAATACCATTAAACAAACTTATCAACTTATTTAATTAACAAGGAATAAACACAACAATGAAAAACAGAAATAGTATTTGCCAAACACAAAAATTTCAAGGATTAAACTTCTTAAACTTCTCATTTATTAAGCAATTATATATCAATTATAAACATGAGCCTTAATAACATACCTTCCTTAAATCTCCCGTAGCACACTCGCAGTCGCTTTAAGAATTAATCTTCTTAAATTTCTCACATTTAATAAAAAATTATATATTAAATCTAAATACCAAACTTCTTATAAATCTTAATATACCGAAAAACAATGTTTTAAAAAATATTGACATATTGAAAGACATAAAACGAATTCATTTATATTAGGAGAAGTCTGGCAACTATAGCTGTGGTAGGACACTGTTACGGCAAGACATTTTATTCTGTCACGAGTACTAAATTTTTATCATACATTCGCACAGTACTGAAATTTGTTCATTGCTCTTTCATGTTTGAGGGAGAATCAACTTTCCTCAAATCTCCCGCGCACACCTGCAGTTGCTTCGCAGCACACTGGTTGGGAATGGCTGCCTTAACAGATTGATTTATGAGATCCTTAACATGAGGATTTCTACTGTCATTGAGAAGATTATATCTGCAGTCTTTAAAATAAGAATTTTTGCAGTTCTTAATAGGAGTATTCTTGCAATCCTCAGCTAGAGGATTTCTGCATTGCATAAAAGTGGGATTTCTGCAGTTATTAATAGAAGGAATTCTGCATTCCTTAACATTCGGATTGCTACAGTCCTTAATAGCAGGATTTTTAAAGTGCTTAAGTGTAAGATTTCTGAAGTTCTTAACAGGAAGATTTCTGCAGTCCTTAATGGGGTGATTTCTGCAGTTTAATAGGATTATTTCTGCACTTCCAGGAGGATTGCTTTATTCCTTAATAAAACTTATTCAGTCCTCAACAAAAGAATTTCTGCATTCCTTAATAAGAGGATTTCTGCAGTCCTTAATAAGAGGATTTATGTAGTCCGTAATAAAAAGATTTCTGCAGTCTTTAACTGATTGATTTCTATAGTCCTTAACATGAGGATATTTGCAGTCCTTAATAGGAGGATTTATGTAGTCCTTTATTCGATGAATTGTGCAGGGGGTAACCGCCGATGTGGCGGAACGTCTAGTCTAGATTAGGCGCGCAGATAGCTTCGGGCATGTACGTCATCAGACACCTAGTTAAAGTCAACAGCACTGTCACCCCCCCCCCCCCTTCTCTCTTCGCAATCACGACATATCAAATTCGGTCCTGGAATCTGCCGAAGGTTTTTCTTGTCCAGACTACCCTGATATGCTCCCCCCAGCTCCCCTACCCACCCGAGGCATGAAAGGATCCCTGCTCGGTGGTTCGTAGCTCCCGCTTCATCTTCCACTCCAATGCTGACTCAAAATGGGAATGAAATTATGATATTATTGGCGATCCCTAAAAATTGAAAGAAGGGATACTTATCTCAAACAAAAATATTAAATTACATCACTAAAAATAAAAGATTAAAAATAAAACAAAAGATTAAAACTAAAATTAAAGATTAAAAATAAAATACAGATTAAAAATATACTAAAAATAAAAGATTAAAAATCAATAGTGCACCCACAATCGGGCAGCAACTAGAAATGACCTTTACAAGCTAGTAAACAAAAGAATTAGCACGGCAATAACACATAATTTCTTTTCTTATAAAATAATACAACCTGGGAATAACTTGCCAAGAAAGGTTGTTGAAGGACTAAACTCAATATTTTTAAGAATAAAAATTGTTAAATTAGTTGTTTATGTCCATCGTTTACATTTTTTATATTTCCATCGCCTCTGATTAGCGCCATTCTCTTCTCTCTTGAACTAGCCTCGAGTCGATCCTTTGAGCTAACCTCGAATTGCTTCCTTGAACTAGCCTCGAGGGGATCCCCTTTTTCTTGCCCTATCTTATCTTTCGCTACCTGTTTATCTTTACCCCAAAACTCCCTTACAGAAATCAAGTAAAAGAGGGTTTTTTTAATAAACATATCCTTTTCTTAAATCACCGATCTCGATCAAGAAAATATCAAAGTGGTCCTACCACAAATTGGACATCTCTTGACAGTCACCTTATGGAATGGGCTTTATCGTAACTTAAAGGACCGCAACACCTTACAGGCCTTCAAAGGTCGTATAGATAAATACTTTGAATCTAACCAGCGATTAACAGTGTTTAATAGCGAATAACTTCCTAGCCTTTAAAGTGATAGGTTCACCCAATTTCACTTACTTTCCATTTTTCCTATATACTATTTATCTTCCCCGTAATCCTTATCCCAGATCACCTGGTATGGACCGCAAGGTCTCTTGTTACATGTATATCTATATAACTACGAGTATGTAACTCAACAGTTCAATATCTATTATTCATGCCTGATGATGCTAGCTACCACCGTCTTTATCACAATTAACTATTCTCATTATTCCTGTTCCTTCCTTTTATTCATCTTTTACCTTCATTATTTAAGTAGGTCGGGGGACATTGGGATAAACCCCTAAATTCAAACTCTATAACCTTTACCTGCCGGTCTGTATAGGAAAATACTCGTGGTTTATAATAATCTTGTGGGCAATAAGATCTTTGCCTCGATTGACATTTAATTTTATTCTTAAATTTTCACCACAAAATTTGGGCACATTTTTGACAGTCTCGTCCCTGGTTTTAAAGATCCTATTCTCATAAAATGTAATGCTGTCCTTAAGGCGAGTGGAATTTCTTATTATACACGATTGTATACAAATTTTTTTCGATAAATATTTCTTCAATAAAACCAAATATATATAATCAATGTTTAACGGTAGACTCTCTTGCCTAGTCTATGCATAGCGTGAAATGAATCCACCAAATTTCCGTTGCCATAGAGATCACATAGACTAAACATAGCATATCAACCAAATTTCCGTAGTCTTAGAAAGCTTATAATTGAAAAAAAATCTGTTAAAACATTTTATACAATCATATATTAAGAATAGTTTTTCTCCCTCTTATAAGCCGTTTAAGGAATGTGGCTGACAGAATAGTAGTTATTAGAATGTTTGTTAGATTATGCAATGTTTAGATTTTCCCTTTAGTGTAGTCATGAACGAGATCATCGAATTTATTTATACTCCTAGTTTTTATCGATAATGGCATCCTCGCGACGATCTTATAAGAAGGTTTTCATGTATAGGAAGACTATTTCTAAAACTATTTCTAATGGTATCGCTGCTTTACATTTTGCTACTGTTTTGTTGGCTGTCGGAAAAGCATTAATGAAACTAGCCATAAAGATTGGCAATCCCCTTGATCTCTTTTTGCCGGTTAGGTTTCAGAAAATTGGGGGATTTTCGCTCCTTCCTCAAAGCATGTTTCTTTTACTCCCAAGCTCTACTAGTACCTATTGGAATGGTACGAGTATCTTTAGTGGTTTTCGTGGTTTGACATAATGTTGTATTTATGTTCCTGGTCCTATTAATTTCAATAGTAATTTAACCAACGTAATTAATAAAATTCCTTCAAGATTTTAAAGGTTTGCATGAAAAGATAGTTTGATAATTGATGCTGAAGATAGAATTCAATGGAAAAGCAGGAGGTGATCTCGTGTTCTTTCGAGTTATGATGTCTCTAAAATCTGGACAAATGGCATATTTTCAATGCAAAGATTAACTACATTCTATTAAATTTGAACTAGATTTTATATAATTGAAATATTAATTAATAATATCTTCAATGTGATTTCCACATTGGGATGCTAAGTTCGATGCGCTTTGCGAGATTTACACGAGGCATTAAGTCCAAATTTCCGTCAATTTGAGGACCTTCATTTATGATGAGCTGTTTACTCAAGTGTCTCGTATCTTTAATTGTCATTGAGGTCGCCACCTCTTTTCCTTTAGCATAATAATACATACCCTATAAAAAGAAGTCATGGGTGGTAAGGTTTGATGAACGAGGAGAGTAAATTTAGAAAGTAAATGTTTCGTCTGTTGAATTTGATAAATCGATTAAGATTTAGTAATCAAACTTCTCGCTTGTCAGTCGTGATTCTCTAATCTCTATCATAATAGATGAGACAATCGCAGGAAAGAAAAGAATAGCTTTTGTTTATTCAGGTTTTTTCTGCTTGTAGTTCATTCTAGACGTTATGAGGGCAAATATACTCTTAGATACAATACACAAAAAATCTAAATGAAATGCGTTTTCTTGGGTCTGTTCCGTGAAGGTGCAAAAGCGGAAGCTAAGTTACATCGACAGTAGTTAGTAGCTGGTAAGGTCAAACGATTTGGGTTAGTTATGGGTCTACTGCCTTATCCTGTAGTGACTTGTGTGTTGGCATCCTACGTTAAACTTTAGGACCTACCTGAAATGACCTTATTGATTGGAAGGAAATAAACGAATAAAAAAATACTTCTGGACCTTCTTAATGCGGTGCAGACTCTCACAACTTATCCAATCTCTAATCCTTTTGCTCAATTATACGATGCGTCATCTGAAGATGGGGCATTTTCTCCTTGGCCAGCAAAACGGGTACACAAGCACCCATGCTTTGTATCTGGAATAATAAATTTAAAAAAAATGAACACTCGTTGAGGAGTCAGTGGCTTCAGAGAAAACATGGCGGTTAGAGAAAAAATATCACCAAAGAACCTCTGTGTTTTAGCTACATATGTAGAAAATTTTCTACGCTGAACACGAAAAAGCTAAGGCAGTTATTTTTGATGGATCGCAAATCCTGGAAATTATGAAAGAGCGCCTTTCCGAGATTCACTAGACAATATTGAGGCACGTGCGTGGTCATCGTGTAAACGGGTTATGAGGAATTTCTTTGGGAAGTATACAGCCGATAACTACGGTGAACTGGTGGAGAATAGTAGTTATTAAAACGTTTGTTAGACTATCAAATGTTTAGATTTTCTCTTTATTGTAATCATGAAAGAGATCATGGCATTTATTTATACTCCTAGTTGGGATCTACTTAACTGTAAAATGAACATCAAAGTGCTTCACTTTCACAGTTATGAGGAGAATTTCCCAGATAATCTTGGTGATCTAAGCGAGGAACTAGGTGAATTATTTGATTAATAACTAAGAACAATGTGAGAACAGTACCGCGGATGATAGGATATTCACATGATGAAGGATGATTTCCGAAGCATTGAACTGAATGTCCTATATATATATATATATATATATATATATTAGTGTAGTTGGGTAGGAGTCTTTCCTGAATGCAAATTTTGTTGAAGATCATTGTGTATTTTGCCTTAATTAATTTCCTTTGGCAACTTTCTCTTCTTCTAACTATCTTTTTTATTCCATCTTGTAGATGGTGGATTACTTGTCCAGTATTCATCTCTTTTTTAAATGAATGTGTTTGGTAAAAACCAAACTAAATTGCCAAGCTTTCAATCTTATTCGATCATCTTCGGAGAGTTTGGAAATGTTCTTGCCTCCTTCACCGGTGTAATGAGTGTAGTAAAGATCTGGCAGAGTGAAAGAAGGATCCAGGGATAATAAAAGATGAGAAAAAATGGGTGTAAGATTGTAGGAGAGGTTCTAGTGAGAAAAAAGTAGAAGAGGATGTGTGCCAGCTTATCTGGTATATTCTTCTCGTCGTCTTCTTTATTTCTTAGCGTTGTGAAAATTAAGCATTCAAGCCTTTGTATTTGTTTGACCTGATGTTTGGGATTTAGAGCTAACTCTTAGTTTGAGTGCGTTCTACATGTTATTTTATTTTTACTTTTGTCCACTTCGGATCTTTATATTAATTTGTTTATAATTTGTTGATTTAATGTTATTTTATTTTGCTTATTTGTCCACTCCGGATCTTTTTTTTCTTTTTTTATAAAACATGTATGGACAATGGTTTTCATTGTCCTATTTGTGAAAAATCTATGAGTTTTTTAGGTATACATTATCTAACACATCCTCCTCCGTACGCAGGCGGTTACTTTTGAATCCGCGTTTGTAGTGTCGTAGTCGGTTGTCTATATTTGGTTGTCGTATTTCTTGGTTTATTCTCTCTTGGATTTTCCTCCAAATCGATTTCGTCCTATTTTGTAAGATTACGTTTAGAGGTTCCACTTCTGTGAGGGCGTGAAGTCTGGTCGAAGGGATGCGGTCCAATTTAGATGCATTAAAGATGAAACGGAGAGCCTGGTTTTGTACCGCCTGTACTTTCTTCAACTGGGTATTACTCTCTAGGTGCATCGGGATGGCAGGATATAGCAGGATTGACCTCACCAGGGCCAGGTACAATTTCCTTTTGTTCCGGGGGGAGAGTCCCTTAAATCTGTACAGCTGCCGTAATCGTTGCTTGGCTTGTGCGACTTTTATATTGATATGTGCGCCGTATCCTGACGATGTTATTTTTAAGCCTTCGCGAGTGTATGGATAAAATTCGTCTCGCACTAGAAGGTCGGCCGTTTTTTTACGTCCGATGGAAAGGACTTTAAATTTTTCAACATTGGTGCGGATCTTATTACGAGCCTCGTAGGCATTGAGGTTGTTTATTTCCCGTGCCGTTCTACTCGCGATGTCAATGGGATTGAGATAATCACTGGTGCTCAATTGCAAAATATCGTCGGCCAGCTAGATGTAGTTTGCGTAATCCTGGATGGGAAAGGCAAGATCACTTGTGTAGATCGTATACAGGGTCGGACTTAGACAACCTCCTTGGGGTACACCGGTCCCCATGGTGAATGGATGTCCTTCGATGTTGTTGATTTTTATTGTCGCCTCGCGGTCCTCAAGGTAGTCACAAAGAAGTCTGGTGATGTTTGTGAACATGCGTAGGTCGCAGAGTTTCTTTTTTAGTCCGAGGATCTATACCTTATCAAAAGCACAGGAGACATCCCTGAGTACTAAATCTACCCTTTTGTTCTCAGCCTTTGCAACGGCAATGTTCTCAGTCAACAGGGAAAGGGCTGTTTCAGTTCCAAGGTGTCTCCGAAATCCATGTTGTTGCTCGTTGTAACAACCATTTTCTTCAAGAATGTCCCTCAGCCTATCAGTAACCAATTTCTCAAGGAGCTTCCCTATGAACTCCAAGAGGAATATGGGCCTGTATCTTTACACTTCCCCTTTGGTTTTTCCCGGCTTTAAAAGAAAGATAATTTTAGCCCTCTTGAGTTGATCGGGGAAATAACCAGTGTTAAGACAGGCGTTGGAAAGGCTTAAAATTGACATGTTGATGTTTTCAAGAGCATTGATCAAGTGAGCCTTAGTAATGCCCGAAATGCCTTGGGCTTTTTGTTTAAAACTTTTGAGAGCAGCCACAAACTCATTTTGGGTGAATGGTCTACCGTCCTCTTCTATTTGTCTGGTAGCATCGACGAAATGAAAGGGAGTCAAGACTGGCCCTCGAGCCTCCAGGTCCAGAAAGATCAACTCCTCGTACTCCATATCGAAGTCCTGGTTATTCTCATCTGTGATGGTAAACTTTCTCTCCCAATGTTCCCTGAAATGGTGCTCGATTTCTTGGCCTTCTTAGGTTTATCTCCCGTTCACTATGATGTTGATTTTAGTTTGGGCGAAGAGTGTGCCACTTAGGCTCTTAAATGGCTCCAAAACTTCCTGGGGTAACCTTCTGCGTCTATCACTTCTATCATTCCATCCCAGATCCTTTTCGACTTTTCCGCTATCAGGAGTTTCAGTTCCAAACGGAGGTTCCGGAGCTCCCGGTAGCGGTCTGCCGTATACCCAAGCCGACTTATCTCAAGACCAGTTTGTTCAGCCTGATCTTCTTTTCTGTTATATTCTCATCCCATCGTGGCGTTGGGAGAGTCTCGTATTCGACCCTAGGAATGGCTACCCTGTCTGCCTCCTTTAGCCTCGCCATAATGTCCTTTAGGTGACTGTTGAGTTCTTCTAGTGTTGACCCGTTTAGTTGGTTCAGTCGGTAGTCCTGTAATAGTCTTCTATATTCTTCCCAGTTTGCTTTGGGCATGCACCTCCGGGATGGAATCTCCACCTGTATAGGGGAGGTTGAGAGAGTAGTGACCATACTTACATGGTCCGATGGGGTGTATGGGCCAGGAACTATCGCTTGGTTCAGGGCAAAGTTGGAGTTTACGAGGACGATATCAGGGGTCGTTGAGGATCTTGTGGTCAGGTACGTCGGAAATTTTGGGCCGACTCTACGCACCAGATCTCGATCAATCAGCAGTCTCAGGGAGGTTCCCGGTATGTTAAATCCAGTTGTGTAAACAGCTTCGGGCATTGAGGTCGCCGATCAGGATGGTTGAGGTGTTTCTTCTGAAAAGTCGGATGAAGTTGGGGATGGGGAGATATGGTCGCCTTGGGGGTTGGTAGCTCACAGCTATGACAAGGTCGTCGAAGGTTGTTTTGATCTTAATGGCCAGATATGATGCTTCCAGATCTGCTATTTCCCTGTACTTGATGCCCTTTCGTACAGCTATTGCGACATCATCATATCTTTCATTGGCCGTAATAACATTATAGTTATAAATTCTCAGGGGGTTCGCAGCTATACTGAGGCCATGTTCTGAGATTAGGACTATGTCCGGGTCTACTTCGCGTATGATGTTGTTGTATGCGATTTTTTTATTTTCCCAACCAATGACATTTAGCGAAAAGATCTTAATTCTGCTAATAAACATAGTTGTGCAAGCCATATTATTCGTCCTGGGTGTTCTGGACCTTTGCTTGCTCTTCACGTGCTGGCGACCTCACTCTCCGTGACCTTTTATTTTTGAACTGTTCGTGAGATAAGTTGAAGCATGACTCGTGGCAGACTTTAATGTTACCTCCTTTGAGAGCCAAAAGCATTTCCTCCTCGGTGTCGTTAGTGTCGTAGTCGTACTTGAACCTCCCTTTTGCCAGTCTCGGAAGTGGTGATGATGGCGAGGCATAAATCCCCGTGTTCATATTCGTAGTCTTTCGCATGAGGGCCGTCTTCCTGTCCTCTTTGGTGGGCTTTCTACGATTGTTGCTCCTTGCCGGGCGTTCGTCTTTTGGGCCGGCAGATCGGTCTCCATTATCTCTTGTGTTGCGGGATCTACCTGCTTATTCAGTCGGGGGTCCCTGGACTTTGATCGGCTTCTTGAAGTAGTTCTAGGCTTGCTTCCCCTCTGGGTTTGATAAAGTTCAGTCGAAGGGGGGTTGCCGGGAAACCAAATTGGTTTCATCCCGTTTTGGGTCAGCATTCTGTTAAGTTCTGTGGCGTAGTTTCCAGGTTTTGCAATATTTACAAAATGAGCGTGAATCACGCACATAACCAGATCCAGGTTCATTGATAGGTCTAGTTGCAATGAATTTTGCCCTTGTCCTGGTTTTGCGTCGTATGGGCGTAGGTGGTGTTTTCCTTACGGGTATTTCCTTCGTGCAGGTTCTTCTTTTTCTCTTTAGCCAGGGTCTCTTTCATGGGGCATGACATGGATATTGTCCGGTGAGGGCCTCCGCAATTTAAGCACTTCTTTGTTCTCCCATTGGTACATTCTTTCCAGGTGTGCCCGGCTCCGGCGCACTCTGAACACACTTTGCCCTGGAATGTACATGTTTTAGTCGTGTGCAGTTTTAAAGCGTAGCACGAGAAGCAGACCTGCACCGAAACAAAGGTATCTCTCTCTCTCAATGCACGAGCCTGAGATCCTGGTACAGAACATAATTAATCCTGCCTCTGATGCTTTGGCGGTCATCTCCGTTGTTTGAAAGGTCGCTTTAAAGAGGTGGGTGTACTTACCACCCTCACGATTTTTAAATTTATATATCTCATCAACCTTGGCCCAGCTTTGTTTTTCCTCGATTTCGGCCTTTATCTCTTCTGCACTATGTGTTCCGACCCAAGGATCAAGGCGACGGCGGATGATTGACCTTTGGGCAGAAACATGCGGTGGGACCTTAGGTGACAAGCCAATTTCTTCCAGTTTTGAGGGGGAATTACACCTAGTAGCTTGTTGTCACATATAGCCAGGTATCCATAGGATAGGTCCACCAATCGGCAAAGTGCAACTCCAATGCTAGCAAAGATAATCTGGAAGACATTCTCCCTCGACGGCTTGGGATAGTGCTCTATGACCCAGAGCGGGATTCTTTTCTCATCCCTGGGGTCGTCCATGACAACCCGCTGCGGGGGTGCCTTTACTAAGGGGTTTACCAATCTCTTATTTAAGTAGTTTTTCTAAACTATTAACTCGTCCCACCTTGTTCTGCCCTACCTATACTAAAATTTCTAAGCAGGGCCTACCTGCCGGTCTTGTCCACTCCGCCCTCTAATGAGGCCCCCTTCTTCGCGCCCCCTGTAAGGCTTTCTTCCGGGGTTCGGACACGACAAAAACCGGTGGTCTCTACAGGCCTCGATTAGCAGAAAAGTTAATAGAAACGAGGTGTGCTGCTGAGATATGAATAGAAAAATCCAAGGCGAGAAACGTCATTCTAGGACGGGTGCTCTCTCTCTCGCCCGCGCGCGTGTGTACGCCCGCGACACTACAATCGTGTAGCAGAAGTCAGCGATCTTGACGCGTAGATGATATCTTCACCTATGTAATAATCTTGTAGTTGAAGCTATGTAGAATCGGACTTTGTAAGTTTTCTAAGTGTTGCTGGAGTAACTCTATTTAGAGCATAGCGCAGTCAGAGTGAAAGAAAACGATTTTTAAAGGGTATTTATTCAGCCTTGGTTGAACGTAACGTTAGAGGAAATGGGCCACTCCTGTGAGTGGAATTTTAAAATAATTTTAACGTGCGATTCCAGCTTGTCGCTTGACTGTTGATGGCTTGCTTATCTTCATTTATTAATATGGCTTCTAAGATGTTCAGCCTCGCTTTATTGACATCTTTTCTTTTAATAATGGTGTTATCATCGAGCATATCTCTCGTTAGGTTAATATTAAGGACGCTCTCAATATGATTCTTAAGCCATCCACTTTGTAGATACATGGTTAAACGTCTTGAAAGTGTAATGGTTGTCAAGTGTAATGGTTGTAGCGTGGGGTATGTCGATGAATTTCTCCGTGGATTTTATGCTATATTTCGAAGGGATGTACGGTTTTATTAATGCATTTAGGGTTTTAGCTAAACAATACGTAGGAGTCGTGACCTGAGAGATGATGGGCTTCAATGGGTTGTGCGACTTATGAATTTTTATATTGCCATGCAGATATCCTGGTGTATAATCACCGATGATCTTTTGGAAGTGAAGTTCCCCGATGAGTGCATTAGCTTTAGTTATTTGTCCGTTTATTTTCTTTTTTAAGTCTTCTGTTGGATCTTTTTTCATGCGTTTAAATTTAGTGGTGTCACTTAAGATGGTATTCGATTTGTTGTTATATTCTTCTTTGTTTAGAATGACGTATATGTTGGATTTGTCAGCTTTTCTTATGACTATTTCTTTGTTGTTTTTATTTTTAGAGAGCTGATGGTCTTACGTATTTCTGGTGTTATAAGTTTGCTGCTAGTAAAGCATCTTCGTTTAGTGGCTTCTGCGCGTAGTTGGTCTTTTAGGTTGGAATTAATTTCAATGATGGCGTGATCTTGTAGCTTCAACATAGATTGGAATAGAGATGCTACTTCGACTTTTTTTTTAAATTGGATCGAATTTGGCTTGTAGGTGGCAGTTTTTTCAAATATGAAAAGGAAACAAAATAAGACAGAACACCAACAAAAAAACAGCAAGAAAGATAAAGAAAAGGCAGATTGACTACTAAAAAAAAAGTTAGGTTTGCTACTTTTTATTCAGTTTCTATCAATTTGTGTTTTTTCATTACGGTTTGTTGGAGTTTGAAATGTTTTTAGCAATATTTAATCTAGCTGTTTTGGTGCTAATTTATATAATTCTTCTTTTCTTTCTGTACTTTTTTAATTTCTTCTTCGTATTTGTTTTTGTTTAGTTGTTGTTGTTTTGTTTTATCTTTTTTTAGCTTCTTAATAATGGTTGCTCCTACATTTCAATTTTCCTTAGTCTACTTGGGAATAGTTGTTTCGGAACCACATCTTATTCTATCGCGAAGCCTCTCATCATTTCATTTCCTTCATTTATGGCCGTCTTCTCCCAGAAGAAGTTTTTTGGCTTCTTCGTATAGAACCATAGAGATGGGCTTCAGCTTCTTTGTCTCGGGGATGTGTTCCGACCGTTGAAAGTTTGTTCTATATTTGTCTGTTATTAATAACTTTGCTTGTTTTGTATCCTGTGAAGTTCTAAAATCCTCGACTTTGAGAGTGCATGTAGTGTTACTACTGGGTACATTAGCATAGGTCTGTCTAACATATGGTAGAACTTCCTTTTCTTTCTCGGATTCATCTTCCTGAATCTTTATAATTTAGCGAGTTGCTCTTTGGCTAAGGTTGATATTTTAATTTCTAGTATTTTCGCATTAGTGGCGTATGCGTATTCCTCTTCTCTTACTATAATACGTCCCGATTTTTTATGTTAATTGAGATAATTTTGAATTTACTTGGGTTATTTTAAATCTTCCTTTTCCATTCATAGTTATTTATGTTCACTGTTTACCTTGTCGTTTTACGTCAGTATTTGTGGTGATTGCCTGGCTGCTGAGGTAATAATTTTCGTCACATCGTGTGCGAATTGAATGCTGGTCGTGGAGGTTAGTAGGTCATACGTGAATATAGAATAAAGGATTTTTGAAATGCAACTACCCTGGGGAGGCCCTCTTTGAAATTGAATACCGGCCCTAATACTAGGACTTAAAAGATCAACAACGCGATTGACAATTCACGTAATAGAACGAAAAACCCTATGGAGATAACTGCTCCTCGTTTGCTTATGAAATTGGATAGTACCATGATGAATCGATCTGGTATGCCTATTCTTGTCATTTTGCATTTAACCCCATCTCATCAGACCTTGTCGAAGGCCTGTTTAACATCAGGGGATGCGAGATCAATTTTGTAGTTTGAGTCTTGGGTTTGGGTCAATTTCTCTGTTAGAATCGCCAAGACCATCCCTGTCCCCTTCTTCTTCCTGAATCCGTACTATCGTATTAACGTTATATAGTTCGTTTGACTCGAGGTATTTCATGAGGCACCGGCTTATTATTTTTTTTCTAGGACTTTACCAAGAATGTTCAATGGTGATATCAGACAGAAGTTCGTTACCTCAATATGTGGCTTACCGGGTTTTGAATAAATATCTTCTTTGGCGTTTTGAACATAAGGAGAGGGGGTATCTTATTGTCCAGGCTACATTGAAGGTGTTGGCTATTGCTTGTCATATCGTCTGAGAGGTTTGTGTAGTTGATTTTTTTTTAATTTTTAAGGGAGAAGATGCTTTCTGTTTAAACGAATTTATTGTGTTTTTTTACTTTCTAGTCTGTTTTTTTCCTAGGTGTAGATTCATGTTTTCTTGATCTTCTGGGGTGGTTGTAAGTTTGTAGGTCTATGCTAGTTTTTCGTTTAGTTCCACGATAGTTTCTATCTCAAATTCCACATCGTTGCCAGCATTTTAGTTTTTTATAATATTGAACAACTCTTCCCAGTGTTTTCGAAATAACAGTTCAGTTTTGGATGGATTGTTGTTTTTTTAATTTATTGGGTGGGGTCTCTCCTGTAGTTTTTAACTGTGTCCCAAAGCTTTTGTACTTAATTCTTGTTCTAATGAGTTTATAATGTCATTCCATCTCTTTCTGTTCTTGAGTTCTTGATTAATGATGATTAATCTGTTTAATTGCGCCTGTAGATAAACTTTTCGGTGTATTTTTGGATTTATATACCGTTTGTTTTTTATATTCTCGTCAATGCTATTTGTTTTCTATCGTTTCGTTATTTATTTATTTTCTCTAAATTGGAGCAAGTATTGTTTTAATTATTATGTGAGGTACGTGTTTTTGGAGGCTTTTTGTATTTCCTCTATGATTCTACTCATTTCTTCCTTTATTTCCCCATGTACCTTTTCCAAAATAATTTTGGAGTTATCATCCTTGCAGATCTCTTTTGTAGCGCCTCCAATTGGCTCTTTGATAGTACATTTATTTTGGCAAGTATCTGAATTGAGTTAACGGAGAGTGCTAATTTAATAATATTGTAGTCGGGTGTTAAGGAGGGACCTAGTTCTATACTGATATTTCAATTACTGGTGGTAATTTTAAAACAATGCCTAGTTCTGTTGTTACACATTGTGAGCACTGTGTCGTAAAGTTTGGTTCAATTCTTTCTGCAATTACTCCTTGATTTAGGGTTTTAAGATTGTTAGAGAGTTGATTAGTACCAAATCTGTAGTTTGAATTGATTGTACCTGCATTGAGAACTCCTAGAAATATTGCGGTGCTCCTGTTAATGATCTTTTAAAGGTTGTTCATTAGCATGTAATTGCGTCTTGGAGGCTGATATCCCACATTATTAACTTTTTAGGTAGTGTGTTGATTCCAATTTTCATGTAATTATGTTGGAGGCATTCTTTTGATGGCTATGGTGTTCTATCAAATCTTTCGTTAGTGATTTTGTATGAATATATAGTACCCGGGGATTTTTATTGTATTTCTTTCTGTTTGTCCTTGTTCACAAATTATTATTGCCTTGGGGTCATATTGACGAAGTTTATCTAAGAACATTCCTCCTTTTGGGTTCCATTCATTAATGTTGATTTGTATTATTTTTATTTTACTTTCTGGCATTTTTATTGTGTTTTGGTAGTATTTGCACGTTAGTTAGGTAGTTGAATGTTTCTTGTTTGATTATATGATTGTTTTCTTGTGTTATTTGAGTGTTCTCCTTCATTAGATCCGATTCAATTTCTTTATTTATATGTTGTGAACAGTGCGTCCATTTGTACGTATTTTCTTTATTTCTTCGATGCTGGGTTTTAGGCTTCTGTCTACTGGGAGTTTTATATTTTGTGAATTACCTTTTTTCAGTTTTTGATTCTTTGCTGGTGGGTACTATGTTTGTTTTTTGGTTTCCTTCGGTTTTTTGATATTTCTTTTTTTACCTCTTTCCTTCGAGGAGTGTTAAAGTTATTCGGTGTGGGAGTTTTCCTGTTAATTGGAATGACCTTGAATTTATTCTTATTTGCTTTAAATTTATTTCTCCTTTTGTAATCATCAATATTCTTTATTTCGCGTGTTGTTCTATGTGTTTTGTCTTGCGGGTTTTTGTAGTCACTTGAGACAACCTGATATACATATGTCGTCCGATACATAGCATAATCTTCTGTCGGTTGTATGAGATTTCTTGTGTAAACAGTATAGAGGGTCGGGGTGGGGTATCCTCTTTGGGAAACACCGGCCACTAGTGTGAAGGGTTGACCGGTGTGCTCATTGATGGTTATCCTGACATTTCGATATTTCATGTTATTACAGAGGATCCCTGTAAGATTGTTCTCCACTTCGAATTGTGTTAATTTCATTTTCAGTCCTGGCACTCATACCTTATCGAAGGCTTTGGCAATATCGAGGAGTATCAAGTCTACTCTATTGTTTCTTGTCATATCAATAGCGATCTTTTCCGTTAAGAGTTCCGGTGCTGTTTATGTCTCTCGTTGTTTTTTGAACCCATGTTGTTATGGGTTTTGCTTATCGTTGTCTTCTAAATAGCTTATGAATATGTCGTTTCGAAGTTTCTCGAAAGGTTTTCGATAAACTCAAACAGAGAGATCAAACAAAATCTTTCTCTGCGAAATTTGGTTTGCCGGGTTTAGGTATGAGAATCATTCTTGCTTTCTTTAAGGTGAATGGGAAGTAACCTCTGTTTAGATATGAGTAAAAGATTTGGGGAATGGGTGCGTGTATGCTATTAGGTGCATTTTCTGCGCGGAGTTTGGTGATCTCGCTTATCTTTGAAGTCTTTTGTTTAAATTTTTTTAGTGGTGTCGTGTATTTTTAGAGTATCGATCTCCTTTCTTGACGCATTTGCTTACGGCCTTCTTCACCCACGAGTAAGTTGTAAGTTATGATTCATTTTCTTCTAGCGTTGGGTTATGTGTTGTTCGTCTGCTTCCTCGAAGTTTTGATTTTCCTTTGGAGTGATAGAAAAAAGATTTGCCCAGTATCTCCAGAATTGTCCTTTGATCTCTATGTTATCATAACTAGTCTTCTTTTAACTCTTTCTTGTATCTAATTTCAGAACCTTTTGTCACTTATACATATTCCAGAATATTGAAGAACTTTTTATATGTCCATCTGGGCGATTAGATCGTTCCGTATTAAGTTCTTTTGTTCTTTATTAATTCATCCTTTTGGGTTCATAAGTTTTGAAGTCATATGTCTCTCTCCTGTTGTTTTAGTGTTCTTAAATTTATGTGACGGTTGCTTTAATGTTTTCTATTTTTAGTTAATTGCATACTCCCATGGTGGAGATGGTATGGGGTCTAGATTATTTCTCTCTCTTGTAGTTTGGTAGGCTGGGTAGTCAGGTGATCGTGGTTTCCTCTAAAGGTAAAGGAACTTTGGAATAGGATCAACTTCTTTATTTGGCGGGAGTGTGGATTGGTCTTAAAGTATTTAAATGAAAATAACTGCTTTCAGCGACAAAATGCTGCTCTATATATACTTTTTATACTAAGACTTAAGTTGTGCAAAATGAACCAATCAGCGTTAAACAGATTTTTTACAACAAATTCATGTTTAATTTATTCTCGCGATAATTTTATAAGATTTCAAAAGGCTCATCTTTGAGGTGGTTTGAGTCAGATCCAATTCTATGATGTGGTTCCAGCACCACGATGGGATTGTTCTGTAAGCTTTTCTTGGTGTATGGGGGTGTCTGCTTCTATTATAAGTTTTGTTATGGTTTGGACATAGGTTTATATGTATTTATTCCTTTGTCTCTATTGTTAAACGTTTCTATGTTGTAAATGGCGAGATGCTCTTTGTATTCATCCCAGTCAGTTTTGTTTAGGGCTTTTCTTTGGAATATCTTAATTTAGATGAAAGAAGTGGATATTTTGGTGATGAATCCAAGATGGTATGGAGTGCCGGAACTGGGAGTTGTATTGTAGCGGGCCACGAATCTACACTCTAGCCCCAATCTATCCAACCCGTTTCCTACACTAAGTCGGACGTGAGAAATCGAGGGAGACGTGAAACGGATTGTATATACAGTTTTTTATTTACAAAAATTGGGATAAATATATATGTATAGATACAAAGAAAAACAGCAATCCTACGTATGTATACTACCAATCACAAGAAAATATTTACAAACAACAAAAAAACAAAGAGAGGCCTGAATATTACTTGGTACCACGCTTTCTCGGGGTTTAGAGTCCCACGGGGGAGAGTCTTGCTGGCTGCCACTCGTGTGGACAAAATGTCGTTGCGAGCGTTTAAAAGGGCCTGGTGCCTCTGAGCTCAATTATAATGATAAGCGATCCGGTCGCGGTTTTGAGGCTACTAAAGCCCTCCCTCCAACGAGCTATTATTAATGGACGTATCAAATTCGATTATATTGCTCCAATTTTTGGTTATTCCAGCCACTCTTTACAAAAGGAATATTATTTTTAAATTTACCAGAGTAATAAATAGAGTGGCTTCTGGAAAGATATTTTTTTTTGTTTAAATATAACACGAACTCATATATATATATATATATATATATATATATATATATATATATATATATATATATATATATATATATATATATCGGAATGGCCCTACATAGACTCTCACATTCACTCCTCCACACTATGATGTTTGAAGTTGGAGTTGAAATTCGGGTTTATCGGGATGAAATCTGGTGTGGTTGAATGGCCTTCATTGCGCTATATTTCTCCTATCCCCCCTCATTAATAGCGACAGTGTCTTGTAAGCGCTGTTAGAGAAAGTTGTGTAACCTTCTTCTCTGCACTTTGCATTCAGGTCGCCAAAGAAGGATAGCTGGTGATGTGCACCAAAAGATTTTGACTAGTTTGGGTGTGGTAAGATATGAACGCGCCTGGGTGTTGATATTTTTAGTTATTTTTAGTTTAACAGCTATTTTACGATTCTTCCAGGTTTTTTTTACTTCGGATAACTCTACAGTCATGGCCAAATGTTCTGAGACTGCTATATTTTTTCATATAAGAAAATTTATAGAACCATTCGAACATTGCATTTTGTTTTAGTATGTTTGTATCATAATTTGAAGGTGAAATATACAAAAGAAATACAGCTATAACCCATTTTATTAATAAATATAGTCAAATGATGCACGCAGTCAATATATACAATGATGTCCTTTGTTCTTCAAGGCTGCTTCAATTCGTTTTGGCTGCTGGAGACCAAATTTGTGATGAACTCTTGACTGAATTTTTCCATTTTTGTTCACTAAGGAACCGTAACTCCTCATAATTGGGTAGATTCTGTGTCTCAAACGTCAGTTTGGTTATCATCCACAAATTCTCTCTTAGGTTCAATCTGGCGACTTCTCGGTCCAAGGTCCCAGATGTTCGATGTTATTTTCATCCAAGACCTTTGTTATTGCTTTTGATTTGTGACAAGGCGCGCCATCATGCTGAAAAATACAGTAATCATCCATAAATTTGTCCTGAATATTTGGGAAAAGGTACTGAGGAAGCACATTTTTTATACCATTTTGATTTAATGGTAGTGTTCTTGGGCAAAATTGTTAGTCTACAGTTCCCTTAGAGGAGAAGCAGCCCCAGACATTGCGCGTCCGGATGCTTCACCGTGGGCACTATGCAGAATCATTGAAAGTGCTTTCCTTTTCTCCTCCCCATAGCGAGGGATCATTCAGAAGCTCAAAACAAGTGGAATGGAATTTCGACAGAGATATGACAGTGGCCTATTCTTCAATAGTCCATTCTTTGTATTTCCTATAAAAGTGGAGTCTATCCGTAAGGTTCTTTTTGGTCAGATGAGGTTTCTTCGGAGCCTTTCTCGATATGAGACCTTTGTCGAAAAGTCTCCGCCTCACAGTGTGCGCTGAAGCGTTCACACCTGCTCCTTTCCAATCGTGAGTAAGCTTGGCACTGCAGACAACCCAATCTTTGAGCTGGTACCTTAGCAAGAGGCGATTTTTTCGTTCGTTTAATGCCCTTGGTTGTCTAGAAGACTTCGTTACATTAGTGTAACTAGTCTTTCTAAAGTCATTAATGATCCTTAGAATGGTGCTCCTCGATGTATTACTCTTAGCAACTATCTCATTGCATTTTAAGCCACTTTGGTACAGAGCAACAATGGTTGCACTCTTTTATTTGGAAAGAACCATTTGTGGAATTAAAAAATGATTCAAACATTTATTTGTTTTACGAAATATATTAAGAATTGCACATCATTCATTTTACCCATATTTGTCATCTTTTACCATTTTGTTCGAATAGCAAAGCTCCAGGGACTGAAATTCACCTCCAACAGGAACAGGACCATTTTTCTTATTATTTTGAAATCCCGACGTTTTAATAAACCTACAATAATTTAAATGTAAGAATAATTATTTCTATAACGTAAATTTAAAAACTAATGAAAAAATAAAAATATATATTTGTCTCAAAATATTTGCCCATAAATGTATCCATTTTTTAATTCCTCTTCGTAGTCCCATCATATCCTGCTTAGGTGGTTTAATTTGTGGCAATTATTTTGTACAGTTGTTTGTAATTTTTATGTAGTCCTGTTGCAACTCTATTCCTTGTTCCCTGTTCAGTGATCATTATAATGTTTAGGTCTCTTGTCTTTATTATGTTAATATATAATTAGCCCTTTTTTTACTTCAATCCGTCTACAGTTAGGGTAAAGATTTTTATATTGATTTGATATCGTGTTCTTTATATTTTTTCTTACTGTTTGTTTGCTTTATTTTGAGGGCCTTTTCTTTCCTGTTTGGCGATATTACTTGACCTGGCAGCTTTTTTCTCTAAATCATCCGGTTGTTAAAGTAAATAATCATTCTGAGATAATTCAATAAGTCCTTGTTCCAACGCGGTATTAATTTCAGTTTCGTGCCCAATGGGATAAATGTTTCTCTCTCTCTATTTGGTATGGGACAATTTGGGTGTAGAAGGCGAGAAATCCTGATTCAGATGCTTTTGCAGCCATTTATGTTTCTTTAAAATGACACATGGGTTTACTCTTCCCTAGTCTGTTTCTTAACTCTAATTATTTCTTCGATTCTTGCCTATGATTGGTTTGACCCATTTCTTTCTTTATTTCCTCTGCTATGTGCTCTCCTACACACGTGTCGAGGTGTCTACAGATGATTGAAGTTTAGGTAGTGAGGGTGAGTGGCGTTCTCGGAGCGATCCCTATTTTTCTTAGGTTTAGGTGGGGGGGGAGGCATTTTCACTGAAATGAGTGTTCAGATCTTTCCCCGTGCCGCAGAAAGCCATATATCCGTTGTAGTGGTCTTTCAATTTCGGTATAACGACACCACTTTCGGCGTAATTCGTGTGGAGGCTGTTTTCTCTATGAATTTTTCACAACCTTCGAGGACCATTAGGAGGACCTTCTTTGCCCCCTCCAGGTCGTTCATTTTGGTAGGCCCTGAAGGTGACCTTACTTCCCTTTTTTTCTGCGGTCCTTCTCCCGTGTTGTTCTGAGTGAAAGTTCCTAGAGACCTGTTTGTTGCTTGCCGGAATAAAAACGGCTCTTATTTTTATGAGTGTGAAGATTCCCCCACCCCCTTTATTCTTTTAGGTCTGGTGTGGGGTTACTGTCATTGATGTGATGATAAGTTAATGGATGAATGAGGCCGGGTGGGGCCATCCTGAGGGGTGAATCATGGCGAACTTATTGAAGATGCTACACATCAGGGGTTTGGTTATCAATATTTTCCAGCATACACAGCGACGGTTGCTTGTCCCTTTGTGGTCCTGGCCGGCTACCTAGGGTACTGGTCTTGAGCCCTCCTTCCCCCCATGGATGGCTATTTCGTCCTTGGAAGCGCAAGACACTGAGTGGGCTAATCTTCGAACCTGCTTTCACACTCAGCCCACTTGGGCAGGAGAGGGTGGTGGAATTTGCCATAGTTTTAAATTATGACCGGCCACTAGCGATAATCTCTTTTTGAATGGCCATTATATGGAGTAGAGAAATTTCGGATGATAAATAGAAAATGATGATGAGGTAGAAATTGAGATAGAAGTAGGTAAAAATGAATGTGTCTGGCTCTTTTGATGGATGGGCGACACCATTCTTCACTTTGTTGTGAGCAGGACTTCAAAAAATGATGATTCCAAGGACGACGACGGTTTGCAGACTTTAGTTAAAATCTTTTATATGCAGCTCAAATGAGTTCATATAGCCAGCGAGTTGGTATCAGTCAATAATCATTGTCTCTGAATGAGAACGGCGTTTATTTTTCACTTGGATGGGGCAGATAATGTAACCCCCTCCATAAAAACACCTCTCACAAACAATGGGGTGGGTCAAGGTATATTTGTCAAATTTGACACTGGTCAAAAATAATGGAAAAATATTAGGCAACAAACCAATCGAGCAATTTAAGTAGTTATACAAAATTTCAGGTAAAGTTAATTAAAACTCGAACTAAAGTTATTCAAAATTAAATTAAGAGATATAAACTGTTGTGGATATTTAGACTTCCAGGTATTTTCTAAATTCATCGAAATGCATTCGCAAACGATCGACCCAACGCTAAACTTATTGCCATGGAATGCATCTCTATGCAAATTAGAATGGGTCAAGGTGTCAATATAAATATCCACAAGTGTTGAAACCTATAAAAGAAGATATGTTCGCGAATGTTTCGTTATCCAAGCTCTTTCTAAGATTCTCTTTACAGATCAATAAACAGTCTGCAGGGCTGCCTTTTCTTATATTTGAAGCTTGTAGCAAACTTCGTCTAAAAGTTCAGGAAAATAAATATGATTATCGCATGTTTTTTAATTTTTTAAAACAAAAATAATTACAAGGTGTCGTCGTAAAAGAATTATCGTGTTTCGCATCGGGTTGAAGAATTGTCTATTTATGACTTTATAAAATATGATAGACTCTCTCCGCCTTCGCAATATTACTTCTAGGATGCTATTACAACGATATAAAGCAATATTACAAGCTTTAGTAACGTAAAATGAGTGGAAAATGAAAATTACATTAAAAACAAACGCGCGAGCGTAAATTAGTTGTTGTGACAATTCAAGATGGCGTCGGAAAAAATATTTAGTTGCAGAATCGAATTGAAATGGTGATGTTTTGTGACTTAATAGAGGGTGATAGACCTTCTCTGCCATTGGAATATTACTCCTATAGACCTAATACAATGAAACATAGGTATTAAAAGCTTTAGTAGTCTAAATGAAGTGTGTCACTCTTATTCAAAATCACATATGTTTGCATTACCTATATTATATGTGTCGTAGAATTCCTTCTAATAAAAACCCTACTAACCTGACACCACTTTTATAATAGTGTGTCGTAGAATGCCCCCCCTTTTTGTTCTATTCTAAGAGTGCTAAGAGTGTCTAATATATAATGATATCTGAATATCTTAACGAACAGAGCCGTTCCAAAACACGTAAGGATATCGAGAGGAACGCAAAATAATTCCAAAATAAACTTATATTTTAACTTTAACCATTGAATACACAACATCTAAACCTTAATTGCACCAATACTCTGAATATTATCCTAAACAAGAATTAATTAAATTAGTTTACCCACAAAAATTGGTTAATTTCTCTACACACAACAATAATATAAGAATTAGGCTTACGGACTCATCTGGAGTTTAAAGGGCCTCAGAAATGTTATTGACACACGACGCGTGCCGTTTGTCCAGATGTAGATGGGCGAAATCACACGGTCGTTTTGGCGAGGGTGGCAGCTGGGGGATCCACACGTTCTTCCGGGGATGGGGGTTCTTCAAGGACGACAACAAATACGGTGCTTTATGCAACACCTAGGCATTCGTGGTCTCTCTGGCGAGAGTGAGTCGAACTTGGTTCTTAAATCAGGTTAACTTGGAGTGCAGTGTGACCACCGAGTAACGAGCTCGAGGAGGAGCTTTTCTCCTTCGTTACTTATTTCCTCATAGACGAGGACTGAACTCGGCGAGGGTCTTCTTCAAGGGCGAGGATCGATGAGACGGGGTTTCTCTGACGAGAATAAGTTACTTAAAGTTCGGTTTGGTAACCAAGGAACTTGCTCGAGGATGAGCTTCTTCTTAGTTCCAGTATTCTTCAAGGGCGAGTATAACGGAGGGGGATTTCTCTGGCGAGAATAATTTGAACTTGGTTCCTTACCAAGTTAACTTAGGAGTTTAATTTGGCCACCGAGTAACGGGCTCGAGGGGGGAGCGTTTTCCTTCTTCTTTTCTTAATTCCTCAAGGACGAGGAATACCCCTGGTGTTTAAGGTGCACCAGGATATGAGGAGTCTCTCTGGCGAGAGTAAGTTGAACTTACCAAAGTTAACTTCTCGTTTGGTTTGATAACCAGGGACTTAGCTCGAGGATGAGTTTCTTCTTAGCCCTTTAAGGTAGGTAGCCCTGCCTCTCTTGCCGGGTACTTCTTGGTCTGTCGAGCCAAGTACACTACCTCACCAGTCTCGGTAGTTCAGTTTGATCCGAAGACTTCGTCACCTAGAGACTGACATATACTACCACGATTTTCCTCAGAGTTCCTCATTTATACCTCGTCACCCCACTGGGGCAGTGGTAAGGGGGGAAGGGGCTTGAGGACGACCCCAGGAGAGTTCTTTTTCCAAACGGTTTTTCCCACGAAGTCAAACATCGGCTCCTCGTTAGCCTTCGAGATTGGGAGAAACACGTCTCCAATTTCTTATTTGACGTGAAACTGGATCTCACTCTCCTGGGGGAGATCTTGCATTTTGACCTTTAATGTCTTTCATGTCACCAAAATAGGCGATGCTGCGGTTACGCAATGGACCCGCTGATGCCTGGGGCGGATGTCTTTGCGGTAACCGCTTTGTGACTGCCCCGCGAGTGAACGGCGGGGGGGAGTGACTATTCCCCTACAATATGTATGTGTGGGTTTAAATATTATGTTCATTATTCTTGATTATCTTTTCTGAATGTTAATCTTTCTATTCATTCTTATGAGTGTTTTTCTGTTTTCCAAATTTATGCTCAATTTTCAAATAGTAGTCGGGTATGGGTTTTAGATTACCCGTCTAGAGTTTAAAATAAACAAGATTAAACCATCAAAGAAATAGGATTGCTTTTCTGTTGTGGTAGAAGAAGCAATTTGGAATGGTGAAAGAACAGTTGGTTGAGTGTTTTGGAAGTATAATTTGAGAAAATATATTTTTAATTCTAAGTTGTTTATTCACGGCTGATGGGACTAAAAGAATGGGAAAACCAAAGCGTTATGAAATACTTCTTTGGCAAGGTTAGTCCCCTAACATGATCCCAATAGAAAATGTGTGAAGAAAACACCCGATAAGACTTTACAGAGAGTCTACAAACCCGAAACACAGCCAGAGTTGCTGAATGTGATACGCCAAACATGGTCGGAAATATCCCAAGCCATAGTCACAGACGTATTAATTCTATGCCTAGGCGATTTGCATGTCTAAAAGGCATAAAGGGAAGTCCACACATAATTAATAGTATACTTTCATTATTCAAAATGTATTTCATTATTTGAATTGACAAATAAATGTGTTTCAGTAAATATTTTTAGTCGCGGGCGACTCTACATCTCACTATGCTATGTCGGTCGTCGATCGGTGGGTCGGTCCCCGTTTTGCTTTGTTTTGTTTTAGTAATAACATTGTAACTGTTGGCCGATTATAACGAAATTTGAAACCCTTATGTTGTTTTACATTCTCTTTCGAATGATATAATTTCCAAAGTCTTCAGAAGGTTAGCCCGGGCATTTTTTTGGGGGGGGGCAATAACATCATAACTGTTCCGCCGATTCTAACTAAATTTGAAACCCTTATGTTGTTTTATTGGGTTGATGAATAAGTTCTTGCGGGTTTATCAAATTTATTCATTACCATTAACAATTTTAGAAAAACTTCATTTTTAATTGATAACAATATGCAATTTAATCAATAATGTATTCTCCGTTGTTATTTACGACTTCTTCCCAACGTTCAACTAGTTTTTCGATGCCTCTGCAATAAAAATCTTTGGATTTTGACTCGAAGAATTCGTCTAACCAGGTTCTTAATTCCACATCATTATTGAACGAAACGCCGCGCAAATTGTTGGAGAGCGATCGGAACAAATGGAAATCCGATGGAACCAAGTCTGCCGAATATGGAGGATGCGGCAGGATTTCCCAATTAAGCGTTTGGATGGCGTCTTTTGTCATATTGACAATGCGTGGACGAGTATTGTCGTGTTGTAGAAGGACTCCATAACGTCGATGAGGTCGCTTTTCATGAATAGCTTCGGTGAGTCGATACATTTGTTGAACGTAGAGTTCTGCATTGACAATCTCGTTGTTCGCAAGTTGCTCATAAAGAATGATGCCTTTACAATCCCACCACACACACAGCATCGTCTTTCGTGGATGAAGTCCTTGCTTTAATCGCGGAAGTGTTTTTTTGGAGGGGCTAAGCCATTGTTTAGATGGTTCATGTTGACATAAACACACCACTTTTCGTCACCAGTGATGATGCGATAAAGAAATTTGTCGTTATATCCAAGAATAGCCTTGTGACGAGCAAGCAGACCTGCGGCAATCGTGGAGCGTTGAAGTTTGTTGCTTTCGCTCAAAGCGTGCGGAACCCATGCACCGATTATTTTTTTTAATTTTTCCCATCGGATAAAGGTAATTCACTACAGTTTTCTGATCACACGCCAATTGTACAGCCAATTCTCTAGTCGATTGACGAGGATTTTCATGAAGAAGGTCGTTCAATCGATCTTCATCCAACTTAATGGGGCGACAGAACGTTCTTCGTCATTAAGATTGAAATGACCGTTTTTGAAACGTGAAAACCACCATTGAGCTGTCCTTTCTGATAAAGAATTTTCTCCGTACACAGCGCAAATATCGCGACGAGCTTTGGCTACGTTCGCATTGTTTCCGTCTTGATTGAAAATGAATAACAGCATGTGTCGAAAATGCGTCTTTCTTTCAACTTGACATTCCATTTTGAGGGTACAGAACAAAAATTAAATTAACACAACTTTTAAATAAACCGCAATGACTTATCACTCAACTTCAAGACGTAGCCTAAGCAAAAGCCTAATAGTCTACGCTGTTAAGAGACGTAGCCTAACCTTTGCAAATTTTGCTTTCATTATTTATTATTGTTTCTTAATATGTGCACAAATCACGTCAACAAAACTTAAATCAACACAACATAAAAAAACCCGCAAGAATTTATTCCTCAACCTAATACATTCTCTTTCAAATGATATAATTGCCAAGGTACTCCCAAGGTTAGTCCAGGAATTATTGAAAGTTTTGAAGGTCGTAAGGTAATAAATCAGAATAAGTGAAAGCAATTGACTTTTTGCTCAGCAGACCTTGTTTCTACTCAATATCGAGATTGAAAATAAGAAGAGAAACATGTTTTTAGGAAAAAAATACAAATATAATTTCGAAAGTAACTGATCCATCATCAATACATGAATAATAACAGAAATATCTAAGGGTTGCCCTTTATATATCAGTCGTAAAAAAATAAAAAGAGGGGGCGAAGAGTTTTTAAAAAGTAAAGAACAGAAGGCTTTTGATAATCGATAATAAAATAATAGGCTAGAAATATTCATAAATATAGATAATTTTAATGCACATACGTAAATAAACACTATTGGTATACCTATTGAACGAAAATAGAGCAAAATCAATCAAAATATCATCGTAAATTTGATCTTCAGCATGCCAAAACGAATTGAAGTAGTCCTGAAGAACAAAAACATCATTTTAAATATTGTATGTGCGCATTAATTGCCTGTATTTATTAATAAAATTAGTTTGGCTCTAAATCTTTGTATATTTCACATCCAAGTTATGATATAAGTATACCAAAACAAAATGCAACCTATGGCTAGCTACGTTAATTTACTTATTGTATATAAAAGAATATGGGAGTCAAAACTTCTGACCAATTGACCTTAATTCTACCTGAATCAGGCTAGACTTTTCTAAAAGGCCTAAGAATATTTACTTAGCTTCCATCTTCTAGGATTTGGGAAAAGGTTGGTAATTCTTTTTCATTTGGTTTCAACTTCTTGAAGTCACAGCATTTAGAGTTCGTAGAAAGAAAGTATATTTGTCATTTCTTTATCTGTGATATTTACATCCCAAATTCTAAACTAACTTTAAGAAATTACCTAATCCATTTTACCACAAGGAATTAAAACGTTATTTTCAGTCATCGGAAAACAATAGGCAGTATATTGTATTACCTAAGACAAACTTCCTTTAGTACATCGAAGTTATGAAGTTTATGACTTAAATTGTCCCGGATGCTCGATACCATTCAAACAGATTCCTAATTTATCTTCATCGGGACAAACACGGAGTTGGGAAGTCTTTTTTGACAAAACATCTGTTTTAATTGAAATTTCCTTTTTTTTTTAATTAACGTGTTACTCATTATATGATTATGGCTAAAAAGTGCCGGAAATTCTGTTCTTCGTAGTGCGTTTAATACTGTTTATCTCTTCCGGTGGTTGTGCCTTGCCGTGGTTGAAGGACTTGAGTGTTCCAAAGATACAAGAGCGATGCCGTCGGGAGTTTCAAACTCCTGGCAGGGTCACCCAAGTTGGTAAAGTCGTGGATAAGGTTCCAGACTAAACGCAAACATCAGCAAGACCCCAACGGCGGGCCAAGCAGACATCGGCCATATAAGATTCATTTGCTGGCTCCGGCGGATGAGGGCGGGCCTTGATAGACCAAGAACCCGGTAGCCCGATGCAACGAACCTCGCCGAAACCGTATGTCTCAATGTTATGAACCACAATGGACATGTTACTGACCAAGTGCGCGCGCGTGGCCGTCGCGCAGCTACGATGCCCCCTTCAAAATTTCTCAGCGACTAGCGTTCGTCTCCGTTTTCTTTTAGGACTTCTTTTTTCCCGGACTCAACCCTCTCCCTTCCAAAGTCCAATGGGGATGGCACCGGGGGCGCTGGGGGCAGGCCTGGCTAGCCGGAAGCCTCCACACATTGGCGGTGGGTATTAGATGGTCACTCTCTAATGACCCTGCCGTGACATTGGAGTTCAGCAGCTGGACTCACGAGTGGGCTAGCCTTTTTTAGGATCATCGCAGCCGAACCCGCATGAGGAGGCCCAGAGAAAAGGTGGGGTAAACATCGGACACAGCAAACTTATCTGGCCAACTTACCGCGGCTGTGGACTTCCCATTCAGCGGTCAAAACTCAAATGTTATTCAACCATCGACTATTCGCCCTCCCGTCTCAAACGGGAGGGCGAGGCTTGGAACATCTGCACCTTCCAGGCTTTGAGCGACACCGACCGTCCTGAGCAACGCACAAACCCTCATCTGTAAGAGCTTGCCCGCTTCAACGTCGACGTGGCAGCCCTGAGTGAGATTAGGCTTCCAGGAGAGGGTAACTTCAGGGAAGCTGGTTCCAGATATATCATCTTCTGGAAGGGAAAGAACCCAGACGAGCCACACATCCATGGCGTCAGCTTCGCCATCCGATCCAGGCTCGTGCACTAGCATAACCTTGTCCCGATTGCCCTCAGTGAGGCAAAATGTCCGTTCAGATACCGCTCACTTGGTACATATTCCTTAACCTGATCTCTGTGTACGCCCCTAGTCTCACCTCTGAAGACGAAGTAAAAGCCTCCTTCTACAGCCTGCTCGACTGTACTATCCATGTAGTCTCCGCACAGGATAAACTCGTTGTGCTGGGAGACTTCAACGCCAGAGTCGGCAGTGATCATCGCTTGTGGGAAGGCATCTTCGGCCACCATGGCATCGGGAACAGCAAGGTCGTGCCAAGCACGACCTCCTCGCTACCAACACCCTATGTCAATTCCCTAACCGATAAAACACGATCTGGAAACACCCTCGGTCGAACCACTGGCACGTACTCGACTATATCTTGGCCAGAGCCACGGCATCTGCCTGGCGCAGATGACTGCTAGACGGATCACCGCCTCCTGGTCTCTCGCCTCACCATCAAGATCTGCTGATCAACGAAGCGGGTCGCAGCAAACAGACCCAATCGCCGCTTTGACATCACTCGTCTCATCGAAGCTAACCGTCGGACACGCCTCGCCTTCGAGAACAAACCTACACAGGATAATAAGCGGAAACACTAACATGCAACCGTAGAATGCCAAAGGTGGATCTGCAAGGCTCAGAAATGGAGTTCACCGTGCTTAGCGCCATGATGGAACTTTTTATAACCAGGATATCACCAAGTATGGAGGTGTGGGGCTGTTTTTCTTTTAATCAGTTTGGCACACTTCAAATTACTGATAGAATGATGAATAGCGCCAAGTACCGGCAAATATTAGGCAAATAATTTAAGGTCGAGAATGCAGGATGACTGGATCTTACAGAAAGACTGATCTGAAACACGCGGCGAAAGCAACACGTGAATAATAATAATAATAATTATAATAATAGGTATTTATAATGCGCCCTTCAGGGCTGTTAGCCCTCCCAGAGCGCAGGTTATGTAGCGAGTGTAGAGAAAGTTTACAGGGAAGAGAAAGCACTTCTGAATAGATGAGTCTTCAGGAGACATTTAAAAGTAGCAAGGGAGGAAGAAGATCGGACTTCAGCAGGAAGAACATTCCAGAGTCTAGGAGTACAAACTAAGAAGGAACGGTCATCCATCGAGCAGAGGACAGAACAAAGAGTGTTCAGGAGGGTAGCGAGGTTAGACCGGAGTGCCCGAGGAGTTTGACGACGGGTGAGGGCAGACGAGAGATAAGGTGGAGCCTCGAGGTTTAGGGCCTTGTAGGTGGTTAAAATAATTTTATAGTGGGTATGGAAGCGAATAGGTAACCAGTGTAGCTCCTGTAACAGAGGCATCGAAGGAGGGAACCGGGGTCGGTGAAGGAGGAGCCGGGCAGCATAGTTTTGAACTAGTTGTAGGGGGCGAAGTGACGAAGAAGGGAGATTCACTAGAAAATAATTGCAGTAGTCTAAGCGTGAGGTGACGAAGGCATGAATAGCAGGCTCAAGGCTTCGTCGATCAAAGTAGGATCGAACACGTGAGAAGTTGCAGAGGAAACCGAAGGAAGACTTACAGATACGATGGATGTGCAGTTTAAACGAGAGTTGCTCGTCGAAAATAACACCAAGATTTCTGACGGTATCAGAGAAGGCGACATTGGAAGGGAAGAGAGTTTTAGATTTCTCCACCATCGAAGCAATACCAACAAGGAGAACTTCAGGTTTATCGTGGTTAAGTTTGAGAAAGTTGGCAGACAGCCATTCGTTTATGGAGATGTAGGCTGAAAGGAGCTTGGTAATTGATTGAGAGAAGGACACAGGAGATGAGGAAAGGTATATCTGATTGTCATCGGCATAGAGTTAGAAGGACAGGCCCAATTCGCGAAGAAGGGAGCCAAGAGGAAGTAAGTAGATGCGAAAGAGAAGGGGACCAAGGACTTAGACCAAGGATATCCTCAATAAATAAGGCCGGAGGCGATCTGGGAGGGCGGTAAAGGACCACAATAGTCAGAGCGGGAACAGCACGTGAGATAGCAATGAGAGCCTCAAATGAGGCTAGAGGGGGGCAGGGAAGAAGATTCAGGGAGAAGGATGAGTTTAAAATCAGTGCAACTCCCTCTCCACGGTGGTTCCGAGGAAAATGCAGGAAAGAATGACCCGGAGGGGTTGCAAGGGTAGTGCATGAACCAGAATCAGATGCGAGTTAAGTTTCTGTAAGTCCAAGGAAAGAAACCCCAGTGCGAACAATGAGGTCATGGACATACTCCGACTTATTGGTCAGGCTCCTAATTTTCAGAAGAGCTACAAGGAGCTACAAGGAAAAGGAGTACCCTAGGAGACTTTACGGTCCATTCAAAGAAGGTACCTTTGGGCTAACAGTTGAGCAGGCGCAGTTCGGCTGCACAACGACTTAAGTGCCCAAACGGCCAATTTTCAAGACTTTGTCCAGTCTTGATTTGAACTGATCAACAGAATTGCTGTTGACAACTTCCCCTGGAAGTGCGTTCCAGCTATCGCATATGCTGTATGTGAAAGATTTACCGCACAGATCACGGTTGTAACGCTTCAGTTCAAGTTTGTAGCCGCGAGAGACGCCGACAGCGCCTGCTGATGCGCACAGGACGAAGGTGGAGATTTGGATGTGTTGGGTAAAGGAAGAATGGTAGGGCGAAAGAAGTTCCTAAGGTACAACGAAAGTCTCGGCCCCCTCCTAGTCGGGCGAGTTAGGGATATACCAGGCCCCTTCATCTTCGCTTACGTAGCTGGCAAAAGGCGATAGTTTAAAGAGTTGAGTGAGAGGATTGAGTCCCTATCATACATAGTGGGGGAGAAAAGAGGGAGCAAAGGCGAGAATTATGAAGAACGCAACATACGGGAAAACTTAACCTTAACTTGACTCATAGAAAGTAGGGGAGGGTTGGCCGAGATGGGGCGTGGGTGTGGGGGCGGGTTCGCCGAGATGGGGCGTGGGTGGGGGGAGAGTTAGCCAGGACGATGTGAGTCAGGGAATGGTAACCGAGTCGAATAAGGAAGGAAGACAAAGAGCAACACGTGGCAACAAATGAATCAATGGAGTGAAAAGGAAAAAGAAAGTTAATATTTAAGCAATAGAAATAAATGGCTATATACAAATAATAATAGATAGCGATATACAAATGCAGTAAAAAGGTGGAAAAAAACGAGTTTATATTTACGCAAGTAAAAATAAAAGCCGATATACATGCGGGTGGGACAAAATAAACAAGCAAAAAGCCATAAATAGAATAAGGCAAAACTTAATTGAAGCCGAAATGAGCAATGAGTTACAAAGAAAAACTTGGTACTTGCAAGGGAGACTGCCGGTGAATGCGGAGCACAGCACTAACTAATTGAAAAGCATTAAACACAATGCGGTAATTATAGTTCACACAATGAAATTAATTAAAAAGCATTAAGATCACAAGGCGACAACACTAATTAAAGAGCACTAAATAACAGAAGAACGATGAATCAGGAGACGGATAATAAGAATGCCGATCATTAGCTTTGAGAATAGAATTGATCGTCGGGGCAATCGAAGACGCTCACACAACAACCTATCACTGTTAATGTTTTACCGTGGTCTAGTCGATTCCTTAAGGATACCAGCACACCTAGCCCAAATTGAACGTTATAGGAAAGGAGAAGTGGGCAGATAATCCAACACAATGTTGCCAGGTTTTGGGCAAGTCTTATAGAAATACCGAACAGAAATTATCGCAAGCAATAAGGGTGCAACGGAATATTTGGCTCTCTATCTAGTACCAAATACATATTTCTACCGTCATATGTGTTATTTAGTTATGTGATATACATAGACGAATGTCTTTACTGTCTCATATATAATAAGAACTATTAATTGGTGAATGCTACACATCGCTGTACATATTTGCATACATGATGAAATATGCGCGATTGTTCTCTACGATCGCTTTTGAAAATAAGACTTGACATTCTATTTTCCTCCGTTGAAATAACGACGTTTACGGGGCGCTGATGTAATTATTGATTGCTAGATTCAAGGGGAGCACGTTTTGCCTGTTTGGCGCTTATGTTATTCGTGTCGATTCAATCAGTTGTTTACCTTCATTTCGTCTCAGTCAGCGCTCACATTTAGCTTTTAAGATACTTCTCTCTCTCTCACACACACACACACACAGATACACTTTCTATTACACTCTCTCTCTCTCACATACACACTCTCTCGCACACACGTACTCTCTTCTTATTGCATTCTCTCACACTTTCCAATCACACACTCTCTCACACATTCTCTCTTTCAATCTCTCTATCTCTTACACCCTTTCTTTCTCACACACTCTCTCAGACATACGCCATCTCTTACTCTTTCTCACACTCTCACATACTCTTACTCTTTCACACACACTCACAATCTATCTCACTTTCTCTCACTCGTACCCTCTCACACTCTCTTACTCTATTTCACTATATCCCTCCCTCACACTCTCTTTATCACGCTATCTCTCATACACTCATAATCTTTCTCACACTTTCTCTTTATCACTCTGATTTAGTCTTCTTTGATTCCTCTTATTCCTGTATTCCCAGCGTAGCCACATTCCAGATAATCAGGTTATTTTACCATGTTCTTAGATGTGAGCTTTTTTGTTCTCCCCCACGGAGGAAAAGGGAAAAGAACAACTCTGAAGATCATTTGGCAGCGTTAAAGCTGAAAAAAGAACTGCAAATAAGAATGGAAGATGACACTGGAAAGGGAAATCCTATTGGACAACGCAGACGATAAATATTCTACAACTTTCAGGGTCACCAGTTCAAAGAGACTGGATGTTTCTTCCACGTATCAAATAGATAGAGAGAGAGAAGGGGGGGGGGGTAGAGAGAGAGAGAAAGAGAAGGAGGGAGAGAGATAGAGAGAAGAAGGGAGAGAAAGAGAAAAAAAATCAGGGAGGGAGGGAGATAGAAGGAGGGAGAGAGAAGGAGGGAGAGAGAGAGAGAGAGAGAACTACAGAACGACAGAACTACAGAAATAGGAACCAGCAAAGACCCTAAGGTCCGCTCAAGGCCAGTCCGCTTACACATTCTAACGTTAATGTATCATGCTCTTTTTTTCATGCTGTTTATATATATATATATATATATATATATATGTATATATATATATATATATTAACTATTTCAACTCTACAGTACACACTTATCTACATGTGTACCCTTGACATGCAGGTTTAGCTATCCTTCAAATACACTAACATAACACGCTTTTTCGAACCAGGGAAGGGGGTGTGATAGGACAGTACTCTCTTCTCCCGCAGGCGTTGCCTGCTAGTGATGAAAATTATATACTTATAGGACAGACAGAAAAAGAAAAGGGAAATTCACATTCACTCCATGCATGGAGGCGTCGCTGGCATCTTTCTATTCATCATTTCATTTTAATCATCAACTGCTTATAATAATTGACGTTTTAATCTGTGTTTCTACTACGTTATATTTACGCTATTGAAGTACTCATTAAGTCGGTTTTTGAACATATTAACTGACGTGCTTTCAACTACACGGTTGGGAAGGCCATTCCACATTTGCGTGATTTTAAACGTGAAGTAATTTTGGGCTATAGTAGAGTTGAATCGCTTGTTCACTAATTTTAAACCATTTTGGTGTGTGTTGGCCCTTTCGTCCAGCTCGAACAATAGTCTGTAATCAATATTAGTAAATCCTTTTAAGATTTTGAATAATTCTATCAATTGTCCACGTAATCGTCTACTTTCAAGTGATAGTAGGTTTAATAAGCTTAGTCTATCTTCGAACGGTTTGTTTCGGATTTCAGGAATTGGTTTCGTAGCCCGACGTTGCACTCTTTCTAACTGCGCTATATCCTTATTTAGGGAGGGACACCAAAATTGGACCGCGTATTCGAGGTGTGGGTGCACGAGCGATTTGTATAGTTGCATGATTATATCTTTCGATTTGAAAGTAAAATTCCGAGCAATATATCCTAGCATTCGGTTTGCTTTTTTGCAAGCTTCTGCGCATTGCTTTGATACATTAAGGTCCTCCGAGATTAAAATCCCTAGGTCTTTTTCTAAGTTAACGGATTCGAGAATTTGGTCTTTCATATGGTATTCTACTTTTAAGTCTGACATCCTAAATGCATGACCTTGCATTTACCTATGTTGAAGCCCATTTGCTATTTATCCGCCCATTCCACAATTTTATTAAGGTCTCTTTGCATTTGCTCTACATCGGGTCTCGCAAGGGCACGGCTTCCTAGCTTTGTGTCATCTGCAAATTTAGAGATCCTACTAAACACTCCATTATCCAAGTCATTAATGTACACAATAAATAATAATGGGCCCAAGACTGACCCCTGTGGTACCCCTCTGGTGACTAGGGCCCAGTCTGAACACGCACCATTTACAACAACCCGCTGTGAACGATTTGATAGCCAGTTTCTAATCTATTTAAGTATGTTGCCCCTCACCCCAATTGCTCTAATTTTCATCAAGAGCCCTTCGTGCGGGACTGTATCAAAGGCCTTTTTAAAGTCAAGGTAAATTATATCCGCCGCTTTAGTTTCATCATAGATGCAAATCATGTTATGAAAGAATTCGAGTAAATTGGTCAGCACGAGCGCTCCCGTCTAAATTCATGCTGGGTGTAAGGGAATCGTCGCTTCCCTCCCCCATCCCGTTCACTCTTGGTGCAGTCCCAAGGCGGTTACCGCAAAGACATCCGGCCCAGGCATCGGCGAGTCAAAAGCGTAACCGCAGCGTGGCATGACTCGGTGCCATGAAAGACCCCAAAGGTCAAAATGTAAGATCTCCTCCAGGAGAGTGAGATCCAGTTTCACGTCAAATAAGAAATTGGAGACGTGTTTCTCCCAAGCTCGAAGGCTAACGAGGAGCCGATGTTTGACTTAGTGGGAAAATCGTTTGGAAAAAGAACTCTCCTGGGGCCGTCCTCAAGCCCCCCCCTACCCTGTCCACTCCCCCAGTGGGGTGACGAGGTATAAATGAGAAACTCTGAGGAAAATCGTGGTAGTATACGTCAGTCTCTAGGTGACGAAGTCTTCGGATCAAACCGAACTACCGAGACTGGAGAGGTAGTGTACTTTGTTCGACAGACCAATAAGTACCCTGCAGGAGAGGCAGGGCTACCTACCATAAGGGGCTAAGAAGAAGCTCATCCTCGAGCTAGTCCCATGTTATCAAACCAAACGATAAGTTAACTTTGTTAAGTTCATCTTACTCTCGCCAGAGAGACTCCTCATATCCTGGTGCACCTTAAACACAAAGGGTATTCCTCGTCCTTGAGGAATTAAGAAAAAAAGAAGGAAAAGGCTCCCCCTCGAGCCCGTTACTCGGTGGCCACACCAAACTCCTAAGTTAACTTGGTAAGGAACCAAGTTCAACTTATTCTCGTCAGAGAAACCCCCCTCCGTTATACTCGCCCTTGAAGAATACTGGAACTAAGAAGAAGCTCATCCTCGAGCTAGTTCCGGGTTACCAAACCGAACGTTAAGTAATTTATTCTCGCCAGAGAAATCCCCCTCCGTTATCCTCGCCCTTGAAGAAGACCCTCGCCGAGTTCAGTCCTCGTCCATAGGGAAATAAGTAACGAAGGAGAAAAGCTCCTCCTCGAGCTCGTTACTCGGTGGTCACACCACACTCCAAGTTAACTTGATTTAAGAACCAAGTTCGACTCACTCTCGCCAGAGAGACCACGACTGCCTGGGTGTTGCATAAAGCACCGTATTTGTTCTCGTCCTTGAAGAACCCCCCTCCCCGGAAGAACGTGTGGACCCCCCAGCTGCTACCCTCGCCAAAACGAACGTGTAATTTCGCCCATCTACATCTGGACAAACGGCACGCGTCGTGAGTCAATAACATTTCTGAGGCCCTTTAAACTCCGCATGAGTCCGTAGGCCTAATTCTTATATTATTGTTGTGTGTAGAGAAATTAACCAATTTTTGTGGGTAAACTAATTTAATTAATTCTTGTTTAGGATAATATTCAGAGTATTGGTGCAATTAAGGTTTAGATGTTGTGTATTCAATGGTTAAAGTTAAAATATAAGTTTATTTTGGGATTATTTTGCGTTCCTCTCGATATCCTTACGTGTTTTGGAACGGCTCTGTTCGTTAAGATATTCAGATATCAATATATATTAGACACTCTTAGCACTCTTAGAATAGAACAAAAAGGGGGGGGCATTCTACGACACACTATTATAAAAGTGGTGTCAGGTTAGTAGGGGTTTTATTAGAAGGAATTCTACGACATAAATAAAAGTGGTGTCAGGTTTGTAGGTTGTTATTAGAAAGAACCCAGCAGTGTCAAATTAAGAAAGAGTCAACACGTAAAGGAATATCATATCAGGAATAAGAGAATAATTGACGAGAGGAAAATTGGTAGAGTTAGGGGTGGTAACAATCTAAAGGTAATTGGTAGGCCAAGTGGTAAATTTGTTGTCGGGAGTGGTATTTCAATCAGCATAGTAGTGGGATTAAGGGTAAGTTATGCTGAGCGCTACCTGGTGAGTGGTGGCATAATTACCTGAGAATACAGCAAGGAAAATTCGACGGACCAACACAAAATGGATCCGGTCGAAAGATTCAACCTACAAGCCCAAATTCTGGGATTGGAAGGCAAGGATATGGATGCCTACATCCTTGAAGAATTGAGAATACAAAAAGGAGAAGAAGAAGAAATAATAGAGTTTGATAGAAAGAGGGAAAATATAAAAAGAGAGGATAAAATAAAACGGGAAGCAATGGAAATATGGATGAACCGAAAAAGGGAAGAAGCCCGAACACAGTGGAAAAAAGAAATAGAGGAAAGAAGATTCTCAAGAGGAAGTAAGACAAACGAAAGAATAGGACAGTTGAAAAGAGAAGCACAAGAAGTCGGAATAAGGATAGAAAGGGAAGATGAGGAAAGGAGAATAAAGATAAAACGAGAAGATGATGAAAGAAAAATAAAGATAAACCTAGAAATAGCGAAAGCAGAAAAAGAAGCCGAGGAAAGGAGAATGAAGAGGGGAAAAGAACGTGCTCAAGCTGAAAGAGAAGAGAGAGAAGAAAAGGAAAGATTGCGGCCGAGGAAGTGGGAGCTCGGCCTGGACCTAAGAAAGGACCATCGAGGGAAACCCAGCCAAATGGGGTAACGATGGAAGAAGTAGAAAGTAGGGATGAGGTACCAGCATGTGTACCTAAAGAAGAAGCTACGAAGAGAACCAAGCCAAATGGGGTTATCAGGAAAGAAGTAGAAAGTAGGGTAGAGGTACGAGCAAGTGTACCTGAGGAACTACCTGCGAAGAGAAGTGAGTCAAATGAGTTGACAAGGAAGGAGGAAAGAAGTGCTATTGCGATACACCCGTGTAAGACTAATCAAATGGTAGAAGCGGATGAGTATCCCCTACCCCTAGTAGTCTCCTCCCCGAACGGAACGTCCACGGAGTTACCGCTAAATCGCCAAGTCGTAGTGAGCGCCACGCCCATTAACGACCTCACAGGAAAAAGTTTTCTCGATCCCCAAAGATCGAACCCAGACACGATCTTCCCGTGCACCTGGTTAAAGGAGAGCTATGGGACTCAAGTTCTCATCAATTATGCCCCGCTGTAACAGGCCGCTCTAGCCATAATGTTCAATTTAAAGGTAGTCAAGTACCATAATATGGGTAATTCGAGTAGGTTGAAATACCGCTACCATTTAGTAACATACTGGGGTAGACTCAATAACCCGAACGGCCGACTCAGGCGTGGTAAAGTATTGGTATTAGAGCACCATTTTAGTATTAGCTACATCAAAGGAGCCGATAAAGTACAGCTGCTCTATAGGCGGAGACGAAATACCATTGAGGGTTATTTCATTACCTAATGAGCGTGAAGCCATGTTTTCATTTGTTGTTCGGGTTAATATTTATCGGTAGGATTTAAGTTCTCAAAAACTTAGAAATGTAAGGAAGTAGCTTGTTTTTTTGTGGGTAATTGACGAATTAAGGTTTTTAAATTTTTTGTAAAATTGTATTGCGAGTAGGTCTAGTTCGACACATTGCCTGTGTAAACGCGCGCGAGGGCGCTCATGTGTAAGGAAACTTAATGTAAGAGAGGGCTCAAAGAAATACAACTTTGCGAATCTCGACTAGGTTGAGTAAGTTGTTTTGAGTTCCCGGGAGTCCCCCACCCCATTAAGTTCTTCAATGGGAGGTGTGTAGGGGAATCTTCCCTTCCCTCCCCCTATCCCGTTCACTCTTGGTGCAGTCCCAAGGCGGTTACCGCAAAGGTATCCGGCCCAGGCATCGGCGAGTCAAAAGCGTAACCGCAGCGTGGCACAACTCGCTGCCATGATTGACCCTAAAGGTCAAAATGTAAGATCTCCCCCAGGAGAGTGAGATCCAGTTTCACGTCAAATAAGAAATTGGAGACGTGTTTCTCCCAATCTCGAAGGTTAACGAGGAGCCGATGTTTGACTTAGTGGGAAAACCGTTTGGAAAAAGAACTCTCCTGGGGTCGTCCTCAAGTTCCTTCCCCCCCCTTTCCACTCCCCCAGTAGGGTGAAGAAGTATAAATGAGGAACTCTGAGGAAAATCGTGGTAGTATACGTCAGTCTCTAGGTGACGAAGTCTTCGGATCAAACCGAACTACCGAGACTGGAGAGGTAGTGTACTTGGCTCGACAGACCAAGAAGTACCCTGCAAGAGAGGCAGGGCTACCTACCTTAAGGGGCTAAGAAGAAGCTCATCTTCGAGCTAGTCCCATGTTATCAAACCAAACGATAAGTTAACTTTGTTAAGTTCAACTTACTCTCGCCAGAGAGACTCCTCAAATCCTGATGCACCTTAAACACCAGGGGTATTCCTCGTCCTTGAGGAATTAAGAAAAGAAGAAGGAAAACACTCTTCCCTCAAGCCCGTTACTCGGTGGCCACATTAAACTCCTAAGTTAACTTGTTAAGGAACCAAGTCAACTTATTCTCGTCAGAGAAACCCCCCTCCGTTATACTCGCCCTTGAAGAATACTGGAACTAAGAAGAAGCTCATCCTCGAGCTAGTTCCGGGTTACCAAACCGAACGTTAAGTAATTTATTCTCGCCAGAGAAATCCCCCTCCGTTATCCTCGCCCTTGAAAAAGAAGACCTTCCCCGAGTTCAGTCCTCGTCCATAAGGAAATAAGTAACGAAGGACAAAAGCTCCCCCTGAAGCTTGTTACTCGGTGGTCATACCGCACTCTAAGTTAACTTGATTTAAGAACCAAGTTCGACTCACTCTCGCCAGAGAGACCACGACTGCCTAGATGTTGCATAAAGCACCGTATTTGTTCTCGTCCTTGAAGACACCCCCCCCCCCCCGGAAGAACGTGTGGACCCCCCAGCTACTACCCTCGCCAAAACGACCGTGTAATTTCACCCATCTACATCTGGACAGACGGCACGCGTCGTGAGTCAATAACATTTCTAAGGCCTTTAAACTTCACATGAGTCCGTAAGCCTAATTCTTATAATATTGTTGTGTGTAGAGAAATTAACCAATTTTTGTGGTTAAACTAATTTAATTAATTCTTGTTTAGGATAATATTCAGAGTATTGCTGTATTTAAGGTTTAGATGTTGTGTATTCAATGGTTAAAGTTAAAATATAAGTTTATTTTGGGATTATTTTGCGTTTCTCTCGATATCCTTACGTGTTTGGGAACGGCTCTGTTCGTTAAGATATTCAGATATCAATATATATTAGACACTCTTAGCACTCTTAGAATAGAACAAAAAGGGGGGGTATTCTACAACACACTATTATATATGTGGTGTCAGGTTAGTAATGTTTTTATTAGAAAGAATCCTACGCCCTTGGGAGTCTGCAATTAAATTATTTGTTTCACAATGGCTCACCAACCTATCTCTAATTATCGATTCTAAGAGTTTTCCAATTACAGAAGTTAGACTGATGGGACGGAAATTAGTAGGCTCAGTTTTATCCCCTTTTTTGAATATCGGCGTAACATTAGCACGCTTGAACTCTAATGGAACTAGGCCAGAGCGATAGAGAGAGAGGGAGAGAGAGAGAGAGAGAAAGAGAGAGAGAGAGAGAGAGAGAGAGAGAGAGAAAGAAAGAGAGAGAGTGAGAGAAAGAAACTGGTCCCACTTAAGTATTCTGTTTCGTGCTAACTATGCCGGCAATTGACAAGGGCATAATTATGGAGCCTGAAGGAAACTGACTCGAGGATTAGCCCCCACAGGGAAATCCAAGATCAGAAACTATTCCGCAATGCGAGCGAGTCGCAACATTCTGGTGGGAGACCATTCCCTACACCCGACGGCCGGACCAAGACCACAGAGGGAAGTAACCCCTGTATGTGAATGTTAGAAGCAATTCTGATATAATAAACCCGTGGGAAGGGGGGGTACCCAGGTAGTAGCATTTGATTCAGCAACTACTTTCCATTAATTCCACCACAATTCATCCGTCTAGAGCAGGGGTCGGGTAACTTTTTGAGATGTTACCCCAAAAGAATTTGTAGTAAAATGAATTTATTTACCCCTGACTTTGAAGTACTCTGGGGGACAAACCAATTTACTTATAAAAATCATGGATAATAAAGATACCAAAAAAATTATATTGGAATAATGTTTAATTTTTTATTTCATCTATCATTAGGAAATAAAAGTCCGCCTTTTTGGCATGGAAATAGCACACAAGAAAAAATTGTCGGAAATTATATATTTTTAAACAGAAATAAGTCATTTTTAGCATTACATAGCACACAAGGAAAATTATTGACTATGTCATTATCATGTATTTAAAATTCGTGCAAAAACAAAATAGGAAAATGTTATTGAATCCATTATTATGGGGAAAAAATGTTTACCCTTTCTGGCATGAGAATGGTACACAAATAAAACTAAGGAAAAAAATTATTGAAAACTTGAATATATCAGCTCCCTCAGACTTTGAAAAAATGATACTGTTTCATCTTTGGTACAAAAATTTTAATATCAGGGATTTTTTATGTCACTGCTACTTTGATGCTCTCTTCAGGATCCAACCGGTTTCTGTATTTTGTTTTTAGATTTACAAGGTTATAAAAACCTTGTTCGTAAAGGTAGGTTGTTGCAAAAGGTAGCAGCATTTTAGCTGCTTCCAAATGTGCAGTTTTATAAGCTTTTGCAGCTTTTGACATCCAAAAACTTGAGAGGTCATCCATGGTCTCAAATTCCATGCTTGTTTTACTGTTGGAACGCAGTTCAATAAGCTCTTCTGCCAATCCTTCAGGCTCTTCAGGCAAATCAACCAGTTCACATTTGAAGGGATTTACAACCCACCTGACAGTATGTGAATCAAGCTCTGGAAAGTAGTCACAGAACCTATTCCTAAGTTTGGTCAGGTGCCTTATGACTGATTCCTTCATGTCACTAATACTGCAGTCTTCACATTCTTCCAAAAAATCTGCCAGATTTGGAAAGACAGCAATCTTATTGGCATTTACTTTTTGGTTCCAATACTGAAGCTTTGATAGAAATGCTGAAATCTTTTCCCTTGCTAAGATGAGATTGATTTTCTTTCCTTGCAAATTCCTTGTTCAGCACATTTACATTCTCAAAAATATCAGCTAAGTATGCAAGAAGAGCGAGCCAGGTTGATTTTCTGAACTTCTCTGCAAGTGAGTGTTTTTGATCAATCAGAAATATTTCAAGTTCGGGTTTAAGAGCCCACACGCTATTCAGGACATTTCTACGTGAAAGTCACCTTACTTCTGTATGGAAAGAAGAGTTGAATATTCAGCCTCTCCATCCTCACATAAATCACGAAACATCCTCGTGTTTAGTGCATGCCCTTTTACAACATTGACAATCTTAATTACATCATTCAACTCAGCTTCCACTTCTGGTTCCAAATCCTTCACAACTAATGCCTGGCGATGTATCATACAATGGATGACCTAAATATTTGGATTCTGTTGTTTGGCCAAAGCCACAAAACTAGTGACGTGACCAAGCATGGCAGTAGCTCCATCACCTGATACTGCAATACAATCTTCCCACTTTAAATCAACCTTATTGAACACATCAATACCACGAGTTCTCAACTCAAGAGGAGAACATAGCAACATTTCTTCTTCAATTTTATCAGAACCCCTGGATCAGCTGCGAATTGCTACTGACATCTGTAGTCTCAGTTGAATGGCAAACTCTTTACTCCTTTTTACTGAAGAAATAACTTGTTCTCTCACATTTTCTGCCAAGATGGAAATTCTTTCTTTAATAACTCTTGCAGACAAAGCCACTGTATTCAGTTGCTTAGCTAATTTCTGCCCACATAATTTTTCTACCATTTTCACAGCCGCCGGTTTGATTAAGTCTTCACCAATAGTATGTGGTTTCTTGTTTCGAGCAACCAACCATGCAACTTCAAAACTAGCTATTTCTATTGAACGTTGGTCAAACGTTGTTCTCTTGATATTTTCCAATCTCTGTCTTTTGACTGTTTTTTTTCCAGATTCTCAAAGTATTCCCGTGGTTTGCAAGACAAATGTGAATGAACCTTGTCTAAGTGTTTCTTCAGTTGATTCTTTTTGAAAGACTCGGCAGTCAGTACTTTCATACAGGCGACACATTTAGGTTTCATTTGTCCTTGTCCTCTATTTCTGTGAAGCCATAATTAAGGAACTCTGCCTGATATGTCCTTTTCCTTGCTGATGCCATCTGAAAATGAAAGACAAATCTATCACTTTTTTAAGGTCTTTTGATTTCTATTGTTGAAAAATAAAAAATTATTTAGTGACGAATATAAGAGTTTAAATTAAAACTTTAAAATAACATAGCATAAAATCAAACCACAACTCACAACCATAAAAATTCAAACAATAAGACTTAAAAAGAGTGAGCATTACATCTGTAAGGGCTGCATGAAATCTTCTTAAATAGAGTTAAACTCGTTAAAAAACTTACTTTTAATATAAAATAATTCACTAAAATTAAAATAAATAAATGAAAAATATAATAGTTACCCCTAAAAAAGTGAGAAATAGCAACTAAACAGCTGATTGAAAGAATTAGGCCCCTTACAAATAAACTAAAGTATCCTAAATTCTAAACTAATCTTATATTTAACTTTTGTTTAATTTTAATCACAAAAGTCTATTCAGAAACGTAAATATTATAGATTATATCATAACTCACCTTATGTAAATAATTATTATATCACTTGATCATCCGTGAAATTTATCAACTACTCTGAAATATGACGTGTTAATCACAAACTATTCGCAAGAGTTCTACAACGTTGCTGCTATTTCGATAAAAAAGGATTAAATACAAACAAATAAGGAACTTGAAAGAGTCCTATCTTGGGTTAGAGGTCGAGCTCAAATTAGAAAAATTGGTAATAGCCACCGGATACTATCGGCCAAGGAGAAACCTTTTGTCAATTCTCTCTCTCATTGGCCTATCTGGCAGAATGACTCCAACAATTCTGATGGGGGACATCAACGCTAGATTTCAGTAATCACGCTATAGAATATTTAACGGCTTCGCACGGAACCTTGAAACCTTCTGAACAGGAACATCGTCGAGCGAATAAACCCCGAATTTCACACCTTCATCACAGCAAAAAATGTCTGGCCACTCGTCAAGTACCATTTAACTACTACTCGAAACCATTCCAGGTACCAGGTAGTGACCATATAGAGATCCTATATACAATTAACAAGAACCCTATACAAGTCCCAAATGTAGAAAGAAAGAACTACAAAAGAGCAGACTGTACGTGGTACAGTGACTTCCTTAGAAATTACCAACCTCCTTAATGGATGAGGCAATTCTCGACGAAATTGACGAGGCACTCGACATCTTAAACAGGCAACGAATAGAAGAAGATAGAATTCCTATCATTAAATCCATGTCTAAGCCCATCACAGCATAGAGATGGAGCGATTTAGCCAAGCCGGGTAAGTCATCAACGAAGAAAGAGAGCTACCGCCCAACTTCGCAACTAGAAATCGGAGTAAGATCTTCGAAAAGATATTAAATAGGAAACTGGTCGCCCACCTGGAAAAGAACTCCCTATACAACCCGTACCAATTCGGATTCTGAAAAAAAAACCTATGGGAATGACGAACAATGTCATTGCGGAGAAAATTACCCAAACAAAAAGGGAGGGGAGTTACGTGGACATTGTTTCTCATGATGTATCAAAAGCGTTTGATAAAGTTTGGCATAGAGAGATGCAATTCAAAATATTGCAGCTGGGCCTAAGTGAAAACTTAAGAAAGAACTCTTTGTGACTATCTCATGGAAAGAACGACGCACATCAATATGGGAAGTGTAGAATGACTTAGGTTTGTGCTTAAGGCAAGCCTCACTCAAGGAGGGGTGTTTGAGCCCCACTTTTTATTCAGTTTACACATCAGATGTCCCAGCACCAGGCAGCCCGACTTGCCCCAACATTCAATTCGTGGATGATTTCAGCCAGATAATACAGTGACCTTGGTGTAATGCACATATGCAAGCGCAATTGACTGCAGTAGAAATAGAAGACTTAACAACTACGAGGTCAAAGGAAAAAAAAACAACAAACCAAAAGAAATTTAAAGTGGTCTCGATCGGAAGGACCCTACTTTCAGATGTCAGGGTGGGGAATAGACGCTATCCGTACACCACAGAGTGTAATGTACTAGGGATAATAATTACTTCGACCGCGTACAAGAAGCACGTCTCAAATAGAATTTCAAAGGCCACTGCCACAGCCAGAACTCTAAATATGTTCCGAAACCTCAGAAAGAGCAACACAAAGAAAGTATATATAGATCTGGTAAGAACTAAGCTCATATATCCCACCTCCACAATCTCCTGCGTCTCAAAGACACAAAAGAGGAGACTTCAAACTGGGCAGAACAAATGGGCGTACCTAATTACAGATACATGCAGAAGAGAAAGGAAAGAACAAGAAGAATTACACGGGATGGCAGAGTTGAAACACATAAATATGGTTATTGAAGAACGAACAAGGAATATTAAAGAAAGGATCACAGAGGAAATACACAAAGAAATCCTAGATATGATTAATGGAAACAGAAATGCAAGAAGCCATGCAAGATTCTGGAGCTCCCCAAGCCTAATGGCGAACGGAGATGAAGCGCCAATCTACTACGTATAAAAAGTGAAAATAAAACCACTGAAAAATGACATTTACCAAATTAAAAGCTTAACATGATTACGACGGATACCAGAAATTGATTAACAAAAGCTACACCGGCAAGATACATATATCTCCCGATTACGAGGCCCGAAAATGAAAAAAAGAAGAATGAATAAAGAAAAAAACACGAAAACGACACACAACAATAAAAAACCAAAAGAACAAACTAAAACTAAGTATCACTATAAATTATAGCGAATACCCCAACAATCAGAAATGTAAACATAACATCCAAAGATATCAAAATAACACAAAAGGCTTTAACGAAAAAAATATACAAACAAAAAACTAAAAACACGGCAATGAGCCTGATCGCCAGGCACTTAGCATCACTTTGCAAGTCTCCTACATTTCTTTCTCTTTTCACCACTATGATTCTCTCTACATACTCCACATGCTTTGTCTCCCCCATATAGATACACACTTATATTTATCAAATCGAACATTTCTAACCACTGTGAGGATGATCTATGAAGGATCGAAAACGCTTCAGACAATTGAAGACGACCGCGATTGCCAAGCAATTTCATCACATAGAATCTCCCTTCAAAGATTTACTAAAGCAAATACAGAAGCTGGATGTCAAACATAATAATTCCATGACAGCTGTAGGCTTCAACATGAACATGGCCTCCTTCTAATACAGGTGGTCTCTGCATCTTTCTTTCTGCCTGCAAAAGGTTTTAGAAAGGCACAAATTAAATATGGCGAACCAAAGCCCTGTGGTGGGTGTTACCACCCGCAGACTTCGTATTTGCCTTTTGTATGTGATCTGGATGATGAGCTTTTGAATTATGAGCGCGTGTCGGAGATATGGTATCAAAATCCCTTGGAAGTAAGATAGCCTGGTGATATATTGGGTTGATGGGGTCATGCTTTGCATAGGTTTGATTTGCTGTGCCTGGTAGCTTAGCGGTAAAGTAACTGACCGCCAATCGGCAGTTCCGGGTTCGACTCCCGGCCAGGATACATCATTTTTTCCCCATTGCTTTAGCCCTGTCTTCTCAGTATGGGTTGCCTTAATTGCGCTGTCCTTTGTTCTCATCTTTGTGTTCCAATGTCATACTCATAAAGAAAATTCTTTGTATGGAATATTTTCAATTCGATCTATGGTATGGAATATGTGATCTTATTTGCCTGAAAACAAAAAAATATATCTTTTTAAACATTGAACTCACTTCATCCTTTAATCAAAATTAAATTTTAACGGAAAAAAATAATCCACCCTCTTTCCTAAACATTCCTGTTCATCGAAACCCCCCTCACATCAATTTCCTCCGCTTTTCTTTTTACCGCAAACACACACACTCAATCGCCTATATCCATTTCTATTCAGGTCATAGTGAAAATTTTTTTAAAAATCAGTCAAGTCTTCTTTATTTCCTCTTGGATATAGAATGCGACCCACAGTTCCTCGAGGAAGAAATTCGTAAGATTATAAACATTTTTACATCGCTGCCATATTCTCCACATTTCATCAAAAACGATCAACTTGAAGCAAGAAAAAATGAATATCACTTCAAAAAGAAAACTAACATAAATTCCAATAGATTCAACTGCAGCTATATCACCCTATCCTACAACGCCAAATTAAAATGCTTAAATAAACTATTAAAAATTACCAATACTAAAAAGAGATTTAGCTTTCCTGGCCCTTAAAAAAATAACTAATAAATACCGTGCAAAAATTGCAACGATTTCTACATTAGAGAAACTGACAAAAAAACTTGATAAACGCATATACGAACACAAATATAAATTAGGCACCTGAAACACTTCCAGTACTCTCCCCCAATTAAATAGACTAGGATCAACTTAAATTTTATTTCGCTCAAATTATTGTATCAATCGCAGGATTGTAGACTTGGCTCTAATAGATTCCTTCCGGGGCGGTTGGTTATACAAACACGCTCTCAGTTTATATAATTTACTAACAAAGTCAGGTCGAATGGGGCGGAAAAGGGATGAGAGATGTGAGGAGAGACGGGTGTTGTGGAAACGCCTTATTCACGTTGCTATTATTTTACGTGTGGATGGGTGTTGAGTGCGGGTAGTCGAGAGCTGTGGGGTATCTTAACGCCTCCGTGTATATTGATGTATGTGTGGTATCTTGCAAGTTTTTGTAACTGTCGTGTTAAGTGGGTGTTGGAGTATGTATTGAGGGGTATTAGTTTGTTGTTTTCGTATAGTGTGGACATGCGTGTGTACACAGGAGAGCGACATGAATGCAGAGTTCTGAATGCGCTGTGCATTCTTCTGCATTGTTACTCGCTGCTACGAGTATGACTGGTGCATATGTAAGGAGTAGTCGGATTAGTGTTTTATATATTCGTAGGTATAGTTTGCGGCTGGCATCATAGAACCTGCTTAGGTTCTTATTTATTATTTTGGTTTTGGTTTGTGTGAGGTTTTGGCGTGAGTGGAATTTTAGTAGCTTGTCTAATATTGCCCCTATTATTTTTTGTGTGAGGTTTTGTATGTAAGTCCTGTTGGTGCTGGGTACTGTTTGTCTGGTCTATGTGTGTATATTTGTATGTTGTGTATGTAGTGATCGCGAGGGCCATAAAGTGTTATCTGTATTTTTGAGGTTAGTAACTATGAACCACTTATCCTCATATTCTGTTTTAATATCTAGTATCATTTATGCATGGCGCGTGAATATGTTTAGGCGCTGGCTGCTGACGAGATTGGTCTCGAGGTTAGCGTAGGACAGTGTGTGTGTGTATGTCTGCAATTTTTGGATCGTCATGGGTTACGATTAGTGTACATTATATAGAGTGTTGGTGCCAGTACGATACCTTGTGGTACGCCTGCACGTGGTGTGAAAGGGGTGTGATATCCTTTTGATTGTATAAGATGTGACACCTCGGTTTGGTAAGGTAGTGGAAGAGAAGACTTCAGGTGCAGAGAGTTATCTCCGTGTTGTTGGTTAGTTTCCAATCGATTCATCTTATCGTTTGCTTTCCGCACGTCCTTTCTGACGGAGTGTTTTTTTCTAGTGACTGTCGTTTTTTTTGTATACTGTCTTGAACGATTGTTACAACCACTTGAGTGAACCGGCCTCTTCTAAAGCAATATTGGAAGGAAGAGTACCTTTTACTCCTCCACAAATTCTGGAAACGGGTGTTGATCATTTCCTCAAGTATCTTGCCTATGTGCTATAAAGGAGCGATAGGCCTTTAGTTGTTTGTGTTTTAAATTTTTTGTTTCGTTTGTCTATTAGTATGTTGTGTAATGTTTTAAATGTTTGTGGGAAGTGCCCAGAGGCGAGCGAAGTGTTCAATAGGTGTCTAAGTGTAAGGAAGATGTTTTCTTGGAAGTGATGTATTATTGTGGCTTGAAGGCTGGAATAGCCTACTACCCGTTTTGTAGTTGTTTTAATGTAATTATTTGTTTCCTAGACGGCGTTAGGAGTGGTTAGTGTGCTAGAGTTGTCGATAACCTACACTTGTATGAGCATGGGGAATGGGGGAGGCCCAAGCTGACCAGCGTGGCACTAACATCATTCCCGGACTTCCTGGAAGTGTTTTTGTGCGTGTGGTTTGGGTACCTTGTGTGTGCTCACCGTGTCCCTGTGTGTCGTAAATGCCCCGAAGATGTTGTTAGTGTCGGTGAATGTGCGATTCTGTGTTTTAAGGTAATTAGTTTGGTGGGTCCGTGCCTAACAACCTCTTCAGGTGCCGCCAGAAGAAGGAAGTGACAGTGTAGTGACAACTGGCAACCCCATGATGACGACACTTGAAACCTCATGCAGTTCCAGCCTTGCTCAATCTGGACGCACGGGAAAGGTACATCAATTACCATATACACAACACTTGCTGCCACCCTCGCTCCGCGTTAAGTGCCAGCCTTCAGATCAACCTCCAAGAAGCCAGCCATCCACGCGAGCTGCTAACCCCCTGACTTGAGGCAACCAAGAAAAAATCCAACCATGACCTTCTTTATACAAAATATAAATTGTGAGCATGTTCGTATAACCAACCACTGCTCATTGTTCTTATATGATACATATTCATTTCAGCCTAATAATAAGCTAGATTAATACAAAATAAAAAAGCAAAACAAAGTAAAAAAACAAGCAAAAAAAAAAATAAGCAAAAAAGCAATAAGAAGGAAGCACGCTCAAGCGTCGGGAGCAGGCACACCTCCCTCTGGCGCAGGATCATGCTACCAAAACCAAAGAGAGTAAAAAAAAATAGAGGATGCCAGCCTCCTCACAAATATCAGATAGTCTCCAGGAACTAGCCCAAAATACGAGGAAAAGCAGTAGCGAACATGTTCATCCTAGCACCGGGACAACTAACGTGCGCGGAGATCACCCAGACTGAGACATTCAACAAGAATTCGCCGAACAGTCTGAGAGACAACGCAGTGGTCGCAGTTAAGCGCAGGCGAGCGCTCCATCAAATGGTGGTGCGTCCCACGAGTGTGCCCAAGCTTTGGGGGATAGGTCCATAGGAACAGTCGCGGCGCAATGACGCACAGCTTTAAGTTACCCTCGACCGTCTCCTATCTTCTTTGTCAAGCAACCCGGAAAGCTGCCCTTATACCTGCCATGCAATCGGTGTGAGGAAGAGCGAAACGCTGGTCTGGTCGCCGAGTCCTCGTGGACTCATTGGCTACCCCATCGGCGCGGTCATTTCCCGCAATTTCCACATATCCAGAACCCAGCAGAAGATAATCTCGACATCCACCCCACTCGCCAAAACCGTGGCGTCACAAATACTGCGAACCAGAGTATGTCTGATTTTAATGCCCAGAAAGCACTAGGCTGTTTCGTGAGTCGCTAGAGATCACAATCCGGTCTTTGAACAGGGCAAGACAGGTTATCTCCTGTACCGAACAGTGTGTTGCCACCAGCTTGGCCATGACGCATGGTATAGCACTGCTGATTTCAAACAGAGTGGATAGGACGTATAACCCGAGCTCTCATGTACAAGCGCATAATTCACTGTACACGGTGAAAGAGCCGGTTCCTTCCCATGGAGTCTTTTGTTCTCACTTCTGTTAAAGTATCTCGGCGTGTCTTGGGGAAATCTAGGGTCAGCTGGTGTGTTGGACATGGCCCCATCGATGTAAGCAAACCTACAAACAACACATATTTTCGTAGGAGAGAGAGAGAGGCAAATGCTATTCAGACTTTATCCCGACGTTTTGCCGGGATTCTTGTAACTGAAACATTGAAATAGGGTCTGATGAGACCATTCGTCTGCCTCCCCCCCCCCCCTTCTTCACCATTGCCTTGAGGCTAATCGTCATAGCACAATTTATAGAATCGAAACCTGCACTATCAATAGAACCCTTCTAATGACCCCTGCGGTCTCTATTCTTAATAGTCTTGATTCGTGCTCTTAATATTAAGTGCTGATACCAAAATTCACATCTCTCATATTATTTCCATCAAGCCTCGCGTAGCTCTTGACGTTGACCTAAGCGAGATTTAATTAGCCTCGTAAATTAGATGGAATCTTCAACCTAAGAAATTTCTCAATTCAAGGTCACTTGATCGTCTTCTATTTTATTTGTTCCTTCATTCATTTGTTCTTCTATTTCAGTTACAGTTTCTTTATTCATTTCTTCAAATATTTTATTTACAGTTCATCTCCTATTTTATTTTATTTGCAGTCCCTTTATTCGTCTTGTTTTATATTCACCTTTCCCGTTCTATATTACTTTAAGTTAGTTATTTTCTATTCGCGATATCTCGCTGGACCAACTCATTTACCAACGCTATTTTTTTATCCCAATGGCGGATACCCTGATGCCCCCGTGGGGTAGGTGGCTCCATAAACATCATCACGCACATAACCAATCACCACAATGCTATCACTCTCATTACAACATACTCTTATCCTTTTCGGAACCCTCCGATGGAGGACTTTAACCCCCTTCCCTATTGAGGGGGGCTCAGATCCACATACCCCGGCGTAGATAACTAATGTCCTGTATGGTCAATGTTGGTAACAAAATCCAATACCCCCCCCCCCCCATCCGAGGACTGGCCCCTGGTGCCTTCGGGTTTCGCCAGCATATGAAACGTCATTCAAATCTTAATACAAATTTCACTGGCCGGGCGGTTGATCTCGTTCACGAGACAAGGGACAGATGGCGTAGCGTACATACTCCCAGAAACCTTCTTGATCCTTCGAACTTCACTTTGGCCCAATTTACTGGCGAAGAGGGACGAGTATAAAGCAATTTTAAATACATAATTGATTTATTAGGCAAATAGGAAGGAGCGAGCGCCTTAATCTCTTTATTGCCCACTTGTCTTGAGCCCGGGGCGCGCGAGACTCCTCCAATAGCTCAGAGCGAGCTTACTTGCAGTGCCCCCCCCTCCCCTACGAGGAGGGTCGCCCCTATAAAAGTCAGCACACTCCCTAGGTACGGGTCAACTGGTCCCTAAGAGATATATTGGGTATATTGCATGGTTGTGTGAGAGCTGCAGTAAGTGTGTGGTTGTCTTTGGTTCGGTTGCATCTGGTGGAACCTGAATCAGAGCGAACTTGATGGTAGAGAGGAACAGTTTTTCGAATCGTGTTGAAAAGAGTCGAAGGAGTTTTGGTTGGTTGGTACCTGACACGTTTTACCACGAGACATTAGTGGTCATGAAGAATCTGAAGTTCTCTTAGGTTTATCTGGTTATTAACTTATCTCCACTTCGTAACACATACATCTCTTTAACATTGTATATATATATATATATATATATATATATATATATATATATATATATATATTCTATAGGTTTGCTTCTAAGAAGGCTTATTTTCAGGTTGAGGATAAATCCCAAAATGAGACATGTAAAATTTCTCATTTAATTAAGTACAACGTTTCGGGTACCTTACCCATCTTCTGGTCTATAAAAGATAGATTTAGAACACGTTTAAAATTACAAAAATTATAATGCACACAAGGATTAGAAATAAATTATTTAGTTAATTAAAATTATGACAAATCGTTTGAAAACTATTGAAATTTAGATATGGATCAAGTGCTTCAGGTTGTTTAGAAGTTTTAAATTATTTAGAAGTTTTTCAGGTTGTTTTTGTAGTGTCAGGTTTTTAGAAATTTCTAAGTTTTTTTTAGAAGTGTGTCAGTTTTTTTTTAGAATAGTTTCATGTTCTTGAGAAGTTTGTCAGGTCCTTTAAAAGTGTATCAGGTCCTTTAAAGGTTTTACAGCTTATATAGAAGTGTTTCAGGTTACTTATAAATGTGTCAGATTCTTTAGAATTATGTCTCATTCTTTAAAGATGTATCGAGTACATTATCAGTGTGTCTTATTGTATAAAAGTCCGTCAGGATCTGTAAGGTGGGTCAGGTTCTTTAGAAATATCAGGTTTTTTATAAGTGCGTCAGGTTCTTTAGACGGGCGTCAATCTCATTAGATGTGTCTTAGATTATTTAAAAGTTTGTCACGTTGTTTATAAGTGTCATATTTTTAAGAAGTGTATTCATTAATTTACAACTGTATCCAGTTCTGTAGAAGGACGGTAGATACATTAGAAGGCGTCATATTATTTAGAAGTGTGTCAGATTTTCTAGAAGTGTGTCACTTTCATTAGAAATGTATCAACTTCTCTAAAATTGCTTCAGGTTCTTAAGAAGGGCGTCAGATTCTTTATAAGTGTTCTATTTGTTTAAATGGTTGTCAGGTTCTTTTTAATTGTATCAGGTTCTTTATAACTTTCTCAGATTCTTTAGAAGTTTTTCAGATTTTTTACAAGTGTGTCAGGTTCTATACAAGTGTGTCATGTTTTTAAAAGTTCGTAAGATTCTTTAGATGTCCCTCAGGTTCTTTGGAACTTCGTCCCGTTCTTTTAAATGTGTCAGGTTCTTGAGAATTGTTTCAGGTTCTTTACAACATATATCTGGTTCCTTATAACAAATCCTCTCACTACCACGGACCACATTTTAAAGGACTGTGGAACCTCGCAATGACTATCATCATCCTACAAAGTTTTTTTAAAGTTGTTTACCGCCTTCTTCCATCCATTGTTGGATCTATACCTTCGCGGAAATATAGTGGAAGATTTGCAATAGCTTCAAATACTACTCCAAAAAGAGCACCAGTTTCATTGAGAGTACTCGAGTCGGTAGGTTGCACTCCTTCCTCCAAGTTTCACCATCCCCCCCAGGCATTTCCAATATTTTATTTTTTCTGATTTCCTGAGCGCCTTTTTATAACTCGTTTTATAGTAGATTTTACGACAAGCTTTTGTGGGATTAGATCGAAGACTTGCGAAACGGAGTGAGAACGCAATACAAACTGACAGAGACAAAGGGACAGAGATACGCACACATACACACACACACACAGATATGATAGATTGACAAATAGAAATTTTCAATTCTTTCAATGATCTTTTCTGTTTGTGAGTTTGTATTCCTTTTGATCTGTAGGTTTTGTCAGTTGATCTCTCACATTTGTTGATCTTTTAGCTATATTTGATCCACCTCCTGGGCAAATCTCAATAAAAACTTAATTTCTGAAAATTAGGAACTCCATGTCGCAGCGACCGCTGGCAATCCCATAAGAGCGATACCTGGCGATATCACGCCATTCGAGCCTACTTAATCTGCCACGCACAGGAAAGGTACAGGATTTTCATTCACAGAATTTTCTCTCTCAGTTGTCACTCTCGCTACACCACAAGTGCCAATCCTCACATCAACCTTCAATAGGCTCTCCATTAACGCGAGCTACCACCCTCACTCCACGCCAAGTGCAAGCCTTCAGATGAATCTCCAAGAAAGCTTTTTATCCACGAGAGCTGCGAGCCCGCTGACTTGAATCAACCGAGAAGAATTCCAATCATAACCTTGTTAATAAATAGTAAACATTGTGGGCGTGTTTGTATAACCGACCACTCCATTCTGACCTGCAAGAAAATTGAAAGGGCAGAATGAAATGAAAGGAGGGTAGTGTTGAGTTGCCGAATCAATGCTTGACACAATTCTTCAATTAAATAGGCGAGAATTGAAATTGAAACCATTGCAACAAATTGAAGTGGGTTTCATTGCCACAATTTCTGCAGACAGTCTACTCAATTCAAATGTTTAATATTATATGAATGACTTCGTCAAAATTGAAAGAAAATCTTTATTTTTTCTGGATCATGGAGCATAGAGTAACGGACAAGAATACGTGTAGTCTGGCGAAGTAAGATTCATGAAATGTTTTACAACAGTCAGTGGAAGATCTTCCTGGATATTTATATAGTGACCATCAAGGTAACCCAAGCACATCTCCTTATTTAAAGGTACCTGATGAGGAAATACGAGTAGTCGCGTTAAATTCAATGTTATCGCTATTTTTAAAATACGTGTAAGGCTTAGATAAATTACAAGCCATAATGGCGTCACACCTCCTTTCAACATATTTCAATTTTCATTGCTCTAGTTACGGACTTAGGAAAAGAATAACAAGAGAACAGCTCGAGTATGACAAAAGGATCCGAGACGAGAGTGAGGTCACTATAATAAACCAAACTACCCTACTTCAATTGTCTGCTATCTTAATAGCATTCGAGGAATGCATAACTCATTTTCCAGTGTCCCAAGATAAGCTTTAGTTACTTTCATTATATCTGCTTAAAGCTGATCCTTTGATGTTTTACGTAACTTCCTCACTCGCTGACAGGCGCGAATCCGGGGGTGAGGAGCAGAAGCCTTCCCTAAATTTTAGACTTGTTTATATTTATTTATTAAACCTTACTTGTATTCTGCTATTCAGAAAGAGTTACGAGGGGCAGTCAATAAGTTTTGAAAATCGGTAGGGCGAAACAGAGGAAGGGGGATGGCTGTTTGTGGGGGTGTTAGGACAAGTTATGACAAGTCAAGACCTGCAGCCGCACGCTCCTGCCTCGTCAATTTAAGAAGCAGTAGCTCATCGCCGATCGTCAGTCACAAATTTTTCAACAATGGAGAAGGTTGAGCACCGCGCAGTGACCAAGGAAGGCAAGAATGCAAAAGAGATATATGAACGCATGGTTGCAGTGTACACCGACACCGCCCCTTCCTATGCAACGATTGCTCGCTGAAATAGGGAGTTCCGCCATGGTCGTGAATCCCTTGAAGATGACCCCGTCTAGGACGCCCGTCAGACGTGACCAACGAGGAAAATGTGGCCCGTGTGGCGAGGGTGATCCTCGAAAATCGACGGGTGAAGGTCGAAGAAATCGAGCGAGAACTTGGAAAAACACATGGAAGTGTTATGAACATCATCCACGACAATTTGGCCATGACCAAGGTCTCTGCCCATTTGGTCCCTAGAAACCTCACGCCCCATGATCGACTTCAACGTCGTCAAAGTCCACAAGGCCAGAGTTGCACAAGCTGCCCTGCGCGAGTGCTGATTCGAGGAGCTCAACCATCTCCCCTACAGTCCAGATCTGGCCCCTAGCGACTCCTTTTATTCCGCCAGCTCAAGGCTGCACTGCGTGCGTGGACGCCAGTTGGGGACGATGAAGATGTCCAGCTCGCCGTCCAAGAGTAGATTGAACAGCAGTCGGGAGATTTCTGGTTGTCGGGAATTCGAAGCCTCAGGGACAATTGGCGCAAGTGCATTGAAGTCGAAGGTAGTTATATTGAAAAATAATAAAACACTTTTCCTCATATCTCGTTTTCTTATATCCGAATTGCAAAACTTATTGACCGCCCCTCGTATGTAATAATATAGAATATATATATATATATATATATATATATATATATATATATATATATATATATATATATTGGTGTTTTAAACCGGTGCGATCGAATGTACCTTATATGATAGATGTCTAAATTGCAGGTAAATCTCAAAAATAATTATTAAATTCAGCATTATACCTTAGCTGACGTCCAAACAATTCATAATCTTCTGATGCGGGGAAAAAAATTCGGATCTGAGAGAGTTACTGCTCATTCCAGTGTGAGATACTGTTATTTATTATGAATGATGTGTAAGATAACCATTATTTATGATCAATGTCCTATTATCAGACTACTCAGAGGAAGGAATTCAGTTTAGCACCCCCCCGCCAATTTTTATCCTGGATCCGCCACTGGCTACCATCATTAGCTCCTGCCTGTAGGAGCTTTCTCCCAGGACGACATCTTAGCGACAGTAGTCGATCTTCGTTCTTTTTCTTACGTCCGTTAACTTTCTTGAATCTTTTTTGTCTTTTTCATTTTGTTGTCTTTTACACAGGAAGTACCATCGCCTCCATCAATTTCGATGATAACGTCCCCTTGAGGCTTTTATTTTGTACTCAATTTGGGCTAAGAGTATTAATTTTTAGTTTTCTCTTGGTAAAAATGGAGTCCGATCTAGGATATTTATTTATGAGGCAATTATTTTCTTTAAATTTCGCCACATTCTCGGCCCATTAAAAATTTAAGATTTTGGTTGTTTTTATTTGGAAGTTTCTCCATGTATAAATATACTTGTTATTTAGTTTTTTTTGTAGGTGGATTTATACATAAAGGTGTTTTTTTAGGATTTCTCTCCTCTTTCGACTTTTATCTTGGAAATGGGCCAGTTACATCCTCATTTAAGAATTCTTATAATTTTAACTCTGTCCAACCGACGTATTTGTCCGTACTTCTCTTGGGTATCATCTTTTTGCTACTAAATGAGTGGATTTCAATTTGCTTCAATCTTAGCTTCTGTAGCATTTTGGGGGGGATAACCCCCAAACCAAGGAACATTTTATTGTCATCAAAGTTAGCAAACGTTAATATATTTTTCTTTACTTCATTAATGACACTCGTGTCAATGCCAAGAGTTAATGATGTAATATCTCTGGAATATTCCTAAACTACATCAATGTAGAAGTATCCCATTAGAATAATATTATTTCCCCACCTCCTAAGATATTAGTTCGGAAGAGAAAGCGAGCCGTTACTCCCCCCCTTCCTTCCGACCTCACACTTTTCGGACTCGCCGCCAGTTCTCCGCGAAATTCACACCGAGGCTACCTCCTGGCCATCTCAAGTTCCCCCCCCCCCAATATCGGGTCGGGAGATTACTTTGTAGTATTCGCCGTAAACCGCTTTATGGCTCCCGCCGCTGGTCGCCCGTCTGGCCCTCTGATCCCTGCCTTTGACATCTCCCTGCAAGGAGACGCTTGGGTTGTCACGCCCTATAATGAGGGTTAGAGAATGTCTCAATCTCTCTCCCTGTTTTGAAGAACTCCGGGTATATATGCACCTGCTCCAGGATTACAGACATATTTGGTTAGACGCGACTTCCCTGAATGGAGTGCAATTCAATGAGCTCTCTCCCAAGAAGTGTGAGTGACGGTCGCCTTCGGATCAAGGATTGGAGAAGCCATCCTCCGAAGTTCTTCTGGTGACCTCTTAAGGACAAGAAGCCCGTTAGCTCACTCAAGCCGAGTGTGGAGAAGTCATCTCGCCGCCCCCCCCCCTCCTTTCGGAGTTCGTTCATTGACCTCCTGAGTACAAAAGGCCCGCATTTCGCAAACACGAGTTTGAGAAAGTAGCCCCACCCGCTGTGGGTTTTGTGGCTACCACCGGTGGGTAATCAAGGTCACCAAGACCTTACCCTCGAGTTTCAAAGGAAGTATATCACTCATTACCCTCAATCTCCCATTATAAACAGTCCCTAACCACGGTTATCAAATTAGTATTCGGAGCTTAAGTCCGTCTTATTTATGTACCCTTATATATATATATATATATATATATATATATATATATATATATATATATATATATATATCCTTATTTATTGTTGATACACTAGAATATAATCGGACGAAATGGCTCGTTGCCAAGACGACCACGTCTCCCTCAGAGAGACGTTTTACAAAAAACGAAATTTATGTACCAATATATACTCGGGTAAACGCTTTAATGAATGGCATTCGATCTTGGGTATATGCGAACAAATTCGGTATGTACACCCTGAACCATGTTAATTAATGTCTTGCTATGGAAAGTTTGATTGGCATAATAAATGACTTGCTCAAATGAGCACCATTTCGACGGATGACTTCAAAACCTTACCATCCTAGGAATCTGTCAATTTGTTAATAGCAGCAGTTTGGACTGCCTCTGCTGCAGCTTTAATCGTGCGGCCCTGGCAGAGTCAAATAGAGTGGTGTTATGCATGAAAACTAAACTTCTAAGACCTCCTTCAAGAGATTGTAGTAGGCGGTACGGTGAATTTAACCCCATCAGGCACCCTGACTAGGCCCAAAAGTCTGTGTTCAATTATACCAGCCCAAAACATGACTCCTCATCCATGCTGTTGATGTCGAAACGTTGGTAACGTTAATCTCTGAAATAGACCCAACCATTTTCCCAACCATCAGGTCCATCAAGGGTCGCCCTGGTCTCGTCAGTGAAGAGAAGGCAACTCGTGTCCAATGTCATATACTTGCGGGTACATTGAAGTCTCAAAGTGTTGTGACGGGGCTTTAAAGGGGGCAGTTTTAGTGGTGCTCACACGGAAGCAAGGGTCCTCGGGATACGGTCCCTGGTGTTCTTCGGTACATGGGCACGACCAGAGACGATGAAAATGACTACTTTTTTGTCCCGTTTTCCTACGTAACTGGCGGCCAATATTCCTCAAATCCATAGTTGTCACAGTTTTGGAGGTCCCACAATTGGATCGCTTTTTCCTTAGCAAAGGGTCCTACATAAATCGTCCACATGTGGAACTAACTTTTCCGTAATAACATGAAAAGAGGTGCCCTCAGCACTTTCCTTGATGATGAATGACTTTTCTTTATCTTTGAGGCCTCTGCGAAGTTCCTTTGTTCTTAAAGATGATACTTGCCATTAGCGGTGGTTCACACAAAAAACGACGAATCTAAAAATTGAAGCACGTAACACAACATAATGGAAACATAAGATTAGTTTTGCGATATTGTGAAGCCAACTTCGAAAAGTTTCATAAAAATTAATTCACAGAAAACTGACAAATCAGAACTTTCCCCACCAAGCTTTTAGCATGTAGTTAAAACTTCGGTGAGTTCCTATTATTTTAAAAAAGAGAAATCACCATTTCTCTCGTCGGTCTCTTCTTAAATGATTTACACCCGATGGGGCCACTTCGTTTGAAGGGTTTGAATCGGCAGTAAAGCAAGAATCGACTCGATTGATCAACGGGAGTTCCTCCGTTCGTCACCATTTTGATAAAATTACAAATAATTCCCGTGCCTAAAACCATCATTCACTCTCAGCTGAGTCTAACCCTTTTTTAGTAGGTTTTGCCTCCGATCAGGTTCTGAGAAACAGGGAGAGCAATAGTACTGTATTTTTCCACTAACAAGAAAGCTGGGGTCGCTTTTTGGACCAAGGGCGGGGCACGATTTTTCATCAGGGGAGTCGTTGATATAAAACCCCCTCTTCGGCAGGTTATAGGTCGGAGGATTGATGTATTTCGTGTGAGAAGAAAGGGGTGGGGGAATACGGCATTGTGGTTAGCTATATGTGTGATATAGTACGTGGTCGGAGCTGCTATCTTCTCGTTTATCCTGAAATTGTAACATAGCTATTTCATCATATTCTTCTATATCTATCGTTCGTATTTGGGTTCTTATCGAAGTAATTATTCTCTGGTATTTATCACTTATTACTGAATGCATCTTCGATGTTTCTTTGAGTTGTCCTCAGTGTCAGTTTTTTTTAGTTGCGTGCGAGTCTAGTGGCAGGTGACTCTATATCTCACTATATCGCTCGGTAGGTCCCCTTCTATTGTTTTTGTAATAATAATGTAACTATTAAGCTGATTCTAAGGAAATCTAAACCCTTATGTTGTTCTATATTCTATTTCAAATGATATAATTGTCAAAGCCCTCCCAAGAATAGCACAGGAATTATTTTGTTTTGGCAATAACATCATAACTATTCCGCCGATTCTAACGAAATTTGAAACCATTATGTTGATTTAAATTTTGTTTCGAATGATATAATTACCAAAGTCCTTCCAAGGTTATGCCAGGAAATATTTTGTTTTGGCAATAACATCATAACTATTCGCCATATTCTAAGGAAATTTTGAATACTTATGTTGTTTTACATTATCTTTCGAAGGTATAATTGCCAAAGTCCTCCCAAGATTTGCTAAGAAATTATTTTGTTTTGGCAATAACATCATAACTATTCTGCCGATTCTAACGAAATTTAAAACCATTATGTTGATTTAAATTTTGTTTCGAATGATATAATTACCAAAGTCCTTCCGAGGTTATGCCAGGAAATATTTTGTTTTGGCAATAACATCATAACTATTCGCCATATTCTAAGGAAATTTTAAACACTTATGTTGTTTTACATTATCTTTCGAAGGTATAATTGCCAAAGTCCTCCCAAGATTAGCTAAGGAATTATTTTGTTTTGGTAATGACATCATAACAATTCGGCCGATTCTAACGAAATCTGAAACCCTGATGTTGTTTTACATTCTATTTCGAATGATATGATTACCAGCTCCTCTCAGGTTTAGCCCCAAAGTTATACTGTTTTGGCAATAACATCATAACTATACGGCCGATTCTAACGATATTTAAAACCCTTATGTTGTTTTACACCCTCTTTCGAAAGATATAATTGACAAAGTCCTCCTAACCAAAATAGATTTTAAATAGCTTGGTCCACAACAATGAAGAGAGATTTTAAATAGGGTTGTCAACATCACCCAGAGGGAATTTTAAATAGCGTGGTTCACATAAAAAGAGATTTTTAAAAGTGTGGTCTACATCATCTTAATGATATTTTAAATAGCATGGCCCACATTAACCAAAATAGATTTTAAATAGCTTGGTCCACATCAACCAAAATGATTTTAAATAGCGTGGTCCACATCAACTAAAAGAGATTTTAAATAGCTTGGTCCACATCAATCAAAAGAGATTTTAAACAGCGTGATCCATATCACCAAAAGGAGATTTTAAATGGCGTGGTCAACACTCAGAGGAGATTTTAAATAGCGTGGTTGACATAAAAAGAGATATTTAACAGTGTAGTATACATCACCCGAATGATATTTTAAATAGCGTGGTCCACATCAACCAAGGGAGATTTTAAATAATTGGTCTACATCAGTTTTAAGAGATTTTAAACACTGTGGTATACATCACCCAAAGGAGATTTTAAATAGCGTAGTCTGCATCAGACAAAAGAGATTTTAATAGCGTGGCCCACATCAACCAAACGAGATATTAAATAGCTTGATCCACATCAGTCTAAAGGTATTTAAAACAGCGTAGTCCACATCACACAAAGGCGATTTTAAATAGCATGGTTCACGTCAATCCAAAAAGATTTTAAACAGCGAGATCCTATCACCCAAATGAGATTTTGAATAGCATGGTCCACATCAACCAAAATAGATTTTAAATAGAGTGGTGCACATCGACCAAAATAGCTTTTAAATAGTGTGGTCCACATTAACCAAGAGATTTTAAATAGCGTAGTCTACATTAACTAAAATAGTTTTAAATAGCGTGGTCCACATTAACCAAAGGAGATTTTAAATAGCTTAGTCAACATCAGTCAGAAGAGGTTTTAAATAGCTTAGTCAACATCAGTCAAAAGAGATTTTAAATAGCGTAGTCGATATCAACCAAAATAGATTTTAAATAGCGTAGTCCACATCAATCAAAAGAGATTTTAAATAGCGTGGTTCACATGACCTAAAGATATTTTAAATAGCTTGGTTCCATCAGTCTAAAGAAATTTTAAACAACGTAGTCCGGATACAACAAAAGAGATTTTAAATAGCGTAGTCCACATCAATCAAAATAAATTCTAAATAGCGTGGTCCACATCAACCAAAGAGATTTTAAATAGCTTGGTCTACATCAGTCAAAATTGATTTTAAATAGTTCAGTCCACATCAGTCAAAAGAGATTTTAAATAGCGTAGTCCACATCAAACAAAAGAGATTTAAAAAAGCGTAGTCCACATCAACCTAAAGAGATTTTAAATAGCTTGGTCCAATCAGTCTAAAGAGATTTTATACAGCGTGGTCCACATCATCCAAAGGAGATTTTAAATAGTTTGGTCCCATCCGTCTAAAGAGATTTTAAACAGCGTAGTCCACATCAACCAAAAGAGATTATAAATAGCGTAGTCCACATCAAGCAAAATAGATTTTACATAGCGTGGCCCTCTTCAAACAAAGGAGATTTTAAATAGCTTGGTCCCATCAGTCTAAAGAGATTTAAAACAGCGTCGTCCACATCAACAGAAAGAGATTTTAAATAGCCTGGTCCACATCAACCAAAAGAGAATTTAAATAGCTTGGTTCACATCAGTCACAAGAGATTTTAAATAGCTTAGTCCACATCAGTCAAAAGAGATTTTAAATAGCGTAGTACACATCAAAACCAAAAGAGATTTTAAATAGCTTGGTTCACATCAGTCAAAATAGATTTTATATAGTGGGGTACACATCTGTCAAAACAGATTGAAATAGCGTAGTCCACATCAGTCAAAATAGATTTTAAATAGCGTGGTCCACATCAACCTGAAGAGATTTTAAATAGCGTAGTCCACATCAACCAAAAGAGATTTTAAATAACTTGGTTCCATCAGTCTAAAGAGATTTAAAACAGCGTAGTCCACATCACCTCAAAGAGATTTTAAATAGCGTAGTCCACATCAACAAAAATAGATTTTAAATAGTGTGGTGCACATCAACTAAAGGAGATTTTAAATAGCTTGGTCCACATCAGTCAAAGAGATTTTAAATAGCGTAGTCCACATCAACCAAAATAGATTTTAAATAGCTTGGTCCACATCAGTTAAAAGAGATTTTAAATAGCTTAGTCCACATCAGTCAAAAGAGATTTTAAATAGCGTAGTACACATCAAAACCAAAAGAGATTTTAATTAGCTTGGTTCACATCAGTCAAAAGAGATTTTAAATAGCTTAGTCCACATCAGTCAAAAGAGATTGAAATAGTGTAGTCCACATCAACCAAAATAAATTTTAAATAGCGTGGTCCACATCAACCAAAAGAGATTTTAAATAGCGTAGTCCACATCAACCAAAAGAGATTTTAAATAGCTTGGTCCACATCAGTCAAAATAGATTTTAAATAGCTTAGTCCATATCAGTCAAAATATATTGTAAATAGCGTGGTCCACATAAAAAATAGCTTTTAAATAGTGTGGTCCACATTAACCAAGAGACTTTAATTAGCGTAGTCCACATCAACTAAAATATATTTTAAATAGCGTGGTCCACATCAACCAGAAGAGATTTTAAATACCTCGGTCCACATCAGTCAAAAGAGATTTTAAATAGCTTAGTCCACATCAGTCAAAAGAGATTTTAAATTGCGTAGTCCACATCAACCAAAATAGATTTTAAATAGCGTGGTCCACGTCAACCAAAGTAGATTTTAAAGCGTGCTAGTGTTTCGCCTCGTATAAAGTACGGAAAAAGATATGGGAACCATAATTAATCTATGAAAGAAAGGCAGCAAAAGAGACGTAGCCCCAACAACCTCCCATTTCGGCCCAGTGACCTGGTTGTCCTGAAACTAGGTAGAAATTTTGATTTTTCACACTTATAAAGGCGTATTGTTACGCCGTTTATATTGGGGCAACTCAGAATCATCTGCCCAAACGAAGCTGGGTATTGAATGGGGTTTGGTTGTCTCCGTTTACTTTTTCAGTTCATTAAAGCGTGCAAAGCGAGTTTGGTGCGCACTACTGCGCTAGTTATAAGTGTTAGTGAACGACTTACAATTGTCCCAAATAGCCATGCCACATTTTTCAAAATATTTCGAACAAAAGTAAGTTAACTATGATATAATTATTTCGATATGTTTTTGTGATACCCATGCTTAAAAAATAAATATATAAATAAGATATAAAAATATATAAAGCTAAACCAGGCAATGGCATCGCCACTTCCCCCTACGGGGGGATCTTGTGCTTCGCTACTAAGATTAAAATTTAAAATTAAAAAAAGGCAGCCATGGTTAAATTTTAAAAAAATTCTGAACTTCGCCAATTCTAATAATTTTAAAAAGGAACTCTAAACTAAATTTCCCCCCTTTCAAAATATCACGTTGCTAAAATATAGAAGATATATAAAAATAAATTTTCTGAACTTCACCATTTGTATTTCTTTAGGTTTTAAAGAATTCACAAAATTCCGATACTTATATTTATTTCTGAACTTCACCATTTTGTGTTTTGTATTATAAAATAATTATTAGATATATCTTTGATAAAAAACATAAGTCATAACCAAACTAAGATGAAATTATTACTCTTCAAATACTCAAAAAAAATCCCCCTTTTAAATTATAGAGTTAGTGATGATGATGATGATGATGATGATGATATATACCCCCACAACTCCATGTCTCATTAAATAATATTGAATTCTCACTCTCTGAACGAAATTTAGCGTAAATCGTAACATTAATAATTGGTGCAACTGTACCTCGTACTCGAAAACTGTGTATGTTGTCCATACATGCGTACGTAAAGGAGGAAAGTAAAAAAAAACAAATCATTGGTATGGGTTAGTAAAAGTCTTATACCTATTTTGTTTTTGTTTTTTTCAGAACTTCTCAATTCGTTGATATGCTGGACTTTGACATCGGCTCCAGAAGCGGCGGTGATTCGAATCGTCCGGGTGGATCAGGCGACTCAGATTTCGATAAAAAGGCCAATCACATCCCCTAATTCCTCCTCGATACCTCGAACAACCGGTCGACTTTGGCGAAACGAGTGTATCGACCACACAAACAAGGTAATCGAGGACGATTTTTCATGACCATCGACTATTCTTATGGCTCAAATTTCCAAATTCTCGAGCTTAGACAATTCGCCTTAAAGAAGAAAGCACAAGTAGTGGTGGCACCCTTTCTAGATACATTTACACATATAAGCGTATACTTTATCATGCATATACATGGTTTGTGCTTACACAGTTTCGGGACAGTGTACACCCGGTTTCAAAAACTCAGAGCTGGCTTATCCATGTAAAAAAAGATTAGGCCTAAAAACACTGGTCACTTTTATGACCCTTGCCACGTGCCATCTCTCGGCTGTTCCAAAATATGTAATTATAAAGTAATTATTAAAGTAACTTCACCTCTGATGTAAAATTTGACATTTTATTGTTTTCTTCTAAATAGAGTATGGGAAAATAACAATACAATCTTTTTCTATACATTATTTGAAATGCAAATTAGATTTATTAGTTTAATGAATTTTGTAGCTAACCACCAATTGTTGGCTCTTTTCAATATTATTCTTGTAAAAGAAAACATGATGCTTAAATATATATATATATATATATATATATATATATATATATATATATATATATATATATATATATATATATATATATATATATATATATATATATATTTATATATATTTATTCACTGTGCCGAAGTTTCGTCGTATATCACGGATACATTCAAAGAGGGATGGGATAAGTTTCAGCTTTTAATATTCAATGAAGTGGCAAATATTTTGGAAAAATTTCAGAATTATACCCAAATTCTTTCAATGGGATGTTTATTTCATTAATATAGCTTCGGCAATTCTTAGCTCTGTTCTTCGGCGGCTTTATAAACGATTTTGAAGTTCCAGTAATGTTGACCTCTTTATGAAGGAGTTCGGTTTGAATCGATGTTGTTTTGCTGCTGTATCGACGTTATTGGCGGTATAATTAACGGGCGAGTCTGACTTTGTCTTCGGGACATAAATTGGTAAAGCACTCGATTAGTACCTCGCAATTTATCGACTAGTTGAGAATTTGGAACTAAACTTGAGGCTTTAATAATAACATTGCTTTCGGATGCTTGTTCCTTTTGGTCTTTTATACGATCTACATAATATGTAGTAATGTTTAAATGCCTATGGCTCATAGAAGAGAAGGTGAAATTTCGGTGGATGCCTTTATCAGTAGTAGGTTTTACGTAGATTGAGGCGTGCACATTATGGTCGCATTCTACTTTGAAATAGATGTTCAAAAGAAGTGGAAGTTGTTTTCTGTTTATCGTTCGTATGTAAATGTTTGGAATCTTTTTTTCGCCCACTTCTAAAAACCTAGAAAACGAAATTTGGGCAGAAAATAACAATTTTGACCCCTAAAAAGTTCTACACGAGATATGTAGATGATTCTTTCTAAGCATTTGAAGATTCCCCCCACACATTTAGTTGATAAATTTACATCTTTTGTCTACGAGGATCCGCATGCAAGTGCACATATGTGTGGATACACAAATGTTCGTGTAAATTCTAAGTGGTAATTTAATTCCGTTTTTCAATGAGTGCAAATGTACGTATGTGGAAATTAGACACGAATGTACATATATGTACACGTGTCTGCATATTACACAAATATACACATGCTTATGTATACACAATCACGACGCATACACACATAATGGGGAGGGTAGGAAATCATCCTGAATGAGCGGGTGAGTTAGTGAGTACTGAGCTAGTTGAGATGGGGGAATTTTCCATGTTTGTCTATCTATTAGAAGGGCTGTGTATCAATCTCTCGTTTTATTTGTGTAGCCTAGGTAGATAGGCATATAACGTTTTTGCCTGCATATGCCTATCTACGTACGTTTTTGCCTCTATATGCCTGCGTTTGCTCTAAAATCGGGCCCCTTTAGCCTGTTTCCCAACCTTTTTTAACTCCTGACCCACTTTGAACCAGCAATTTTTCTGTGCCCCATGAAATTATTAAAGGCCCCTAAATACCTTAATTTTACATATGCAAAATATATATATATTCAATTAAGATACCAGTCATGTCTATTTATTGCGCATACACAATTCACAGGTATCAAAAATATTTTGCATCTCCAATGAAACAACCATTTATAACCATTATATAATTCTACAATTTTTCTAATATACTATACAGGGGTGGCCAAAAGTCACCCGACAGTAAATAATAGTCCCATAAACACTTAATATATAATTTAATTTATTCATTCCAGTTATTAATGTTTAATAATTGAATGCTGTGAGTCGAAATCACCGTTAATTTCAACATTTGTTTTCACTAGCGAAGTCTCTTTATGAATTTTTTTTTGTTTTATTTGGAGAAATGAGCACTTCCTACTCCACTATCTGACTTAGTCAACCACAACGCACCATAGTTCGCCAAACGCCGCATCGGCCAAGGCACTAAGAAGAAGAAGAAAACCCATAATACTACAAAAATGGTAATGTACAAAGAGTCCGTGAAGAATAGTTAAACACTCAATTTTTATGATTTTTCATATTTAGATGCTTTTATAAAATTCATTCAGATGTTAAACATAAAGACACCAGGCAATGGCTTCGCCACTCCACCCTACGCGGGAGCTTGCGCTTCGCTACTAAGATTAAAATTTAAAATCTAAAAAAAAAGCAGCCATGGTTAAATTTTTATAAATTTTCTGAACTTCGCCAAATATAATAATTTTAAAAAGGAACTCTAAACTAAATTTCCCCACTTTCAAAAGATCACGTTGCTAAAATATAGAAGAATATATATAAAAATAAATTTTCTGAACTTCACCATTTGCAATTCTTTGGGTTTTAAAAAATTCACGAAATTTCGATACTTATATTTATTTGAGAACTTCACCATTTTGTTTTTTGATATTATAAAAAAATTATTAGAAATAACTTTGATAAAAAACATAAGTCGTAACCAAACTAAGATGAAATTATCATCATCATCATCATCATCATTACTAACTCTATAATTTAGGGAGGGGATATTTTTGAGTATTTGAATAATAATTTCATCTTAGGTTGGTTATGACTTATGTTTTTTTATCAAAGTTATTTCTAATAATTAAAAAAAATCCCCTTTCAAAATTATAGAGTTAGTGATGATGATGATATTGAAATTAAATAGTTTTGGTTTACTGCTGGGTAACGTTTGGCCACCCTTGTATAACAAAAAACTTTTACTGCCCCCCCTGAATAAAACAAACAAAGACAACGATGAAATGCTTTGGCTTCAAAATATAAAACGTACAATTTCTAAGTGGTTTCGTTCTTTTGATGTTGTTGTTGTTGTTGTTGTTGTTGTTGTTGTTGTTGTTATAGCTGTCCTTCGAATACGAAGACGACTCAAGCTTCACTCGATAAAAATGGAGATGAATTTATAGGTATGATGATAAAGGGATGATTGTGTGAAGGGGATGATTGAATGAAAGAGAGAGGGAGAGATGAGAAAAAGATGAGTGAATGTTTAAATTTAGCTCAGGCAGTTTGATTACTCTGCAAGTCAACGAGGTTTTCTTGTAGTATGATGTAGAAGGTCTGTGTCTGACGCGCAAGCTCCTCCTAAAAAAAATATAAAATTAATGTAGATTAGCTTCGAGAATAAAACAACGAATCAGGAGGATTTCGGAGAAGCAGGAGGCCCCAGAGGTGTTGGAACTTGGCCCACCAACGTGAAGACGCGTCCTGGTCCCACGCCAAGTCCTGACCCACTGTTTTGTGGATGCCTTGACTGGACAAAGACTACGGGAGTCAACCTCTAATGTAAAATCTGCTTTTGCGACCCGCACAAGGCGAGCGTTATTAGACCGACGACTATAGTCTCCTGCAACACTCCACAATGGCTGGTCGTCTTAGACCACCTTGTAACCAGCCCAACTATGGAGTGCCAAGATGAGGACTGCACACCCCCTTCCCACTCTAAGCATCTTTTGTGCAAGTTTCTCTCTATGCCTAACTTATTCTTTTCAAGGGCATGACGTGACGTCATCGCCGAAATTGACGGACAACTATCTACTACTATCTAGCACCCAACTTGAAATCTTCATTTCTAGGAGATATTTGAACGTAAATTTCATATCATCGTGCATTTTTTTCAAATGATTGATCTAAGTGAAAATATCATTATCATTAGGCTCTTCGTGAGTGACAAGAGTTGAAATACCTTTCAAACGTCCTCCAAATTTCCAAAAGAATGTTTCATCTATCTGTAACGCAAAATTCCTTAATTGAAAAAAGTGCCACTAGTTGATTTTCAATATCTTCTGCCATTTCATCGATGCGTCTTGATACTGTATTCTTGCTCAATGGAACAGAATCACTAATTTCTTAGGGACTCCGTTGCATAACAGTAGAAACCGCCACAGATATTCAGGGCAAAATCAAATCTTTACTAATAGTATGAGGTTTTCCGGTTTTTGCTATTAGCTTGTAAATTTCATAAGATGCGATGAAACCTTTGTCTAATTTATTCTGATACTTGCGGAATAAGGAAGTAACAATGCTCTGCCTTTGGAAATCATTATGAAGTTTTCGGAAATAATCTAATCATTTGTCTTTCTTTTTTTTGTGCTTACTCTCCAGATAATATTTATGTTTACCTGAGCGTATAATTTATAGTTGGAAAGTTCTGTCATACGTATGAGACACATTGGCTTAGTTATATTGCTTGGAGCCTGTATAAAGCCGTATGCTAATAACTCGTTTGACTATTATCGGCATAGTTTCTTCTTATAAGCCATGGGTAGTCTGTGAGGAAAAAATAAATTGATAACTACCTAGATTGGAAAGGTGACTTAATATAATTAAGGATTGAAATGTCTATTTTAAGTAACAGTTATTCAGGAATTACTAAAATGATTTAAGGAAGTAAAAAAATTAATGAAAATATACACAAAACTATCATGGACGTATATTCTGTGTGTGCTAACTGTGTACCTCACAGGCATCAAAATTAAATTTTAATTTTTATATTAAAAATTAAATTCATCCAGTAATAGTTTGGGATTAACCAATTATTTGCAATTTACTTTTCATGCCCGCTCCGGTATTGAAGCACAGCCTATTGCGGAACTCACGGTACGCCACTTAAAACTATTATTTACAATTTGTTATACAAGTTAACTATAACTAATATTAGAGCAGAGTAAAACAGTTGAAATACAAGTTGCTCGCCTAATATAATAACAAAACAGTGTAGAACTGTAATAAACAAGATTGAAGATTGTCACAGAACTGCAATGGTGGTGTGTCAATAAAGTTTTCTAGTTAGTACTGCACAGTTGATAATTACTAGAAAATTTCCTATTGCAGTCAAATAAAACGGTATTTACAACGGCTCGCTAATTAAAAATCATTAATCCAAATATATTTTAATTATATACATGGGTTTAATTTCATTAATCCATTAAATCAAAGACTAGGAGTCAATAAAGTTTAAAGTCCTATTTAATGAGCTGTGGCCCATATATTAGCCCTATGGCCCACTAAAATTTATAACATTTCTGTGGCCCACCTGAAATTTGCCATGGCCCATTTTGGCCATGTAGCCACAGGTTGGAACCGCTGTATTAGAACGTCTGTGTAGCGACCTATCGTTCTATTTGTGTAGCCTGCCGTATAAGCAAAGGACCGTCTGATCAAATGAGAGTCGAATAAAAGGACCGTCTTTTATCTGCACGTGGGAAAGAATGTTTTATTGTGTGACGTAGTATAGGCATAAACTTTGAAATACTGAGGAAAAAGGGTTCTTTTAGGATAGTTCTTATTAAATAAATGAGACAGTTTCTGAGGTATCCTGCTTCTATCACCAGTCTTTTTTTTTATTCTCCCACAACTGGCGAGTGAAGCAGGATACTTCCGAAACCTGTCTCGTTCTTTTAATAAAAACTTTTCCAACAAAAAAAGACTGCCCTTTTCACTCGAATATCTGAGGAGAAAGATTTTACCTACGTCATTTTGAACATCCACTCCAAACCATACCTTGAAAGAGTAAAATCCCGCACTTTAGAGTTGCTGTTTGAGCTTAAATTCAAGAAAAAACTTTTATCTGAATTATTTTCATGTACCGTAAAAACAATCCTCACCTTCTTTTCATTTAAATTTTATTTTAATACTATTAAAACCTCTACCCCCACAAAAACCCCTTATGCCTTAATTTTAATTCATTTTATGAACTTCACGATTTCTAAATAATGTATTCATAGACTCAGTGATTTAAAAGTATAAGGCGGGAAAATATGGTAACTCTTAGAAATTACTTGAATAAAACTTCAATATATATATATATATATATATATATATATATATATATATATATATATATATATATATATATATATATATATATAATTATAATTAGGTAAAAGGCCTTGTTGTATGCAGGTTCCGTTATTAATTTTAACTTGTATTTTCTTAATATTTCTTACAAGTTTTTTAACGGCTTCTTCGAGGCGAGAAAATACATCCACGATTGACATTCTTTATTCCTAGACGTCTTTCGACCATGTTAAGTCATCTTTAGGGAATGAACAGAAATGGGATTATTAAAAGTATAAGAGATATATTTAGAGACAGAAATACAATAAGTTTTCACAAATATCCAAAACTTAAAATATATAAAATTCCAATACATATATGAAAAAAATAAATGGTAATTACGTCTTTCACAAATATTTAAAATTCAAAATATTTAAAATTTCAATACATATATGTAAAAATAAATGGAAATAGTGGTGAAATATTTTTTTAAATTAGCGGAGAAGAGCAAGATATGAGTATGAGTAAAAAAAAAATAAAGAGGTTTCCGCCGGAATTGTCAGAGGATCATATATTTATAATCTAAACGTTAGTTGTTTTAACTTTGATATTACACATTAATAGGGTTCGTTTTTGTATAAAATCATATTATTAAATTTTTAGAAAAAGTTGTTCACATTATTATTAACATTGTTAAATTTTAATAAAACTATATACCATTTTTGGTCGCATTCAATCACCGCAGTATCTACTTCATTCCAATTTGAGTTATTCTTTTATTCGTTGTTATTTATTTTAATCATGTCTGGTTATTTATTATAAACATATTTTAATCACTTTAGAGTCATTATTTATTCACTTTTTGTTAATATTATTTACTTCTCTCACTTTAAATTATTTATCAATAATTTATTTTCGGAACTTGTTTTAATCACTTTATTATCCATATTTATTCGCTTTTCTACTTTATTTATTCACTTTTCGTTATTATAGTCACTTTATTATCGCGATTTATTCTACTTTATTTATTTACTTTTCGTTTTTATAGTCACTTTATTATCACTACTTATTCACTTATTATCGTTATTCACTTTCCGTTATTTATTTTTCGCACATATCACTTTATTATCATTATTTATACATTATTCTACACTTTTTCGAACTATAGTTTATCATTCAATTTCCGATGTTTTTTGGCCACTTTTTAACTTTTTGTACGTGGACATATTGATGGTGTGAATGCACGAGTCCGTTTTTTTTTAGTTTTTTTTTTTAGGGGGCTATCTGGCTGCACGAGTCCGGGATGAACATATGCGCGCTCCTTCGGCGAACAAGGTCTTTCGTAGATCCACTTGTAGTTGCCACGGTAGATGCCTTCGAGCAGTTTTCTACGTTTCCCTTTGGGGGTTTGCACACAGATGCGCCGAAGACTTTGAGATTCACGTCCTGGGCGTCGGAGAAGAAACCCTGCAGTAGGATATCCCTTTTTCTCCGTGAGGGGTACTCCAGGATAGCCTAGGATTTCGTCTTCATCTTCTTCTTAGCTTTTTTCCACTTCTTTACACTCTTCCTTCTCTGTTTCTAGTTTCACTTCCGTCCTATTCTTTTTTTATTTGTCGTTTTTTCTTCTGGCCCTTTTTTGAGTTTCCGTTCTGTTCCGTTTTTTCTTTCTCCGTAGTTACTTCTTCCTCTGTGTGTTTTTGTTGGATTTTTGGATCTTCATCTTCTCTCTTTGGGTCTTTTTGTTTTTCGTCTTCAACAAACTAAATATTTAATATTTCCTGCGACGCGGGTTATGGCGGGAACCACAGCTTTTTCTCAGCCCCGTTCTTTTGTAGGAGACGGTTTAATGCACCCGAAAAGGTGCCGGGGTTGGCTAGGTCCGCCAGGTGAGCAACAATGACCATCGTCATTATTTCTTTGCTTTCACTTGGCATCACCAACTTCGGAGCTGCGGTTCCATTAACGGCTGTTGTAGCCATCGCCGATGCTTCGACGTATGTTTCATGTGAATAAATGAATGATGTGCATAGAAAGGACAGAGAGGGATCACTGTGTAACACAGGCGAACAGGCAGTCGTAGAGGAAAAGGGTGTGGAAATAACTTGAAAAGGGATAGGAAGAATTGATAGGTCGGTGGCCTGACACCGATGCGTAGTGTGGTTGGGTGGGTTTCGAGGTGTTCGTGACTGGACGATGGTTGGAAGGTGGTCAGGGAGGAGAGCGTGTCTGCTTAGTCGGAAACGTGTTATTCATGATGCTTTTAACTTATGCGAAGAACGGTATGGGTTGCGGGTGGTCAGGGGCTGCGGGGTATCGCGTTGCCATCGCAAACCGTCTTGCATGCAGTGCAGTGTATAAGGGGTTTCTGGCGAGTTTCCCGAGTTGTTTTGTGAGTCTGGTATGAGCGTATGTGTTGCTTGGTGCTAATTTGTTGTTGTCGTGTAGTGTAAACATTCTCGTGTACAAGGGAGAGCATCAAGCGCGCTTTAGAGCAGAGTTCTGAATGCGCTGAGCCTTCTGCTGCCAAGTGGCACTCGCAGCTACGAGTGACATTGGGGCGTACGCGAGAAGAGATCGCACGAGTGTTTTGTAAAGGTGTAACTGAAGTTTTTTGCCCGCATTGTAGAATCTGTACAGCGTTGTATTTGTACGTGCAGCTCTTGCTTGTGTTATGTTCTGGTGTATATTCAACCTAAGGGTCTTGTCAAAAGTTACCCCCCAAATTTTTGTATGTTGTGTGTAGTCCAGCCTTTTGGGTTTAGATGGTTCATGTCTGGTGTGTGTAAGAAGAAATGTAGGTTTTGCATGAAGTGATCTCTTTCGCCGAAGAATGTCATATGTGTCTTTTGAAGATTCGTCGAACTCAGCCTATTCTGTCTTAGCGTCTAGTATTATTTGTGCGTGGAGCGCGATCTCGTCTGGTCCACGGCCGCTGACGAGAATGCTCTCGTCATCGGCGTAGGACACTGTGTATGTGTGAAAGCAGTTTTCGGGTGGGAGTGGGATGTCGTTTGTGTACATAATGTAAAATGTGGGTGCCAGTACGCTTCCTTGAAGAACACCTGAGCGTGGTGTGAAGGGTTGTTAGAGGGTATTCTTGTATTTTATGTGGCATCTCCGTTCAGTGAGGTAGTGCAAGAGGTGCCTTCTGGTGACGAGGGGTAACTCCGTATTGTTGGCGAGTTTCCAAGTTAGTCACTCGTGCCACACCTTATCAAAAGCCTTCTCCACGTCCTTGCAGATGGAGAGTGTCTTTTCTCGTACCTGGCGTTTTTTTCTGTATTCTGTCATGAACGATGGTCACAGCCGCCTGAGGAAAACAGCCCCTCCTGAAGCCATATTAGTGGGGGGAGAACCAGTCCCGCTCTTCCAGGCAGTCTTGTAGGCGGCAGTTGATCATACGTTCGAGTATTTTGCCTAGGTACTCTAATAGAGCAATAGACCTGTAATTGTTGGGGTGTTTTGGGTCTTTGTTTATTTTGTGGAGAAGTATGTTATGAGATAGTTGGAATATTTTGAGGAAGTGGCCTGAGGCTAGTGAGGCGTTGAATAGGTGTGTAGGTGTTGGGTATATGTTTGCGGGGAGGTTGTGTATAAGTGTATCCTGAGAGGCCGGGGGCACGATTTGTTGTTGTTATCATGTAGTGTTTTGTTTCCTTGACGGTAAATAGAAGTAAACAGTATGGATGTGTAGTCAAGTAGCTCAATTCTTATCAGGGAAGCAGGCCATAGCTCGTAAGCGTGGGCCCGATACCACTCATGGACTTCCTGGAAGTGCTATATTTCAAAATTGCTACATTATATATAGTATTTTTATGCGAACAAAAATTGGCCAATCATGGCACGGGAAATTTTTAAGGGCAAACTAAGCGCTATAAAAACATATAAAATTGGAAGGCTCAGATCGTCTGATTCGTCGATGCGCTACGCTCTGAATAGAGTTACTCCAGACACACCTAGAAATCATACGAAGACCTACTCTACATAGCTTCAACTACAGGATTTTTACGTAGGCGAAAAAATTCTCTACGCGTCAAGACCACTGACCTTACTGCTACCCGATAGTAGTGTCGCGGGCGTAAACGCGCGCGCGCGGAAGCACTCGCCGGAGGATGACGTTTATGGCCTTGGATTTTGCTTCTATCCATATCTCAGCAGAACACCTCGTTCCTAATAACTTCTCTGCTAGTCGAGGCCTTTAGAAACCACCAGTTTCTGTCGTTTCCGAATCCCGGAAGGAAGCCCTACACGAGCGCGAAGAAGGGGGCCCCAGTAGAGGGCGGAGTGGACAGGACCGGCAGGTGGGCCCTGCTTAAACATTTTAGTATAGGTAGGGCAGAGCAAGGTATAACGAGCTGATAGCAATAGAAAAACTTCTTGAATAGGAGATTGGTAGGCCCGGAGGAAGAGAAGCACCCCTAGCGGGCCGTCATGGACGACCCCAGGGGTGAGAAAAAGACCAAGCTCTGGGTAATAGAGCGCCACCCCAAGCCGCGAGGGAGAAAGCCTTCCAGACCATTTTTGCCAACATTTGGGTGGCATTATGCCGATTGGTGGACCAATCCTCTGGATACCTGGCTATATGCGACAACAACCTTGACGTCGAAAAACTCCTAGGTGTAAGCTCCCGCTCTAAACTCGAAGAAATCGGCTTGTAACCCAAGATCCCAAAACATGTGTCTGCCCAAAGTTCTATCATCTGCCATCGCCTTGATCCATGGGTCGGGACGCATAGTGCAAAAGAGATCAAGGCTGAAATCAAGGAAAAATAAAATTGGGCAAAGGTTCACGAGATATATAAATTTAAAAATCGTGAGGGAGGGGAGTACACCCACCTCTTCAAAGCGACCTTTCAAACAACAGGGATAGCCGCCAAAGAATCAGAGGCAGGATTAATTATGTTCTGTACCGAGATCTCAGCCTCGTGCATTGAGAGAGAAACTTTTGTTTCAGTGAAGGTCTGATTCTCGTGCTACGCTCTAGAGTAGCACACGACAAAAGAATGCACATTTCAGGGCAAAATGTGTTTAGAGTTCGCCGGAACCAGGCACACCTTGAAAGAGTGTACCAATGGCGGAACAAAGAAGTGCCTAAATTGCGGAGGTTCTCACAGCACATTATCCATGTCTTGCCCCATGAAGAAGACCCTAGTTAACGAGAAAAAGAAAAACCTACAGGAAGGAAAAATCCGTAAGGCGAACACTACCTACGCTCAGGCGACGCAAAGAAGGACAAGGGCAAAACTTTACTACAGCTAGACCCATCAATGAATTTGGACCTGGTTATGTGCGTGATTTACGATCATTTTGTTAACATAGCCAAACCGGGAAGCTACGCCACCGAACTTAAGAGGATGCTTACCTAAAACGAGATGAAACCAATGTAGTTCCCCCTGCCCCTCGAATGAACTCTATGAACCCCAGACGGAAAGCAAGCCCAGAGCTACATCAAGGAGCTGATCGAAATTTAGGGACCCTTGATTGAATAAGCGAGAAGATTCCGCAACACCCGAGACAATGGAAACCGATCTGCCGGATCAAAAGGCGAGTGCCCAGCAAGGAGCGAGCCAACAAAGCAAGCCCGTCAAAGAGGACAGAAATACGGCACCCAAGCAAAAGACCACAAACATAAACATGACAATATATGCATCGTCATCGTTTACACTCCAAAGACTAGCAAAAGTCAAAGACATAATCGATAGAGTATTAAGAGGAAAATTCAAGTATGAATATAACAGTAACGCCACCGAGGAAATGCTTTCGGCTCTCAACGGAGGAAGCATTGAAATCTGTTCCGAGTCATGCTTTAATTTATCGCACGAGCAATTTAAAAAAAAGGTCAGGGAAAGTAAAGTGGCCAGCACGTGAAGAGCAAGAAAAGGTCCAAAACACCCAAGACGAATAGCATGGCTTATAACACTGTTTATTAGCAAAATTAAGATCTTTTCGCTAAACGTCAATGGTTGGGAAAATAAAAAATTCGCATAACACAACATCATCCGCGAAGTAGATCCAGACATAGTTCTAATCTCGGAACATGGCCTTAGTACAGATGCGAACCCCTTGAGAATATACAACTACAATGTTATTACGGCCAACCATTCAAATGAAAGATATGATGGTGTGGCAATAGCTGTACGAAAGGACATCAAGCACAGGAAAATATAAGACCTGGAAGAATCATATCTGGCCATTAAAATCAGAACAACCATCGATGACCTTGTTATAGCTGTGGGCTACCAACCCCCAAGACGATCATATCTCCCCATCCCCAACTTCATCCGACTATTCAGAAGGAACACCTCAACCATCCTGATTGGAGACTTTAATGCCCACTGCAGAGAAGCAGGTTACAAAACCGGGTTCAACGGATCGAGAACCTTCCTGAGTCTGCTTATTGATCGAGATCTGGTGCCAAAAGTCAGCCCAGAATTTCCAACATACCTGACAAGAAGATCCTCAACGGCCACTGAAATCTTTCTCGTAAACTCCAACTTTGCCCTGAACCAAGCGACAGTTCCTGGCCCATACACCCCATCAAACCATGCAAGTATGGCCACTACTATCTCAACCTCCCCTATACAGATGGAGATTCCATCCCGGAGGTGCATGCCCAAAGCAAATTGGGAAGAATATAGAAGACTATTACAGGACTACCGACTGAACCAACTGGACGGGTCGAAAATAGAAGAGCTCGACAGTCACCTAGAGGACATTATGGCGAGGCTAAAGGAGGCAGACAGGATAACCATTCCTAGATTCGAATACAAGATTCTCCCAGCACCACGATGGAACAAAAATATGATAGAAAAGAGGATCAGGCTAGACGAACTGGTCATGGAGATAAGTTGACTTGTGAATACGGCGGACCGCTACCGGGAGCTCCGGAACCTCCGTTTGGAGCTGAAACTCGTGATAGCGGAGAAGTCGAAAAGGATCTGCGATGGAATGATCGAAGGAATAGACGCAGAGGTGACCCCAGGAAGTTTTGGAGCCAAATTAAGAGTTCAAGTGGCACAGTCCCTGCCCAAACTAACATCAACATCATAGTCGACGGGAGAAAAATCTCAGAAGACCAAGAAAGAGAACCAATTCAGGCAACATTGGAGAAGAAAGTTTACCATCACAGATGAGGAGAACCAGGACTTCGATATGGAGTATGAGGAATAGATCATGGTGGACCTGGAGGCACGAGGGCCAGTCTTAACTCCCTTCCATTTAGTCGATGCTACCAGACAAACAGAGGAGGAGGGTAGTTCATTCACCGATGATGACTTTGAGGCTGCTGTCAAAAGCTTCAAGCAAAAAGCCGCAGGCATTTCAGGCCTTACCAAGGCTCACTTGATAAATGCTCCTGAAAACATCAATACGGCGTTTTAAGCCTGTTCAACGCCTGCCTTAACAAGGGTTATTTCCCCGATCAACTCACAAGGGCAGATATAATCTTTCTCTTAAAGCCGGAAAAACCCAAAGGGGAAGTGAAAAGTTACAGGCCCATATCACTCCTGGAGTTCATAGGGAAGTTCTTTGAGAGAATGGTTAATGATAGGCTCAAGGACTTTCTTGAAGCCTAGGGTTGTTACAATGCACAGCAACATGGATTCCAAAAAAACCTGGGAACTAAGATAGTCCATGCACTGTTGACTGAGAACATTGCCGTTGCAAAAGCCGAGAAAAAAAGGATAGATTTAGTACTCAGGGATGTTTCATTTTCCTTTGATAAGGTATGGATCCCGGTCTAAAGAAGAAACCCTGCATCCTATGAATGGACACGAACACCACCAGACTTCTTTGTGACTACCTTGAGAATCGCGAAGCGATCATAAAAATCAACAGAATCGAAGGACAACCATTCCCCATGGGCACCAGAGTGCCCCAAGAAGGCTGTTTAAGTCCGACCCTGTACACGATCTATACAAGCGACCTTCCCTTTCCCACTCATAAATACGTAGACTACATCCAGCTGGCCGACGATATTTCGCAATTGATCATCAGCGATTATCTCAATCCTATCGACATCGCGAATAGAACAGCATGGAAAATAAACAACCACAATGCCTACGAGGCTCGTAACAAGATCCGCACCAATGTGTAAGTTTAAATTCCTCCCCATCGGACGAAACAAAACGGCCGACGTTCTAGTGCAAGACGAATTCCATCCATACACCCGCGAAGCTCGAGTCCTTGGATTAAATATAACATCAACAGGATACGGCACACATATCAATGTAAAGGTCGCACAAGCCAAGCAACAATTACGTCAACTCTATAGATTTAAGGGGCTCTCCCCACAGAACAAAACGAAAGTGTACTTGGCCCTGGTGAGGCCAATTCTGCTATATCCCGCTATTCCGATGCACCTAGATAGCAATACTCAGCTGAAGAATGTGCAGGCGGTAGAGAACCAGGTACTCTTGTTTTATATTCAACGCATCTAGACTGGACCGCATTCGCTCGACCAGACTTCACGCTCTCGCAGAATTGGAACCCTTAAACGTAATCCTACAAAATAGGGCGAAATCGATTTGGAGGAAGATCCAAGAACATCTACCAGAGAGAATAAACCAAGAACTACGACAACCCAATATTGACAATCGACCTCGACACTGCAAACGCGGATTCAACAGCAGCTGCCTGCGTACGCAGGAGGATGTGGTACCCTTAATTAGATAAAAATACCACAAAAACTCAAAAAAAATTTAAAACAGGACAATGTAAACTATTGTTCTTACATGTTTTATATAAAAAAAAGATCCGTAGTGGGCAAATAACCAAAATAAAATAACATTAAATCAACAAATCATAAATAAAATTAATCAAAAGATCCGAAGTGGACAAAAGTAAAATTAAACATGTAGAACGTACTTAAACTAAGAGTTAGCTCTAAATCCCAAACATCAGGTCAAACAAATATAAAAGCTTAAATGTTTAATTTTCGCATCAAAAACGCTAAGAAATAAAGAAGACGACGAGAAGACTATGCCAAATAAGCTGGCACACATTCTCTTTTACTATAACACTTTTTCTCACTATGACTTCTCCTATTATCTTACACTCATTTTTTCGCATCTTTTATTATCAATCAATCTGATTTGTCCACTGCTTTCACCGTTGGATACCTGCCCCTGCAAAGGAAAAGGAGGAAAACTGTAAGGAATTCTTCTACTGCTGCCAGCAGATTTTTCACTAGGAATTGTAGATGAAGAAGTTCATTCTGCTCCGAATTCCCACAACCTAGTCCACGGATACCTGTGCTACACACGTGCGCTCGCGCGTGCGAACGCACTCCTGAGAGCTTCGCTCGGACCACCAGCGGAAGAAATTTATCTTTTTCTTACCACAGCAGCACATCACGAGTTCAGATAACTTTTCTGCTATCCAATGTCTGTAGAAACCACCTGTCTTTGACATGTCCGATCCCCCGAAGGATGCCCTACAGGAGGCGCGAAGGTGGGAAACACAGTCTGGGTGGAGTGATCAGGACAGGTAGCTGGACCCTGTTAGACACGATTATAGGTAGAGCAGATAAAGGAGAACTCAGTGAATAGTATTTGGTCAACGCCCAGCAATAAGGGCCTGTTAGGTTCGCAGACGAAATCACCGCCTTGGGGCGTTATGCACGACCCCTGTGGCGAAAAGCGCATTCACTTCAGGGTGATTAAGCGCTGTAAGAACCCTACAAAGAAAAAAGTCTTTGAACTTGCCTTTTCAAAACTAAGAATTGCACTTTGCCGAGTCAAAGAACAGACGTTTGGTTACCTAGCCATATGCGACACGTCCCAGGATATTGACAAGATACTGAGTACGAAGTCAAAAGAAGAATTCGAGAAGATCGGCCTCGCTCCTAAGGGGACTCCTCAAGTTGCAGGTCAGCGATCGATCGTCTGTCGACGCATAGACCCTTACGTTAGTTCGCACTCTATACAGGAAAGGCAACATGAAATTGAGTCCAAGCAAGTTTGAGCCAAAATCGAAGAAGTGTACAATTTTAAAAACCGCGAAGGAGAGGAGTATACTCACGTTTTTAAAGTGACATTCCAAACAACCGAGATGGCGAACAAAGCTTGCGAAAATGTACTAGTGATGTTCAATTCCAAAGTCTCTGCATCCTGCATATAGCGTGAGGTGTTTGTTCCGGTCCAAGTGTGCTTCTCGTGTTACGCCCTAGAGAAACACCCTAAAAAGGAGTGCCTTCAGAAAAAAATGTATTAACTGTGGAAACCAACACCGTACCCTATCCATGTCCTGTCCGCTAAAGAAATCCATAGTTGCAGACAAGAAAAAGCAGGCTATAGAGGACAGAAATAAGAAGGCTACCACAACATACGCACAAGCAGCTAAAACGGAAAAACAGAATAAGACGCTCTTGAACATAGACCCGGAAATGAGACCTGATTTAGTAAAGTGCATCCTTCACGCGCACTTTGCAAATGTAATCAAACCAGTTAGTTACGCTATCGAATTGAACAAAATGTTGATTCACAATGGGCTCAAGCCAATGTTGTTTCGGACAATCCTCCGTCAGTGTAGTTGTTCCAAGCCCAACTCAAAACAATGAAAGACGCTACCCCAAGATCTCGCTCCTCATATAGAGACCCCCGCCTCAATAGCCCTAAAACGCCGACACCTAGAGCCATCCAGACGGAATCACGCTCCACTAATGAAGAAGGAATCGCCACTTTCAACGCAAATTGAGAATAAAGACGAGACCGTCCCAATGGACAATACTGCAGCATCAAAAACCTACAAAATAACTGATGAAATAGGCATGAGGATATACGGCTCGCCGTCCGCACCATTACCTAAAATATCGAAAACAGCTGACATCATCTCAGGGATCATGAAAGGGAAGTATAAGTATGATTATGAAGCGGACATAAATGAAGATAACTTGTTAGCGGCTCTAAAACAAGGAATAATAGAGAATAACCGAGGAATCCTGCTTTAATCTCGCACACGAGATTTTCAAAAAGAAGAGAAACGGGAGGAAAAGATCCCCAGCAAGAGAAAACGTGAATAAACCTAAACAACCACATAAGAACTAAAAATCATCGACAGTCAAATTAGATATATTAGTAAGTTGAAAATCTTCTCTCTCAATGTCAACGGATGGACAAATAAAAAAAGAATATACAATGAGATTATGAGGAACCTGGACCCAGCCATCATCCTCATTTCCGAGCATGGCGTCGATTTGCGAACAGAGTATATTAAAATATACAATTATGAAGAGCCTTCTAATTAGGAGGAACATAGTGCAGAGTAGGTCCAGATTTTACCTCATTCTTAACAGGAGGATCTTCTACAACACCTGATGTTGTATTAACTAACACCAACTTTTCTCTCAACCAAATGACAGTGCCGAGTCCTTACATACCATCAGACCATATCAACATGGTAACTACACTGTCAACTTCACCAATACAAGTCCAAATGCCCAAACAGAGATGCCTGAACAGAGTTAATTGGGAAGCTTATAAAGACCACTTGAGCACCATACCGGTAAATAGACCATCATCTTAACAATATAGTGGTGAAATTCAAAGAGGACGACCGTCAAGCTATCCCATGGACCGGATTTAAAACGCTCCCAGCCCCGAGGTAGGAGAGAGAAATTACCGAAAGAATGGACCGATTAGATACCCTTATCAATGAGATAAACCTGTACGCTAACACAGCCCAACGCTATAGAGAGCTACGGGAACTAAGAGAAACAATCCAATTTCTCATCATGGAGAAATCCAAGGAGACATGGGACAACATAATTGGTGACCTAGACACTGAAACGGATCCGAAAAAATCCTAGGATCAAATTAAAAGATTAATAGGAACCCCTCTAAGGGAAAAAATGATAAACGGAGTTGAAATTAACAAAAATGAGGACGTGGAGCGCCACTTCAGAGACTATTGGAAAATGCAGAATTTGATGAGGACTACGAAGATTAAGTTAAGACAAGGTTGAGAGAGCTGGGTGAAGAACTCACACCTCATATTCTAGTTGACCGTACTCGCCGTGCTCATGAGGAGGGTAGGCCGTTCACATACGAAGAATACGAAACTGCACTGAAAAGTTTCAAACAAAAGGCTCCAGGGTTGACCGGAATTACGAAGACTCATCATATAAAAGCACCCCCCAAGGTAAATCAAGCAATTTTAAACATCCTCAACGCTTACATGAATATTGGCCACTTTCCAGATTCATTGAAAAAGGCAAAGATGATATTTTTGTTGAAGCCCGGGAAGCCTAAAAAAGAGATAAATAGCTATAGACCGATCTCCCTATAGGAGTTCATCGGTAAATTATTCGAAAAGCTCTTGAACACAAGGCTAACGGGCTATTTAGAGAATAAAAGCCTGTACAACGATCAACAAAACTGGTTTAGGAAAAAACTTGGAACCGAAACAGCATTAGCCCTCATAACAGAGAAGATCGCTGTTGCAAAAGTCAGGGGCAATAATGTAGATCTTGTACTTAGAGACGTGGCCTCGGCCTTTGACAAAATCTGGGTGGCGGGCCTGAAAAATTAAATCTACGACCTTGGAATGAAGGACGGCATGACAAAGATCCTGCGCAGCTACCTTGGTAATCGTAAGTCCATGGTCAGCATTAACGACATTCAAGGAGAGCTCTTTAACCTAGAAGCAGGAGTTACATAGGGTGAATGTTTGAGCCCCACGTTATACGCGATATTTACCAGCGACCTCCCACATCCTGCCTACAATTTTTCTCAATACATTCAACTGGCAGACGATGTCACACAGATCGTAACGAGCGACTACCCTAATCCGAGAGATGTGGCAAGCAGGAGAAATAAAATCAAGACGAACATCAGCAAGTTCAAAATGATTTCGATGGGACGCAGACGTACGAGAGAAGTTATGGCAGATGGTGTACGTTACCAGTATTCCACAGACGGCAAGGCACTAGGCCTAAAAATAACAACGAGTGGTTATAAATCACATCTTAAGGAGAAGATTGCCAGATTCAAAATGGCGCTCCGATCTCTCTTCCGTTTTAGATTAATATCACCATCCAACAAAAGGAAGTTATATCTAGCGCTCGTGAAACCGCTGCTCCTGGACCCCGTCATCCCAACACACACCATGAGTGATACAGCGCTAAGGGAAGCGCAGAGGGTACAGAACACGGCACTGAGATTCATATCAAATGTTACTCTTTGGGACTGTCTTCCCTCGGCATTGCTACATGAAATAAACAATGTAGATCCGATTAATGTGACTTTACACAAGCAAGCAATCAATCTATGGGATAAAATATATCGAATTATATCAGAGGGAATTACGAACCAATTAAGACTACCTGATGATGAATACCCGAACATGCACTTTAAGCAGGCGTTCAAAAGTAGCCAGCTAAAGATTCAAACAGATATAATACCAATATATAGCTAAGAAATAATAAAAAAGAAGATAAAACAAAATTTAACTAGACAAAAATGAAAAACAAAGAACAAGACAAATATATCTCAAGAAAAGATCTGAAGTGAACACAAAAAAAAGAAAATCTAATGCATAATGAATAATTAAAAAAGAATAAATTACAAAGTTTGAACAATTAAATAAAGTCATATAAAAAGATCAGAAGTGGACACAAATAAAAATCTTTAATACATATTAAATAATTAAATAAAAAAGTTAGAACAACTAAATAAAATAATATCAAAAGATCCCTTCCCTTCCTTGATATCTTCATAAGTGCCCAGGAGTCCAAATTTGTGACCCAAGTATTCGTTAAGGCCACGAACTTGGGCTTCTGCTTAAACGGTTCTTCTGAGTGTCCTGAACGTTACAAGAGATCAGTCATCAATGCTTTAGTTAACAGGGCAATTTCTCATTCATCCTCGTGGACGGCTGTTGATCACGAACTTGAGAGGGTTTCCCAAGTTCTCGTTAACAACGGCTACCTACAAGAATCCATCGACGCCAGCATGAAAGAGAAAATGAACTTGACTGCTGGCCCTGGCGTTAGGTCTACTCCGAAGAAGAGTAATATTGACCTTTATTACAAGGCCAATATGAACATCGACTACCTTGAAGACGAAAAAACTCTCAAAGCTATTCTCCATCGTAACGTGACCCCAACCGACTCTAATACGGATATTAATCTGATCATATACTACAAGCCCAAGAAAACAAGTAGCCGTGTACGAATATTCATGTAAAGTCGGTGACTGCGAACACCGCAATTAAAAGTACATCAGCGTAACCTCCACAACCCTGTCAAGGCGACTGACAGCTCACCTTCAAGATGGCGCGATTAAAAAACACGCCCACCTCATGCCACTAACCTTACCCGTGAAAAACTGAATCAGGACACCTCCATCATCCTGAGACTCCAAAATCGCAGAAGATGGCAATTAACGTGCAACTTCAGCCGGAAACCATACTCCCGACATCTCGGCGTCTCCGAGTTGACCGCCGTTAAAAGAAGCACGTTTTCAATCTCCATTTTCCTTTGCCGCCTTTGCCGGAAAATTAGATCGGAGCCACAAATAGTCAGAAATGAAATTAAATGACATGGAAGGGAAAGTGGGAGAAAAAGTTTTAGATCACCGTGCCCCGCCTTCCCCCCAACCAGTCCCTCCTGGAGAAGGGACCCGGTCAGGGGGGGGGAAGGCCTGGTTCCCCAGAGTTTCCCCGGCGCCCTCCTCCCTCTAGGTCTGAAGGCACCGAGGGAAAAGAGCCCCGGGGAAGGAAAGAGAGGGAGGGAAAGAAGAAAGAAGTAAGGATAGGACAAACTGAAATAAAGTCAAAGGCTTGAAAGTTGACCAAGTTGGCCTGTGGACCTGCCTAAGGTGGGACTAGGACCACGGTGTATTTATGTTTTCCTGACTTTTAATAGTTACGATTTGCTGTCACTGACCCTGGTGTTAGTGTTTGGCCCATCTTTGGATAGCGGTAAAGGAGGAAGATGATTGAATTAGAAGGAAGTTGGGGGTTTGCAGAGAGGTGCAAGTTGCATGGAGGTCACGCTAGTCTCTGTACTATAAAGTAATTTTAGTTCGAAATAAGTTAGAGTGAAATTGTGTCTGTTTGATTGATTGATTGATAATAAAAGATGGGAAAAAATGGATGTAAGATAGTAGGAGAGGTTATAGTGAGAAAAAGTGTTATAGTAGAAGAGAATGTGTGCCAGCTTATCTGGCATAGTCTTCTCGGCGTCTTCTTTATTTCTTAGCGTTTTTGATGTGAAAATTAAACATTGAAGCCTTTGTATTTGTTTGACTTGGTGTTTGGGATTTAAAGCTTACTCATACTTTGAGTACATTCTACATGTTATTTTATTTTTAGTTTTGTCCACTTCGGATCTTTTTATTAATTTTATTTATAATTTGTTGATTTAATGTTATTTTATTTTGGTTATTTGCCCACTACGGATCTTTTTTTTATATAAAACATGTAAGAACAATAGTTTACATTGTCCTGTTTGAGAAATATTTTGAGTTTTTGTGGTATTTTTATCTAAATAAGGGTATCACATCCTCCTGCGTACGCAGGCAGCTGCTGTTGAATCCGCGTTTGCAGTGTCGAGGTCGATTGTCAATATTGGGTTGTCGTAGTTCTTGGTTTATTCACTCTGGTAGATGTTCTTGGATCTTCCTCCAAATGAATTTCGCCCTATTTTGTAGGATTACGTTTAAGGGTTCCAATTCTGCGAGAGCGTGAAGTCTGGTCGAGCGAATGCGGTCCAGTCTAGATGCGTTGAATATAAAACGGAGTACCTGGTTCTCTACCTCCTGCACATTCTTCAGCTGAGTATTGCTATCTAGGTGCATCGGAATAGCGGGATATAGCAGAATTTGCCTCACCAGGGTCAAGTACACTTTCATTATGTGCCGTGGGGAGAGCCCCTTAAATCTATAGAGTTGACGTAATTGTTGCTTGGCTTGTGCGATCTTTACATTGAAATGTGTGCCGTATCCTGTTGATGTTATATTTAATCCGAGGACTCGAGCTTCGCGGGTGTATGGATGGAATTCGTCTTGCACTAGAACGTCGGCCGTTTTGTTTCGTCCGATGGGGAGGAATTTAAACTTTCACATTGGTGCGGATCTTGTTACGAGCCTCGTAGGCATTGTGGTTGTTTATTTTCCATGCTGTTCTATTCGCGATGTCGATAGGATTGAGATAATCGCTGGTGATCAATTGCGAAATATCGTCGGCCAGCTGGATGTAGTCTGCGTAATCATGAGTGGGAAAGGGAAGGTCGCTTGTATAGATCGTGTACAGGGTCGGACTTAAACAGCCTTCTTGGGGCACTCCGGTCCCCATGGGGAATGGTTGTCCTTCGATTCTGTTGATTTTTATGATCGCCTCGCGGTCCTCAAGGTAGTCACAAAGAAGTCTGGTGGTGTTCATGCCCATCTGTAGGTCGCAGAGTTTCTTCTTTAGACCGGGATCCATACCTTATCAAAGGCAGATGAAACATCCATGAGTACTAAATCTACCCTTTTATTCTCGGCCCTAAATCATATTTTAATCTCTTTCCTGATCAGTTTAAGAAGAATAGATCTGGAAGGGTGAGGTCACCTGCACGAAAAGAACCAGCGAAAGTACAAAACATCCAAGGAGAATAATATGGCATACAACACGAGAGTTATCAAGAGAATAAAGATCTTTTCGCTCAATGTAAATGGCTAGGAAGGCAAAAGATTTTTTACAATAAAATCATTAGAGAAGTAGACCCAGACATAGTCCTAATCTCTGAGCATAGCCTTAATGCAGATAATAACCCTGTTAAGATATACAACTATAAAACCATTACGACCAGCCACACTAATGGAAGGTTTGACGGTGTTGCATTAGCCGTGCGTATGGGTATCAAGTACAAAGAGATCACCAACCTGGAGAAATCATACCTCGCAATTAAGATTAGTATGACTATCGACGACCTTATTATAGCCGTGGGGTACCAACCCCCAAGACGTTCATACCTTCCTATTCCCAATTTACTGCGTATATTCAGGAGGAATAGCTCTCCCATTCTGATCGGCGACCTTAATGCCCGTTGTAGGGAAGCAGGCTATACCTCGGAATTTAATGGATTAGGAGCTCCCTGAGCGTTTTTATAGAGCGAAATGTGGAACAGAGAGTAGGCCCAGAGTTCCCCACGTATCTAACAGGAAGATCCTCTCAACATCTGATATCATCCTCACCAATTTTAATTTTGTTTTGAGCCACATGACGGTTCCAGGCCCTTATACTGTGTCAGACCATATTAGTATGGTCACTACTATTTCGACGTCCCCCATACAAGTCAGAATCCCAACTCGTGGATGTTTTCCAAGGCAAGCTGGGACGACTACAAAAGAATCTTTCAAGAAGACCTCGACAGACATCTGGAAAAAATAATGGACAAAATAACGGAGGCGGACAGAGTGGCCATCCCTAGGGTAGAGTACAAGACTCTCCCGACACCACGGTGGGACGCGAACATTATTCAAAGGTAACGTGGATTAGAGGAACTAGTTCGGGAAATAAATGAAAACAGTAACAGCGAGAAATCCAAGACGATCTGGAATGGAATCATTGAAAGGATGGACACGGAAGGCAACCCCAGGAAGTTTTGGTCCCAGGTCAAGAAGCTAAGCGGTACTCTTCCCACCAAGACAAACATTGCCATCACAATTGACGGAATAAAGATCACCGATGATCAGGCTATTAAACACCAATTTAGTGAACATTGGAAAAAGAAATTTGACATTACAGAAGAGAAAAACGTGGAGTTTGACATGGAATATGAGGATGAAGTCTTATGGAGTTTAGAGGAGCGAGGACCAGCCCTAACGCCCTTTTACTACGTAGACATCACTCGACGGGCAACAGAAAAAGGACGACCTTTTACCCTAGAAGAGTTCTAAGCAGCCCTAAAAAGCGTCAAACAGAAAGCTCCAGGGATTTCGGGTATCACTAAAGCCCATCTAATTAATGCCCCAGCAAACATTAATGCTTGCCTGAATGCTGGGTACTTCCCTGACTTACTTAAAAGAGCTAGAATGATTTTCCTTCTGAAGCCAGACAAGTCTAAAGGTGAAATCAAGAGCTACTAGAGTTCATAGGGAAGCTGTTCGAAAAACTGATTAATGACAGGCTGATGGATTATCTGGACGCAAAGGACCTCTACAACGTGCAGCAGCATGGCTTCCGCAGAAAACTTGGTACGGAAACAGCCCTTGCCTTGATGACCGAATACATTGCTAGAGCAAAAGCTGATAATAAGAACGTAGATATTGTGCTCAGAGACGTAATATCAGCGTTCGATATAGTATGGACCCAAGGACTAAAAAATAAGTTATGCGACCTGGGAATGGAAACAAACATCGCAAGGCTCCTCTGTGACTATAAAGATAAATGACTTCGAAGGACAGCCCTTTTACATGAAAGCCGGAGTACCTCAGAGAGGTTGTCTAAGCCCAACTTTAAAAACATTATATACGTGTGACCTTCCACCGCCTACCCATGACTACGCCTTATACGAGGGGCGGTCAATAAGTTGTGCGAATCGGTAGGGCAAAACAGAGGAAGGCTATTTGTGGGGATGTTAGGACAAGTTATGACAAGTCAGGACTTGCAGCCGCACGCTCCTGCTTCGTCTATTTAAGAAACAGTAGCTGATCGCCGATCGTCAGTCACAATTTTTTTTAACAATGGAGAAGGTTTAGCACGGCGAAGTGATCAAATTTTTGACCAAGGAAGGCAAGAATGCAAAAGAGATCCATGAACGCATGGTTGCAGTGTACACCGACACCGCCCCTTCCATGCCACCATTGATCGCTGGAATAGGGAGTTCCACCATGGTCATGAGTCCCTTGAAGATGACCCCCGTCCAGGACGTCCTTCAGACGTGACCAACGAGGAGAATGTGGCCTGTGTGGAGAGGATGATCCTCAAAAATCGACGAGTGAAGGCCGAAGAAATCGAGCGAGAACTTGGAATATCACATGTAAGTGTTATGAACATCATCCACGACAATTTGGCCATGACCAAGGTCTCTGCCTGTTGGGTCCCAAGAAACCTCACGCCCCATGATCGACCTCAACGTCGTCAAAGTCCACAAGGCCAGAGTTGCACAAGCTGCCCTGCGCGAGTGCGGATTCGAGAGCTCAAACATCCCCCCCTACAGTCCAGATCTGGCCCCTAGCGACTACTTTTTATTCCACCAGCTCAAGGCTGCACTGCGTGGACGCCGGTTTGGGGACGATGGAGATGTCTAGCTCGCCGTCCAGGAGTGGATTGAACAGCAGTCGGGAGATTTCTGGTTGTCGGGAATTCGAAGCCTCAGGGACAAGTGGCGCAAGTGCATTGAAGTTAAGGGGAGTTATATTGAAAAATAATAAAACACTTTTCTTCATATCTCGTTTCCTTATATCCGAATTGAAAGACTTATTGACCGCTCCTCGTATGTTCAGCTGGCTGACGACATATTACAGGTGATAACCAGCGACTATCGAAACCCAGCTGACATCGCGAACAGGACGGCCGGCAAAATAAATGACCTTAATACCTTCGAAAATCACAACAAGATACGGACTAATATGGAGAAATTAAAAATCCTTCCCATAGGACGTAATAAAACAGCAGATATATTAGTCCGGGATGATTTATGCCCATATACCTATGAAGCTCGGGCTCTTGGACTTAGAATTACAATGAGAGCGTATTGCAATCAATTTAGCGAGAAGGTCGTTCAGGCCAAGAGAAATTTACAATACCTCTACAGATTCAAGGGGTTCTCCCCATCCGTAAGCAAAAGAAAATTATTTAACGACAGGCTGAGACCAATCTTGCTGTACCCCGTCATTCACCCAAACACATGGCAAGCAAAAGCCAACTAAAAAAGGCACAAGTGGTGCAGAACAAGGCACTGACGTACATTTTTAAAGTCAGTCTACTGGACTACATCCCCCTAAGCATACTTCACAATCTCGCTGAGATCGAACCCCCTAAACGTGACCCTACATAACAGGGCAAAGGCTGTATGAACGAAGATCAACTCATACATACTGGCAGGAGTACTTCAAAACATAAGATTACCCGAACTCAACCACCGTAATAGACACTACCGACGTGAATTCGGCCACAGCCAACTGCGTACGCAGTAGGATGTTGTGCCACTGTATAGTTAAATATAATCCCGGAAGAATGCTAAAAGCCAAATAGGACAAACTGATGAACAATTTCATACATAATATCATGTATATCTGTTAAAAAAAATAATAAAGAAAAAGATCCGTAGTGGACAAAATAAGCACAAAAAGGTAAAGAATAAAAATAACTAGCAAATGAATAAAAGATCCAAAAAGGACACGAAAAAGTCAAGTAAGAAGCATATGAAACACATTGTATGAAAATGCAAAAAATAAGTAAGTTCTGTAGATGCAATTCAAGCAAACTCGAAAACAAAGGCTTGAATGCTTCTATTATGCTCAATAGAAACATGAAAGACAAAAAGAAGCCCAAATGAAGATATTGCCAGACGTATGGCACACAAACCCTTCTACTAAAATACCACTTTTTTTTAACTATATCCTCTCTTACTATCCCACACACTTTTTCCTATCTTTTAATTTAATATGAAATGAAATAATTCCATTTCGACTGCGCTTGTCGCTTGGATTGTCCTCTTATATACTCGTTGTGGGCAAAAGTCAAATTCTTTGAAATTTGGACTGATTTTCATTCAAATGAGGTTGATTGTATACCTTTTTGTTGTGCGTGACTGGATATTCTACCAGCAGTAAAACGTTCGTAAGTGGTTATTTTCTCTTTAACTTTCCTTGTTGGAGGCTAGTTGAGGGAAAGGAAGAAGGACTCCTCTGCGCTGCCTGAAGGTAGAGTTGCATTTTGTTCATTGGACATCCTTTTCCACTTTCTTCACACATCTTTTCCTTATTTTCATAACGCATCCCTAAAACTACATACACACCCAGTTACACAATCCTACAGACTCGGGGCCCCCCAGATTCCCTCTCATATTACGCCTTTGGGTGTAATAGTGGGGAGATGAAGAGACGCGACGTATTCCCTGAGGACCTTGCCAGGCCGGCAAAAACCGGACAGGAGCAAGCTCTTCGAGAGAAGTTATGGCGAGCTTAATATTGCCCTCATACAGCTAATTGATTTGCAAAATGGCTACGCGGCTATCTGTTCGAGGAAGGCTGACATATAAGCCCTCTCCTCCCCGCGTGCCTCAGACTGCCTTCGTAAAATCGATCTCGCACCTCAAACACCGCCACAAATACGCACACATAGAAGTGTTATCTGCTGACGCCTCAACCCCTGGGTTGGAGGCCACTCGACCGACCAAATCACGGACGAGATTCTTCGGAATCATCAGTGGACAAAAGTAGCTGAAGTAATCAAATTTAAAGACTACGCCCACGTTTTTAAAGTAGTATTCACGGAAAACACAATGGCGATTAAGCTAAAAAAAACGGCCTTCTCCTCTTTAATGTCCGCATCTGCCCCGATCAGAATGAGCGTGAGAAGTTCGTTGACCTTCAAATGTGCTTCAAGTGCTGCAGGTACAACGAACACACCACCGCCACTTGCCCCAACGCTACACTCACAGTTTGTTCTGTATGCGCCGGCCAAGACCATTCCTGGCGCGAATGTAAAAGTTCGTTCCAGAAATGCTCCAATTGTGGTGGCCCACACAAAACCATGGCAATGACCTGTCCAGTAAAGAAAGAACACATACAAAACGCAAAGGAAAGAGGCAGAAAGGAGGAAGAAAAAAAGGCTAACGCCACCTACGCGAAGGTTGCCAAGGCAACGTTTGCAGAGAGTAATGTTGCCTTTGCACCTACGTACCTGAAAATCGAGAATGAAAAATCAACAAAAATAATGTGTTGCATATATTATGCACATATTGCGAACCTGACCAAGCCTGGCACCTTCGGGAAGGAACTAAACACCATGCGAGTGAATAACGGCATAGAATAAATGTGGTTCCCGGAAAACCCTCCGTCAAACGAGGTTCTTAGAGTGAACCCCCAACCGCAGACCGAGAAGAGCGGCCAAAAAGGTCCGGACATAAGTAATGTCCTTTCAAGGGATCCTCGAGTGCAAGCTATGGATGTCCGGCAGAAGGCACAAAACTCACGTACACACCCAACTACCCAAACAAATGCACAAGTCGAACGGAAGGAAGCTGCTGCTGTGAGGCCTAAGAAGGTGGAGCATTCGTCCCTTCCCCAAAAGGCCTCGCAGTCACGTCGACCGAGTAGGTCCTCGTCTTCAAGGAATCGGACTCACAGGTACATGTATTACTCGAGGATGATAAACCTAAGAGTATATGCTGCCGAAGGAAACCAGTTTCTTGACGACGCAGGCCCAGAAGATATTGTCGATAGCCTTAGGGCTGGAGAATACAAATGGGACTACGAGGCTGACATACCGGAAGATCTGGTAAAGCAGGCTCTTTTCGCGACCTTGTCCAATTCTCAACCGACGCTTACGTTGTTCTCACGGACGAAAAGTTCCGTTAGAAGAGATCCTGCAGGGGTAAGACTCCTCTGTCCTTCCCCCAAGGAGCTAAAGTCGACCGAGATTAGAACTCTTCTCACCATAACACTTACGCTACATTGCGAGCGCAATATCCAAAGCTAGCCAAAAATTAAATAAGATCTTACCTGAACGGTAACCTCAACCCAAACATGTAAAACTTACCGATTATGACAACCCATTTTAAAACTTTTCACCGAAATTTGACTTACTATAGTAGCGAGTTTTACTAGTTACTACAAAGGATTGAATGCCATTTCCATTTCGACACCAAAAACAACTCAACACGAGATTAACATTGCCAAAGCTATCATTTGATCAGGGATCTATACAATCCCGCTCATGCGTGCTTTATTTTACTATACTACCTACTTTTACTGGAGATACCCTTCCACCAGGGAAATATACTCACTTCAAACTTATACTAAACGTACCTTTACTATCCTTATTAAAACCTTTTCACCATTATACTCTCTAACTTTTGCTCTACTAATCTATACTTCCTAACTTGTTATGTCCAATGTCTAATAATCCCATTTCTGTTTATTCCCTGTAGATAACCTAACATGGTCGAAAGACGTCTAGGAATAAAGAATGTCAATCGTGGATGTATTTTCTCACCTCGAAGAACCCGTTAAAAAACTTGTAAGAAATATTATGAAAATACAAGTTAAAATTAATAACGCTGCCACAGCTGTGGACTTCTATAGAACCTGCATATATATATATATATATATATATATATATATATATATATATATATATATATATATTAGGTTGGTCCCCGCAAAAAAAAATTAGTTTTTTATCTCCACATGCCTGATTGTATTACCACATTGAACAGTAGGTCACATACTCAATTTCATCAAAATCGAACAATATTTACCGGTCGCTATATGGATCTTAACTTATTAGTCTGCTGGTAAATTAATTTTGGGGATAGAAATGAGCAGCCTTTGCAAATACTAGTTTATTTGAAACAGATCTTGGTGTTGAAAAACAATTTTTTTTTTTAAATATTTATATTAAAGTGAAAAGAAAATAGTTAAATGGCAAATGATTTCTTCGACACAAATTATAACTAATATTACTGATTAAACATTGATCCTTTTGAGCATGAGGGAAAATTTTTGTGATGTTTTGCCACAAGTCTGAGAAGCAACTGTTCCTGTTCTTTATCTTTTGTTAGAGATGCATTATACGATTTGATAAGTGCAATACCTCTTTCTGCTGGATCGTTAACAACCATTAAGTTAATCGCTCGACGTTGAAATTCTTGAAAGCACGTATTCTCTTCCCAACAACTTAGGTTAGTCTTCAGAAATGTATCCTCTGCAAACTTGTATCTATCTTTCATTAGGAGACTGAAGATTAGCTTAGTTTTTTGAGTTACCAGTTCATGCAAGTCTAAATCCTCGATGTTTTTTTGTAAGATTCAATCGGCGAACAACTTTGGTGTTTTCATTACGTTGGAGATTGGAAACCATCTTTCTGTTTGGTCTCAGCATTAAATCCAAGATCGAAAAATGCAAGATCAACAAGATGTTCTCCAAGATACTAAAGGTGTCTGTTAAGGGCTGTGGTTGCTTCTTTAGATATTGTCTGATTTGGGTACTTTTCGCAAAGTTTTAAAAAGCAGAATGTCATTTACAGGATCATTAATTCCAAAATGGGCTTCATTCCAAAAACGCGAATAGACCAAGGCAATAAAAAGTGAGCACTCAGTAATATTGGCCTTTTCACGTTCCGTTAGTTTCAGTTGATGCTTAAACAAGTATATTTTCAGGACATATATAGCCTTAGCCATCCAGCGTGCATGATGAGTCGCTCATGGGGCTCATAATGTAATTTCTGTCTTATCAATGCCCCCGAGAAAGATGAGACTGAGTCGCAGCAATTCTTCATAATCGTCCCGCAACTGACGAGATTTCAAAGCTTCCTGAAAATATGGGACCATTTCTCCTCGAAGATTATGCATTACTGGATTGACGAATAAACTGCTATCCACCTCTTAAACGAATCCTTTTTAAGTGACGTCCATTGTTATTTAAAACGTTCAAAGAGACTCCTCTTTGGACCACTTGTAGGCCCAAGTAAAATATTGCAAGCACATAACAACATAATTTCGAAAATACAATGACGGCACGCAATCCAGACAAGCCCCCTTCCCAATACATTCTCAATTATGGTACAAGCTCATTTTGGTAGGCCTGTATTTAATGCAGTTGTATCAAATACAAGGCCTGGAACTTCGTCACGAAGATTCCAGTCATTAATTGATGAAATGCATGCCATAGCCTGTTCTTCTCCTGTTGCTCGTGTTAGTTTTGGCACACCAAGAAGTTTTTCCATTTCATTTACAGAAACTATTATTACAATTCGTTCACTGTTTTCTTTGCCCCATCAATAGCAGGTAGTAGTTTTCCATCCCAATGAAGAAGGATCAGGCCTTCAACGGACAATGAAGCTTTGTCTTCATTGTATGTTGCCTCTCTTACTTGCTTTCTGGAATGTCGTATAGAACTCCTGGAAAGTGTCATAGCTGCAATATCTTGACCCAAGGCTTGTGCTATTGATCCAGCAACCATTGTTGCTTTTCTATCCTTAATATTTGCACGATCAAGAACAGCAGCCACACCTGAAGTTGTAAAGATATTTTTTGAATTTGAAGGACTACAATGTGCATTCTTTTATCTAGTTGAAGAAGGTGGACAAAACTCTTTGTCTGCCGCAATTAAACTTTCTCCTTCAGATGATGATGACTCGAAATCTGCATGAGCAGCAGCCTCTGCTTGGTTTTTAGAAGTATATACTTTTTCTTTGTATTGTAAAGCCTTTTCATGTTGATATCTTTTGCGGGATTCCTTGGCTGAAGTAATCTTATAACGGCACGACATACTGCAGGAGAAAATGTTCTTTCTCTGCATCGACAGAAATTGGCGGTCTTCTTCATTTTTTACCACATATAAAGCATTTTTTGAGGCTATGTCAAAAAGTTTTGAAAGAGTAGATTCGAAACTACGCTCATTCATTCTACATGAGTACAGTTCGGTTTTGCGGTTCTTCTTCAAAGAAAGGTATTCTTCATACAACCTTGAAAGTTTCTTAACGCAAGGGTATATTCGCTGTGTGGGAATTCGGGCTCTTTCCCATACTTTTATGACTTTTTGCAAGCGAGGTTGTAACTTTGTGTCAAAGTCATTAACTCCACTTGATGGTGGTACTGAACAACACGAAGCACATCACCACATGCTGGTAGTCTTGCATAAGAAAGCGCACTAGTAGGATGTCCTAAAAACCAGACTGCCGCAGATGAACGAGTACTTCCAGCCCTAATCTGAAACAACAGAAATAAAAATTTATTGTAACTGAGTGAGCTCACGGTTCCCCTCCATTTAGTTATACTTAGAATGTATTTTTTTTATACTCTAAAATATCTAAATATTCAATATTCATGAAAGAATAAGCTTTCATTTGACATAAATAAATAGGCTCGTGTGTTTGTAAAAAATTACGGCAGTCATGATTAATTTATATATATATATATATATATATATATATATATATATATATATATATATTGTGAATTAAAATATGAACATAAAGTGTGTTAACATATAATTCTAATATTCTTTAAGTAAGTCTGATATTGATAAAAAACTGAAAATTATCTATGCACTGAATAAACAAAGTATATTGCTTACCTAAATAATTAGATATATACTTGCATAAACCAGCACTTGTATTCACTTGTATTACGTCAACTGTTAAACTTTAAACTACAAATGAACAATTAATCAATCATCGCTGACTTATATAGGAAATTGTGCGATTGCATCACCATTTGAAACGAGATGGCGTTATTGCGTCATCACTTTGCAAATGGGCTCAGAAATCAACAAGCTGAAACAACAATAATTATTGCATCATACGCCGAGTATGTGAATGTCATTCCACTTTTCAGATAAGGCAATATCTTGATTTTTTTGCGAATTATTGTAATTCATAAGGAATGATTTATCAATGACAAATATATGTTAGTATATAAGTAACAACCAATAAATGCCTACTATTAAAAAGTTCGAATATTTTGACTGAAATTTAAAAATATGGAGACACATAGTGACCTCTAAATATTCACCAATGTAGTCAATATTTTGCATCAGCTCTTGTAACATCTTATAGCATAATTTTAGCCACGTGGAGAAATTTCCAACTAATTTAAATTTTTTGCATATATTTTTGGACCACCCTAATATATATATATATATATATATATAAGTGTTCTGTAGCTGTGAGTGTGTTCATATATATATATATATATATATATATATATATATATATATATATATATATATATAAGTGTTCTGTAGCTGTGAGTGTGTTCATATAATTTTTATATTAGTATTATTGCACTGAAAATGGGTCTGTTTTTAGGCAAAATAATGCTCTGGGCCACAAAGCGAATCCGCTCTAAAATGCTGAAAATATCGATACGTTGTTCTCGCCTGCGCAAAGCCTTGATTTGAACCCGATAGAAAACCTATAGAAAATAATCCCTGATAAGGTTAAAACCCGGAAACAGATGAATGCTGAAGATCTCGGGCAAAGAGGAAAGAAAAATGGAATAAAATCACGCACGAATAATGCAACAAGTAGTTAAAGACCCACGACCAAGGATGTGCAAAAGTCATTCGGATCAAGAATGTGAACACTTCTCATTAATATTTTTTTTCAAATATCTAAGATATAATTACATGTTTTCTTCGGTGTGGCTGCATTTATAATTATCTTTCTCTAGTTTGGGACACATTCTTTCTTAAAATACTCATTACTTTGCTCATAAGGTTCTTTCTCCATTGTTCTATAGATGCGAATTTTCAGAATATGTAGCGACCGGCGTGTACGTCCAAAATAGAACACACGCACTGTTTACGAGAATGTCACACGGTAGTAAACAGAGCACAGTTATCTCTGTTAGAGTTGGTCGAGTTTATCTTAGGCAAACATTATAATCAAGGCAGAATCCAGAATAAACGGGATAGCTATCACTATTAAACAAATAGAAACCAGATTAGGAAGCTGTCTCCATGGCAACATGCCACCGGCCACAGAGAATTTTACCCAATAGTCGGAATGCCTTCCTTATCAATATGTTCGGCAGTAGCCAATCAAAAGTCGAGTTATGTTAATACTGACAAATCAACAGGCCGGTACATAAGAGGGCAGTGTGGCTTAGTTGGACGTGGAACTTGTAGGGCGTAGCTTAAATTAAATATATAACTGTCTGAAGCCAGAACAAAGAGAATAATTAGATTACTGTTTCATATAGCAATATATCGCGTTATGTATCGTTCAGTCCGATCCCTCGGATTTGCGTAATTCATCTTTATATATAGTCGTGTACATAACGCACACATTAAGGTATAACTCTTTAAGGCTCTATTCGTCCGGCGTCCTTTAGACTTTGCCCGCACTTGACCTCGAACTCAATTTATGTCATAACTTAGAACTTAGAACTTAATTAAAGAACTTTTGTAAAGTGCAATAAGATCTAGTTCAATAATAGTTCTATTTTTGCTTTGGTGACTTCAATATCCTGATGTTCCTTAATCTTCCTGCTTCAAGGCTTTATTAATCGGGAAAACAGCCGTTGCGCATTCTCTTCGTTAATCACATTTCCTCGCGATTACATAACTCCCGAAATGCCGGTGTTCTACCCTTATGTGGTCTATCCCCATCCTCCGGGCTATTTGACCCGTCGCTAGAATAAGACCGCCCCTCGGCTTCGGGCACCCCATAGCAATCAACAAAATAACTCTCGTGAGAAATAAGGAAGGGCAACGCAAACCAACCGAGGCATCTGCATCAACCGGAGTCGTTACCAAAAGATTACGAGATAACTCGGTAATCTATCGCCATTACTGGCAATCAGCGTCCCCCTTCCAAGGCTCTTGGGTTGTCCTCACGATTACCTTCAAGGTTCCTCATAATTAGGGACGACCTTCAAGAGCCCCACCCCCCCTAAATATTCTGCAGGGTGGTTTAATTGAGTTTAAAGCGGTTGATCGTTGCCTCAATGTGCACGGTTCGAATCCCACCCCAGCTCAGATTTTTTTGAAGTAAGAAATAAATATTTCTGAAGAAAAAATATTCCGTTTTCTCTTTCCTGCGGTAAAGTTGGATTTTTTCTGCACAGTTTACGTGAAAATTAAGAGTATTTTCAGGAAATGGTAGATATGAGGTATTTTTTTCCTAGTTTTGGATGGTACTATAGGTCGAAGCGGGTTTAAAAGGCAAATTTGTATCTATAAGACGTTAGATTTCTTCCTTTGGACGCCAACGTTGTTCGCTTATAACTAGCGGTCATTAACGCGAGTGCGTAAACTGCCGGGCTACGATGTGAAACGTTTACTCATTGTAAGTATATTATATGATAGGGAGTGTGTCCAACTCATGCCTTCACCCCACAAATAATAATAATAATAATATGCAAGTAAAGATTTTTTGCGCCACAATACAAGAATTTCAATCAATATGCATCTGTATTTATTTGCGATAGGAGTTTTTATCCCGGGCAACGCCTGGTACCTATGCTAGTCGGACTTTAATTTTTAAGGAAAGTTTCAAAACTAATCACACAAATTTTAAGGCAGCTTCCTTAACGTCTATTGTTGATAAGCTCTCTAAAATCTAAAATTTCAGCGTCAGTGCTTGTGTTTAAGTAACTTTTGAAAAGAAATTCACGAAATTATCTCGACCTTTGACGAGCATAACTGTCGATATAGTTTGTTTGTATCGATTTTCAGAAGGCGTTTGATACTGTTCCGCTTAAGAGACTTCTGATATAATTAATAACACAGGGTATAAGAGGCGATTTACTTAAAAGGAGTTGTAGTAAATGGGATTGACTCAAACTGGGCGCTCGGACAATAGCGGTGTCCCCCAGGGATAATTTCTTGGTCTATTGTGGTTTGTAATTTATATTTACGATCAGGACTGTAATTTATTACAGTGGTCTACATGTGGTGACAATATTAAGTATACACATGGTGCCAAACAGTGTTCTTATTCTGTTTTCACTTGAAAATTGTCAAAGCGGTCAACTCATGAGATTCTTTAAAATACTGGAAAGGTTGGTTATGCAAACACGTTGACACTTTATATAATTATTAAAAAGGTCAGATTGGAATTCTTCTTGGTTGCCTCAAGTTAGCTAGCTCGCAGCTCGCGTGGATGGAGAGCTTCTTGGAGGTTGAGTGAAAGCTGGCAATTGGCCTGGAGCGATTAGAGTTGTGTGAATCATAATTGATATGATTTGTCTATGGGTAGCTGAATAAGTATGCTTCGAACGGTGTGAGGTTGCCAAGAATCACCACCATACGGTTGCCAGCAGCCGCTGGCTGCGCCAATAACATAACATAATTAGCACAAGATTTAACACCACCGCTATAGCACAGAATTTGCTATCGCCAAAAAATAATCAGATATGAAATCAGTTACCCTCGCAACTCATTGAAACCTCATTCAACGTGTTGTAGAATATAATTGGTAAACCTTTTTGCAACATTAAATTACTAAAAATGGTAACTACGCATAATAGATATCATAATTTATATCCCCTTTAACGGTTTACTTTAATCGACTCTCCTCATTTATTTTAATTTATTTCTCTGGTCTCGAGTGGAACTTGAGTCTTTGCCTGCCTGTAATTATGTAATAGAGTCAGTAGAATTGCATTGGTAGAAATATCACTAGTACGCATTTTAAGTCTGCCATTCTCGCACCAAAAGGCCACATTGAAATCATTGCTCCCCTCCCCCCCCCCTCCGCACACACCCACAAACTTGAGAACCCTTGATATAACCTCGGCCTTCATCGGACTAAGATCAGAAAGCCGTAGGGAGTCATTTAGAATAAATGCCTGGGCGATATTGATACACCTTTGTCTGCTGAATAGATGCGGCTACGGAAATTCGGTTGATTTATTTAACGCTAAGTGTAGGTTATGGGGTCTCCATGGCTACGGAAATTTGTTTGATATATTTAACGCTATGCGTAGCTAATGCTGCACTCTCCATGACTACGAATATTCGTTTGATTCATTTAACGCTAAGCGTAGGCTATGGTGGTTTCTATGGTTACAGAAATTTACTCGATTAATTTAACGCTATGCGTAGACTGGGGCTTCTATGGCTATAGAAATTGGCTTTAATCAGTTTACGATATGCGTAAATTTAACGCTATGCGTAGACTGTGGTTTCTATGGGTACGGAAATTTGGTTGATTTATTTTACGTTACTCATAGACTAGGTAGGCATTGCATAAATAGATATTCTTCTACTGAAGATTAAAAATTATCAACTTTCCTTAGGACTTTCTTTTAATCACATTCTACCGTATATTTCTCTCGTGAGTTTCGCCATATATTATAAATAAATAAAATAGAACACTTAAATTATTACTGATATTTTCTCTAACCACTTTCTCTCTACAGTAGTGCATCTTTAATTGAGAACGAACGAGACAACAGCTCCTACACTCCTCTCACTCTCTTTGGTAATCCTTCTCCCACGCATTTCATTCTTTTTCATTTCCGTAAAGAGAGAGATGACGCAAAAAGAAATAATTTGAGAGGTAACGAGAATCGCACCACTGACATTGCAGGAGCAGCTGGCTTACCGAACAGGCAATTCGGCACCTTGAAAGACATCGTTCAAACCGAATACATGAGTAAGGCGCTTTTTATCGACCCGCCAACAACAACTACACTCATTTCATTCCCTCCTAAAACTGATTACGTCGGTTACCCATCACCATCTGGCTGTGGAATATATATATATATATATATATATATATATATATATATATACGAGGGGCGGTCAATAAGTTTTGCGAATCGGTAGGGCAAAACAGAGGAATGGGGGATGGCTGTTTGTGGGGGTGTTAGGACAAGTTATGACAAGTCAGGACCTGCAGCCGCACGATCCTGCCTCGTCTAGTTAAGAAGCAGTAGCTGATCGCAGATCGTCAGTCACAAATTTTTCAACAATGGAGAAGGTTGAGCACCGCGCAGTGATCAAATTTTTGAACAAGGAAGGCAAGAATGCAAAAGAGATCCATAAACGCATGGTTGCAGTGTACACCGACACCGCCCCTTCCATGCAACCATTGCTCGCTGGAATAGGGAGTTCCGCCATGGTCGTGAGTTCCTTGAAGATGACCACCGTCCAGGACGCCCGTCAGACGTGACCAACGAGGAGAATGTGTCCCGTGTGGAGAGGATGATCCTCGAAAATCGACGGGTGAAGGTAGAAGAAATCGAGCGAGAACTTGGAATATCACATGGAAGTGTGATGAACATCATTCACGACAATTTGGCCATGACCAAGGTCTCTGCCCGTTGGGTCCCTAGAAACCTCACGCCCCATGATCGACTTCAACGTCGTCAAAGTACACAAGGCCAGAGTTGCATAAGCTGCCCTGCGCGAGTGCTGATTCGAGGAGCTCAACCATCCCCCCTACAGTCCAGATCTGGCCCCTAGCGACTACTGTTTATTCCGCCAGCTCAAGGGTGCACTGCGTGAACGCCGGTTTGGGGACGATGAAGATGTCCAGCTCGCCGTCCACGAGTGGATTGAACAGCAGTCGGTAGATTTCTGGTTTGGGGGAATTCGAAGCCTCAGGGACAAGTGGCACAAGTGCATTGGAGTCGAGGGTAATTATATTGAAAAATAATAAAACCCTTTTCCTCATATCTCGTTTCCTTATATCCGAATTGCAAAACTTATTGAACGCCCCTTGTATATATATATATATATATATATATATATATATATATAATAGGAATGTGAAGACTCACGTGATAGTTCCAAACATTTAATTTCCGGACGCTTCCGGTCATTAACAATGACCATCTTTAGTGAATTGATCTCTAATAGGAATACAAGATTTTTTTTAAGAATTACATGACAAAATTGCAAAAACAGGGCAAACAATTTAATATCAGTTACAATATGAAAAATAAGTCAAAATCACCAAGACAGGAATCAGAAATTAAACTAGAAGGAAAAACAAGCAGAAAAATATAAGTAAATTTACGGATATATGATAAGGAAAAATACAAGTCAAAAAACAGTCGAATACAAGGGGTAAAGCGATCGATAAATACGAGTTTGACCAAGAAACTAAAATTTAAAACATAATTAAACAATCTTCCTGGGAGTAACAATTGTAAAGATTTTAAAATCCTATCCAACCTTCATAAGGATCGTTCTATTGTGATATGCAAACCGGATAAAGGTAATGGGGTGGTCATTTTGAATCAAACTGATTATATTTCTAAAATGCAAACTATTCTTTCGGACACTTCTAAATTTTATAAACTAGATACAGATCCTTTTAAATATATCTTGAAAATTGAAGACAAATAAACATTTTTCTATGTTCATAAGAAAAGAGAAATATTCTCTGTGACTTTTACAACCAATCTTTTGCCTCTGGTACATCCACTGGTATTATGTAGGGTTTACCCAAAATTCACAAGGTAGGAATACATCTCCGTCCATATTATCCGCCATCAATACCCCTAGCTTTAACCAAACTGAGTTTTTAGTCCCCATCATTAACCCATTCACTCACAACGATTTCACCTTGCAAGATTCACTTGAATTTGTAAACTTAGTTTCGCAATTGGATTTAAACAATACATTTATGACTTATATCGATGTTGAGTCATTGTTTACAGATGTTATTGTCCTGGAAATTTGTAACATCATAACGGATACCATTTACTAATCCAAAGATAACGTTTTAGGTTTAACCGAGTCTCCTTTTTCCACTCTCTTAAAGCTGACTGTAGAAAATACAGTGTTTCTTTTTAATGAGATTCTGTACCTTCAACACGATGGGATGGCCATGGGCTCCCCATTAGTTCCAAGCTTTGCAAACGCTTTTCTTTCTTACCATGAAAAAAACTGGTTAAGGAACTGTCCCCTTGAATTTAAACCGTTAGTGTTTAAAAAGATATGTTGACGACTGCTTCCTCATTTCTAAACGCAAAGATCATGCTCCCTTTTTTTAAGTTACTTAAATCAGCAACACCCGAATATTAAATTTTCAATGGAAACAAAAACAAACAATAAAATCTCTTTTCTTGACGTCATCGTTATAAATTTTGGCTCTAAATTTAGTACCTCAGTCTACAGAAAACCTACTACAACCAAACTTAGCACCCATTTCTTCAGTTGCACTCCTACACATTTTAAACTTGCCAGCATCAAAAACCGTATACATAGAGCATAAAAAATCTGTTCAAATTGGGTTTTCTTTAATTCTAAAATAGAATATATTAGGAACTTTTTCCACTTCAATTTCTTCCCAGACCACACATTTGACAGATTAACTTTTAATTTCTTATCCAAAAAGTTCTCTCACTAAACCCCCAAAATAGCAGTCCCTAAACAAAAATATTCATGAAACTACCATATCTTCAACACTTTACCACTAAATTCAATAAAATTTTACTCTCGATTCTTAATAGGTACTTTCCTCAATGCCAGTTCTTTCCTATTAATTCTAATCCTCTTTCTATTAATTCTTTCTTTTGACACAAAGAATCACTCACATTATGCTTCGATCCTACATTATTTATAAATTTACGTGTGCAACCTGCCAAAGTCGCTATGTAGGCCAAACTAGTCTACAATTAAAATGTAGGATTGCTAAGCATATGGGAGCGTCGTCATATAGAACTGACATTCCTATCTCTAAACCTGATGTCGTGGTATACGGCTGAGTATGTGTGTACGTTTGTTCCGTACATAAATAACTCGGTTCTTTTTTTCTCTAAGAGTGCTATATTATTATTTATGTTTTATTTATCTATGGATTTGATTCTTTAACCAGGAAGGATGCGTTATATATATATATATATATATATATATATATATATATATATATATATATATATATATATATTGCCTTACGCAGCGTTTCGAAGATTTAATTAAACAACTAGAGCAAAAATATACTTTTAATTACATAAGAAATGAAATAATAGGAGGGAACAGTAGCTGTTGACGCTGTGTAGCCGAACTAGCGTCTGTTTGGTGCTTGCGATATTGATTTCCCCATACCTGAAATTCTTCTATAAGACAACACTCAAAATCTTAACCACCCGCTTGACCCTGATTCTTTTTAGTTTATTATCTTCCGCTTCCTTTTCTCTGGAATTAAAAATTTTGGAATCTCTTTTCATAAAAAAAAACTCAGAAATAAACTCATCCTCTCTCAAATTATTCCCTATATAGGCAAATATAGAAACATACAACCAACTAAATCGACCTACATAGTTTTGTTTTTGGCTAGTTCCGACCAAAGTAATCATCATGATATTATCAGCTCCAACGAAATAAGGTTAGTTTCTATCAACAAATTTTCAGTTTCGTTTTTACATATTCTTTGTGTTTATTAAAAAAAAATTGTCCCCTTTGTATCCAAATAATTTTATATATAAAAGATTTTTCCCCTTAGTTTCATGTTTATCATTCTTATTTGCTACTTCACTATTGCTTAATTAAGTTTTAAACTTTCGTTTCTTAGTTTACTCGTATTTATTGATCGTTTGAAAAACCTTTACCCCCTGTATTCAACTGTTTTTGACATATAATTTTTTTAATCATATATTTGTATTTTTAACTTTTATTGAACTGCTTGCTTTGCTTTTTTGTTTTCCTTTCTGATTCCTGGCTTTTTGATTTTACTTTTCATTTTTCATTGTTCGCCTTGCTCTTACAATTTTGTCGTGCAATACTTTAAAACAAATTACTTCTATTCCTATTATAGTTTAATTCATGTTTATTTGTTACTCCCGGGAAAATTGTTTAATTAAGTTTTAAATTTTCGTTTATTGGTCAAACTCGTATTTATCGATCGCTTTACCCCTTGTATTCGACTGTTTTTTGACTTGTATTTTTTCCTTATCATATATTCGTAAATTTACTTATATTTATCTGCTTGTTTTTCCTTCTGGTTTAATTTCTGATTCCTGTCTTGGTGATTTTGACTTATTTTTCATATTGTAACTGATATTGAATTATTTCCCCTGTTTTTGCAATTTTGTCATGTAATTCTTAAAATAATTCTTGCATTCCTATTAGAGATCAATTCACTAAAGATGGTCATTGTTAATGACCGGAAACGTCCGGAAATTAAATGTTTGGAACTATCACGTGGGTCTTCACATTACTACTACGAATCATGTTCCCAAGGAACGACTCCAGCATCAGTGTATATATATATATATATATATATATATATATATATATATATATATATATATATATATATATATATATATATATATATATATATATTCATTATAGCATGTTTTTATTAAAGTGACCGCCTAGTTTCGAATTAATAATTCTTTTTTCAATTTTCTCGATTTGTCTTATATTCGCCTTTTCTTCATTGTTTAACCTGTGGATAAGCGTACCTAAGTTCATCGGAGACTGATGTTTGTTATTTTGCCAAAGGTAGAAGTAAATTAATGTAATTTAGCACTTTCTTTAATTTAACTAACGCGTTTTGATACATCGATTACCATCTCCAGAGTTACAATGGGGAATTATTCCAATTTATTCAGTTTATATATGTTACAAAATGTATTAACGAAATTAGGAATGAAGCTATACTGCCACTATAGGCAGGTTGGTAGCCAGAGAGGGGGAAGTGGGATTAAGCTGCTTGTCATAGGGGATTAGTGGTTAGGGGCAGCTCTGTGTACACCTGTCCCTCTGTTTGCTTTTCTTGCGCTGAGCAGGATTTCATTGGAGTTAGACTGTATGTTTAAATTCAGTTGTTTTTCTTGGATATATATAGCTTCAAGGAAGAGCATTAGGCGCCTGTTGGGAGAATAGACTAAAATTTTTTGTGTTTTCTTCTATCATTTTTCGGTTGAGGCATGTGTATGTTTTTTTAGGTGCACCGTTGTTCAGATGGTATGTCATTCTTCTTGAGAGAGTGGTTTCTGTCATGCAGATATATGACTTAGGTAGGAGCTCAGTCTCTTAGTTTATATATGTACTCGTATATGAGATGTGTCGTTTGTTTCGGTTGTAGCGGGGGCTTGTGGTTATTTTTCATGAAGAGGGTTGAAGTAAGTCTATTTTGATAGTAAATGATTAGTGCGATCTTTTTCTCGGCGTTTATGGGTTTTATTTCTCGGTCTATAATGGCTTTGGTGGCTCTTTCATCTGTTTGGTGTTCTGTGCTCATAGTATTCTTGTAAACCAGACTTATAATATCCTCATTATCCGTATTCCTGTTCTTTTGGGGTTCTGAGAGGTACCATCTGCCCATTTTAATTCTTATGGCTGTTGGTATTTCTTTATTGGATAATCCGTTATTTACTAGTACCTGAGTGGCTCTCTTGAGTTTGTTGCGTGTCCTTCCATGTGGTGCAGTGAGTAAATGCACGATTGATGTACAACGATATAACGCTTGTTCGGTAGCGCTTGGGACATTCCGAGTTGGTGGGTTTAACATAAACTTCAGTTGTTATTGTTGCATTGATATTGGTAGTGAGGATATCTAAGAATGGCAATTGGTTATTCTGGCTTGCTTCAATGGTGTAGTTGAAGTAAGGACATTCTTTAAAGACTTTCTCCAGATTATGTATTTCTTCTTGTTTTTGTACGTTGATGTAGATGTCGTCTATGTACCTACAGTAAATATGGGGCTTGGGTACTCTTGAGAAAACCCTTTTTTCAACCACTCCCATATAGAAGTTAGCAAAGAGAACTCCCAAGGGAGAACCCATGGTGACTCCATCGACTTGGCGGTACATGCTTGCATTGGGGCCAAAAAAGGGAGCTTCAGAGATGCGAATTTGTAGGAGTCTCTTCATGTCGTCCTTTATTATGTTCTAATATTATGTCTATTGTTTCGGCGACTAGTACATTGGTGAAGAGTGATTCTACGATCGTTTGAGCAATTTTGTGAGAGTTTTGTTGAAGATCTTTGTTTTATTTTTCAATGGGTTGGTGGATAAATTCTCGTAAATGTTCATATCATTGAGTAAATCCTGTAATTTTTCAGTGTAAGAATTTTTGTCTAACACCACGATTTGGTTAGTTTTGTCCAATTTTGTTAGGATGATATTTTTGTTAGAATTAAGTAATTTGAGGGCAGTCATGAGGTGCCTGGGGATCTCTAAGTATTTCACACTGTCACTATGGGATTTACTCAATGATATGAACATTTAAGAGAATTTATCTTCCAACCCCCTGAAAAATAAAACCGAGATCTTTAACAAAACTCTCACAAAATTGCTCCAACTGTCCAACCCAGACTTTCTTCATCGTTTTAAACCTACTAACCCATCATTTTCCCGTATGTATGGTCTACCAAAAACTCACAAAAGAGAAACGCCACTCCGACCTATTACATCGTGTATCGACTCTCATGCATACAAACTCTTGAAGTGGTTAGCCTCCCTTCTTGCTGACGCTGTTGAATTGACCTCTCCTTCACACATAATCCATTCTTCTGATTTCATTGAAAATTTTAGGAAAATCAACATAAAAGGAAGCCGCTTAATAAGCTTTGATGTAGACAGCCTGTTCACTAATGCCCCAGTCAACGAAGCTCTTATAATGTTCCATTCTAAGGTATTAGATAATCAAATATTAAACCTCCCTCTAGGCAAAAATGAAATTATAAGTCTTGTTAAGCTTTGTGTTACTGACAATGTATTTATCAGCTATATGGGTTTTTTTCGTCAAAAATATGGTCTTACCATGGGTATTCCATAATCGCTCATATTATGTAACCTTTTTATGGAGTATTTCCAAGTATCCTTACTCCCTTCTGTAATTCCCCATCATAATTTTGTATAGTATAGGTAGTAGATGATGTCATATCGATTTGGCCTATAAATAGTTTAAACTTATTTGACAATTTCCTTAAAAATCTTAACGACCTCCATCCCACTAACAACTTTAAAGTAGAGTGGGAAAAAGATAATTGTATATCCTTTCTTGTTTTAAAAGTTGTTAGAGTTATTCACAAAATTTGCTTCACTGTGTACCGAAAACCAACCCATTCTAAATCTTATATCCATTTTTTTTCTCATCATGATATTAACATTAAGCGAGCCGTTGGTTCAGGTATGTTTTTGAGAGCACTTAGGATATGTGACTCTTGCTTTCTAGAAGACAAGATTACATATATAACCTGCCGTTTCATTGAATTAAATTATCCTCTCCACGTGATCAATGAAAGTTATCTAAAGCAAAATCTACTCATTACCGTCCCAAGGATAAAAACCAATTTAGTAATACGAAGTGTCTATCCCTCTGTGGGGAAATCAATATCGCGAGGATAAAACAGACGCTAGTTCGGTTACACAGCGTCAACCGCTACGTATCATATGGGTCGATACTTTACCTCCCCTCCCTCCCCTTTTGCCCCGCTAGCACAACAGTCCACGATAGCACTCGCAAGGAAACCTTATAATCAGGAGATTTCGTAACCCGTTAGTATAAACAAAGGAGGGTGGTATAGCTTTTCGAATAAAAATCTATTAACAGGCTCACTGTCCCTTCCTATTGTTTAGGTCTAGTTTCGCAAAATAGACGAAATTTCATTCTCTCCGACGAAAACCAGAAGAGACCATTAGGGCTAAGGGTCACCACGCTGAAAAGTGATGCACTAGAAGAGAGGCTTAAACATGGACACTCATCTTCCCTCCCCCCTCCCCGAGGATAAGTGAGGTACATATACGTCCAACTGGAGAAAAAAGAGAACCGAATTAGCGATCGACAGAAGATGGGTACCGGCGTCAGTCCAGGCATTAAAGTGGAACAAAGCAGGAGTTAAGAAGAAGAAGAAATTCCTCCCGAGGCTGTTCCATTTGGTCACATCGAAGAGTAGACCATCAGTATAGAAAATCCCTCTCATACCCCTCTCGTCAGAGAAACTCCTCCTATCTTAGTTTTGAGGAATACCAAAGTGAAGTTCAAGTCGAGAAAGGATTCACCTCTTGGTCACATCTCATCATCGAGAAGCCCCGCAAGTGTAACCCAAGGATTGTAATAATCATACATCCACTGTTCCCTCGCTCAGATTGTCAAGTCAAGAAGCATCGACTCGCCCTTCCTCGCTCACCTCGAAGTCAGTTGTTTTCTCCAGTCAGCCTCTCGCCTCTCGCCTGATATGTACGTTATTTATAAACTTTTGTAACAATTGCATTCTCAGATACGACGGAAAAGGGTATGATAAACAACATAACAGTGGTTTCACTATCATATACCATACCTCGCCATTGAGGTTTTCTACTTATATATATATATATATATATATATATATATATATATATATATATATATATATATATATATATATATATATATATATATATATATATATATGGGAAAATGGAGAATTTCATGAAGTCTCGAGAACAATTGGTGCAGTTGTCGAATTTTTCTATGCATTAACCGCACTTATATACTAGTCTCTCAAATAAGTATTATGCTCCTATAAAGTAGTCTCTATTAATATATATATATATATATATATATATATATATATATATATATATATATATATATATATGCAAAAATTCACAAAGGAAGATAAAAGGCGGATTCCAAGTACTTTCGAACTCGTTCAGTTCCTTGATAATGAACTGAATGAGTTCGAAAGTATTTGGAATTCGCCTTTCATTTTCTCGTGGTATTTTTGCATATATTGCTCTACTCACGCGCTACTTTGTGAGTTTCTTTTATATATATATATATATATATATATATATATATATATATATATATATATTAATAAAAACTACTTTATAGGAGCATAATACTGATTTGAGAGACTAGTTTACTATGTAGTTTCCCATATCATGTTCGGTCGTATACTGAGAGAAAACAGACATCTGCACATAAATATCTCAAACGGAATAATGTCACTAATCTTGGGGGAATGTTTCTAAGTGAGGAGTAAACCACAAAATAAAGAAGCTAAGCACTTATCTTATTTCTAGAAAGAGCCAGAGCAAACCTACCTTTAATTCACAAACACTTTACAAGATTATATTTACAGAAGTTATTTTGAAAAGTTGTTCGCTTGAAAGAATCGCCATGTCTAAACACAACTCGGCTCGAGCATCTGCTTTTATTGGTTGCTGTTTTAATTCTACTTTTGAAAATTTGTAATAGTATTTAACTACACATCCCCACTAGAGCAGCGGGAGAGTGCATATTCGAAGGAACTCTCCTTATGACCCGACGCCCCAAAATGTCCTTACAGGCCACCTCCAAATCCAAGTAAGGGAGGGGGAGGTCAGTTGTAACATCATTAAGTGGCAGATCAAGGGGCAGAGGAAACGAAAATGTGTTTGGCACAATGACCACCTAACTCTTGTATTTCAGCCATTCCCCAAACCCCGGCCACATGTTCTTACACAGAAAGGGGATACCTTGATACGTTGCAATAGACGGACAAGAAGTAATAGACAAACGCAAGGGGGAAATCAAATGATCTATAATATTCTTCTAACAGCTTCACCCTCAGAAAAAGATTCAAATCATGAAACTTTTAAGTCTACAGTTACTTAAATCTATACTTTTAAAATAATTTGACTCAAATTTCCCTTATAACTAACAACATGCTTATATGCTTACAGGAACGACGTTCTGGCCTTAGGTCCTGGTGAGGTCCTCTTGGGCTAGAAAAAAATGGGATTTTTAAAAACGTAGAAACTAGGATAACTATTTTAACCGCTATATGAAAGTGAAAAGAGATTTGGATTCAAACTTGTGTCGTCAAACACTTTTCGTTATTAGGACAAGATGCTCATCGATTGAGCCACCATCCTCAAAACCACATGCTTGAGTTTTAAAAACTCTTCTTGTTTCTTATATTAAAATCAAACATGGTATTGATCGAATTCAAAGGGGCACAGTTTGAAGGCCACAAAGTATATTGAAAATAATCGTGCCGAGATCTTTTAGGGGTTAGCGAGGAATATTGACCTCATCTACCTTTTCCTGGTGGGAAATATGCTAGTCTCCTTGGTTTAAAGTTCGATACACTGACACAGGATTCATTCCTAGCTCTGTTACCAGGCGACTCTAAGCAGGACACATATTCCACGCTCAGAGAGTCCTTAAAGAATCTTGAAAATCGAAATGGATTGAATTGCTCGGGTAGCAATTTCAAGACAAAACTTTCGTTAAATTTGTGTGTTTCCTCTATCTTAGGTTTCGTATGTGTGTACCTTTCAGGCGATTTGATATTTCACACTTCTTTGTATTTTAGGGCTAGCTTTTGAATATTTGGCTCTCCTCCAGACAAGCTGTATTAAAGACAAACATGAGGTGTTAATTGAAGTAGACTGCAAACAAACAGTTTAGTCCCCTAATTAGATCTTTAAAATCGAATTGATGGTAGAATATCTCCTCTGAGTTCGATTCGACTAAAACTTTAGCCGCTATTTTCACCGGCCCAAACAAGCGAATGACGTCCCTTTCCCCAATGTGTTTGTGCTGACAGCCGACAAAGGGTTTTTTTTTGTGTGATTGTGTGGAAGTAGGTTTCCTATGATTAGTAACCAACGAAGTAGCCACTGCTTTGGTCACGAGGAATATTTGATGTGGAGTTTTGACAGGCACCCAAAATACACCCCCCACCTCCTAATCAAGGCCTTCAATAAAAATAGGAAGCGATGACTTTAGATTGATTTGAGATGGGGCTTTAGAACCCTCAACAGATTCAGCCACCGACCCTAATGACACTACTATTCGCTTACTTGAAACCGAGGTTTGGATTCTACTTTCTACTGGCCGAAATATGTGTCTTCGCTTCGCAAAAGCGCTCTGCGGTACAACGGCGGGAGATTGCTCATTGACAATCGATTATCTCTCTCCAAATTTACCCCCTCAATTTCTTTCGTCCAATCAGGTATCAGTAGGTGTCCCCTAGCAATCCAGATTTGTTTGTACCCGATATATGTAATGTGTTAGTATTTATTTCCTGATTAGTTGGCTGCCTGGAAACTACGAATACAACTTACAAAAACAGTTTGCATAATATGCAAATGTAGGAAATGAAACATAAATATCCTATTATGTTTTAATTAAGCGTTTAGTTAGAATTAATTGTTATTTTTAACATGGGTAAAGGAAAGAATTTGAATGAATGGCTCTCATTGCTACAAATGTTTTCTCCCATGCCTTGCTGTTCTTCAAGTCCTAAATTTCGACAAGAATTTTGTTTTCCACATTTTTTATGCGCGATTCTCTTGGATCCCAAAGGCATCCACTAATGAGAATAGAGGTTTTAGTGAAAAAAGAAAGTTGACTGGTGCAATCAACGACTGAATTTTTACTGTGAAAATGAATGAGGGGATATGTTTCGTTTTCATCCAAGGTGTTCCCAAGAATGCCCCACAGAGACACCAAACGCCAGTTAGCTTTGCCTCAGCTAACTCACGGTTGGCGATCGGGAAATACCCTGTCCGATCCATCGTTAGATTCAGGACGTCATTTGGTTAACGTTCCGAAACTTTAAAATTGGATGATCAGGACCTCACTCGGTTGGACCACCTGATACCGTGAACCATTCGTAAACGAATCCAACACATTCTACAGGGAGGTCCGAAAGTCTTATTACTCCACTGTAAATATTTTGTTTTTATTTATAATTCAGATGTTTGATATCATTATATTATTCGTCTATGGAAAGTGAATAAACTAAAACCAGTATTATATTATATTGTTCCTCTATTGTTCTTCTTACCTTTCGGTAGGGGTGACAAGACTTTCGGAACACCCAGTAAATATATCCTCTAACCCAAGAGTGCAAAGTGTATGAAGAGGATTTCATAGTTGCCCCTTTGTGGGTTCCTTTTTGCTCTAACTTAATTTTGTTCACGCATTTATTTACATCTCCTATTTTAGCAAATTTGGGCATTTGCCTCTTACGAATAATTTGTCTTTCTCCAAAATAATCAACGATGAATCTCAAAATAGAGAAGAATGGTCTATATAAGGAGATGGTTTGTATGCACACTTAATATCCAGTGTATACACTAATGTGTAAGCCTCCTTCTTGGATAATGTGACCTCTGAATTTATTAGTAAAAATAGATTTTTAGTCGCGTGCGACTCTATAAATTACTATGTAAGACCGTAGGTCGTCGGTCGGATGGTAACCATTTTACTTTTCAATGAGTTTTGGAATAATAACATCATAACTATTCGTCCGATTCTAACGAAATTTGAAACTCTTATGTTGTTTTACATTCTCTTTCGAATGATATAAGGTTAGTTCTGGAATTATTAAAATAAAACTAACTATGGGTCGGATTGCCTCACTTGTTCAAAGTTTTGAAGGTCATAATGTGATATGTCAATAATTGAGAGCACGCGACTTAGGTCTGTTGACCTTGTTTCTTAGACGTCTTGTTGATTCCGACCCTTTATTTTGAGCAATACCACATAGTAAGGGCAGTCCTAGTTATATGTATATTTCATTATCGGGGCCAATTTTAGCAGAGTAGATTTCCGTCAAGTATTGGTCATTAACAAGATTGAGGCTAAATTTTAACGTTATACTTTCCCTAGTTCAAGTGATTTTCCCATTTCCAAAAATTACACTTGCCTAAAATGTATAAATTTTAAATCCCCTCCCCCAATTACCTGTGTAAAATGAATTGCCCATTAGGACAGACATTGTTTAGATATATATATGGCGATTGGCCCATTTTGGTCGTTAATGCACCACACGAAATTTATTGTCCTATATTTTCACTTCTTAAGAAAGAAAACTTCTAAAAATCAAATTGAAACAAAATTAGGCTTTGCGGTCATAAAATTGCATTTGACTTGATTCGGTTTCGCTAAAATTTCTTAAGTTTTAGGTTACCCATGGGATCGGGTTCCACGTCACATAGCGATTATTTAAATAGGTATACCCCGCAGAATAATAATGTTCAAACCACCATGCGTATGTATTATGTGTTTGCGTGTGTGTATAGATAAGCTGTCACCTGAAAATCATTGAACTACTTAGCACATACGTTTATGGAGAAAACAAAATTTATGCAGGTTTCGAACGAACAAATTTATTTCCTGTCTTTATACCTTTCTATAGGTAAGCATATGTATATATATATATATATGTATATATATATATATATATATATATATATATATATATATATATATATGTAGGCTATGCGTTTTCACATATTGCTTCTAAGCATAACATGATGAATTTCGTGTATCCTTGCTATTTATTACACGGTAATCCTCACTGATAACATAAGATGGTCATCAGCATGCTGCAATTTTAACAAATACGTTAGGAGAAAGAGATACCGAGTAAGAGTACTCGGTATCACCCTGACCACATAAATGAGGACAAGCATAGTAGCAGGATCACCGGTCGTATGTGGGGATGGGTTTCATACACCGGTCACTGGGAATTTGTCGAAAATGAAAATGCTCTCAAACCTTACGAGTATGTGGTGATTGTGGTTGAATTATTCCCCCAGGGGGTCCAATACCGGTCGTAAACAAACGCTGCTCCACAATTCGCATGTAAGGAATATCAAATTGATATAAGATCTCAAACTGATCATTATTTTGCGAAGTTAGTTTCAAAGTGCAGCATATTCCAATTAGTCATGTCATTACGGAAATGTTGATAGGATTAAATACTTAGTTTCTAAATGATTTCATATGTAAACGAGTATACGAGAAGGTAAAGCTACGTTTCTTGGTTCTGTGTATAAAATAGATGAACACAGAGATCCAGTAATTGAGCTAAGCTTCGCCGATCTATAAACTTATGTAGTAGCGGTAGGGGTGGTTTACCAACCTGCCTTTATCCAGGCGAATCACAACAGGCTAATGGAATAGACATATAGGTCCGTATGACAATCGCTGGTGAGCCCGAGGGCACCAAGGTCCGGTCCTCTTTGGAGAGAGGTGCGAGGAAGTATTATGTTTTGAGACCCAACAGCGTTCGGGTGGAACCTTGTCGCCCCAGGGCAGAGGGACCTTTTCCGCATCAGAGGTATGTCAATATAGATAACAATCGGCAGGATTCGTATTAAGTAGAAATGTAACCTTTGGTCTAGTTAACAATCACATTCTTTAGGTATGTTGATTATAGAACCCAGTCGGCGGTTCGTGGAATAAGGAATTAGAAATCAGAATCAACTGTTTGCAGAAGCACATCGTCGATGAGAGATCCTTCGTAGAAATATATCTCCGAATTATGGAAAACTTGATTGACTCGATCTCAATAGAATGAAGTATATACATTAAGGAGGGCGATATTTTACCAGAGTAAACGTTATTGTTTAGATAATTTTACCCTTAATTCTTGGAATATTAATTAACCAGACAAGAGTATTGTAGTGGGTAAAACAGAAAAATTTAAATTGCCTTGTTTAAATCAACCATCTTTAGTAATAAGACCAGTATTTTATATTATCAGATTCTTACTTGCCATTAACCACCTTCCCACTTGTGGTCGGCGCCATCAACACTTATAAAGACTATCCATTACAACCCAACCCAGTATGACCCATAAGTACAAAGCCACCCATCATTTTCCACGTCAATTGGCCCCTAAAAACCATGGGGTTGTATGGGGTGTAGCATCTCGAAGCATGCCCCTTCATACACACCCTTTGCACTTTAGGGTTAGAGGATCCAGGGTGCGCGGTTGAGTCGTTCCACACGGAATCAGCCCGTCCTAACAAGAGATTAATTTAATGAGAGGGGCGCACTCCCGCTTATTAGCGGGTTTTAACCCATTAAAGAAATCCTCAGATCTTAGCCGTCCCGTCAACTAGTACGACTTAGTAAGGAATTCCTTTCCTGAACCAGCAATCTATCTCTGAACCAGCAATCTATCTCTGAACCAGCAATCTATCTCTAAACCAGCAATCTATCTCTGAACCAGCAATCTATCTCTGAGCCAGCAATCCATCTCTGGTATGCCAGTTAGAAGCTGCGTTTTTTAGGTTGCTCTTCTCTGTGCCGCTAATGCTCCTGCGAGATTGTTCCCTCTTGAGCGACCACATACATTTTCGTGCAGAGTAGAGTTTACTTAATAAAGGTGTGAAAATCTTGGATGACAAAAGTCATGGGTAGTTGTCTGAGAGATAGAGCTCACTTTTTTCAAGTAGTTTTTCTGTTTGCCGAATCTCCACTGAACTAAAAGTGCATCCAGTATGTTTGTCTTCACCAACTTCTTGAGCCTCGAATCACTAAAGATTCAGGCGGGCCTTTCTGAATATGAAAGCTCGCCCCAACTTTCTGCTTGGGTTACTGGTGTGTACTGTACAATAGGCTTTTGTTGTTCGAAGTTCACCATGGTTATTCCTCTTAGTCATAATATAACCTCCGCAATTTCCTCTATGTTATCTCGTGAATTCTTTTCGATGAGTGGACATGACCAAAATACAGTGGAAGTGTTGAATCAGAGGTTCTGTTGGGGTGCAAAATGTATGAGAGAAATTCCGTCCAACTCGATAATATAAATGGCCGAAAAACTTACTCTGTCAAAGAACGGACCAGCCACTCGAGTAGCATACGCCAAGGAAAAAGAAATTTTATAAAATCGCTCAAGGCATAAAACGAAGACGTTTCAAGGACCAACTCAACTCGGAAGAAAAACGTTTGAAGGGCTAACTCAAAGAAAAGAAGGAAATTCAGTCAAGAAGAAGATTCGATAACAAGCTAGTCAACCTGCGACGGAAGAAAAACATTACCCTCCCCCCATCCATAGTTCTTCTTCCTAGATAGAATGCCTTCAAAGGCGGACGAGGTTCATCTCCCGATCATCGAGTAGGGCGGGGACGTCCCTCTACATTTGTCTCTGGTGGAGAGGGGCGTCCCTTTAACAAACTTATTTCATGAGAATGGCTAAAACTTCCTCCTCATGACAATGTAGCGAGTCATGGGGACCATTTTTCCAGGTCCCTCTGTTTTCCGGGAGCCAGCACGCATGCCTACCTTTTGTCGATCATAGGTAGTCAGCGCGCAGTCCCCTGGAGGCTGGTACTGCCCGCAACAAACGATGGTCTTCAGGGTAGATCCACTCGACGTAGTGAAGACAAATATGGAGCTGACTACCTCAAGAATTGACATCGGGCCTGAGGTAATTATAACCCTATTCCCACTTTACACGAGAAGTAGTTCAAGACAGGGGGGAGGGGGAGAAGCGTGAAAAGATAGAAGGAAAAAATAATGAGGTTCTCAATCTAACCCAACCTCTAGATCGATCAGGGAATCTTTCCGGAACCCCAGCCGGGATTTAGCAGGGACTATATGGTTTTGTGGTTTACCTTTGGCTCCCTTGTGGTTTGGAGCGAATGAAACATCTCTCTTCATTCTTTTTCGTTCAATGAAAATTCCTTCGTTGGTTACATCACCCAAATATTTTTCAAAAGACGAACGGGTCCCTTGCCGAGGGGGCGGCAGTTGACAAGGCCAAGGATGGCATTTCGGGCTTCGAAACGCCCTTGTTCGGAAAGGGTAAGTCCCAACAGGATAAAGGAAGAAATAAATTTAGTCGAGTCTCGATGACGCCAGAGACCGGGAAAAAGAATGAATCTGAATGACTAAATCACATTGCAACATGATAAATAATAATAATGATAATGAATTTTACCTAAGCGCTTAATTAAAAGAGGATAACATATTGAGATTCATGGTTTGAAGCCATGGTTAATTATAATTCATACTCTTGCGTTTAATGAAACCCTTGAAAAACTTAATTCAATATTTATTTTTCAAGCAACCAGCCATTCAGGAGGGAAATAATAACATAGCCTCTATCATATTTCATTGGGTTAAAAAATAAATTTAGCGAGTTTGGGAAGGAGAAAAGTGACAACAAATCCAATGTCTTTAGCAACTTCCCGCCACTGTACAAAGATCTGCCAAGCAGTGGCGCCCTCGAGATAATTTGCCGCTTGAGTGAATATTTATAACATTTATTAGAAGGGGAATTTGGATATGAAATTTAGGAACTCATTCCCGTAAATTTGAAATTTCTTGTATTCACAGATCGAAAGGAAGGAGGTTATTCTGAACGAGTTTACGTAGAAGGAGGCGGTGAAACGGGAAGGAAAGCATAATAATCGGAACATGATTGGGAGTGAATTGAACAGGTAGTTTCATGAGATCTGATTTTGAGGCGCTCACGGAATTGGTAGAGATGGATGAAGTAATTCTTCTCCGATCACCGACTTATTCAGTTCGTCCATGTTGAAAGCAATGTAAATCTGATTTATTTGTTCGTTTAAATCAGTGATTCCCAGCGTGGACGCTAGTTGTCCCTTGTGGGTGTTATTGTGTTAAATATGGGGCGCTGTAAAGTTATATTTCATTTAGAGCGCGATGAACATGCAGAGGGGTGCGGCTGTCATTTATCCATTTTTATTTCAAGTTTTCAAAAATTATTTAATATTAGTGTTTCTTCAAACGCTCCCAACTACCATTAGCCCTTGCCTTTGAGAGATCAAGTAACGTTATAAGTTAATTGCGTCATGGTGACTCTTAGCCAATTGTAACCCGTCATTCCGCCACGCAAAGTAAAACCGCTTTATCGCCTAACCTAACTTTTGTTAAATTATGTCTAAATATATCAGGATTTTCCTTTTTTTCACTAACTACCCCGGCATAGTTTATGAATAATTATCATCTGATTTGTTTTTCTAAACAAATTTTTTTATTACATCCCAGTAATATTATTTTATAGGAAGACAAGAAGAGCGGCTTCACCATTCCTCACGGAAGAAGGTTGCGCTTCGCAGGCAGACCTAAGACCTATCTGGCTCTGCAACGGTGTTTTAGTTACCATTTAACCGACATACCGACGGAACGACATAGTAACTTATAAGAGTCATGTGCACCCTACTAAAAATTCCAAACCATTCGATAATCGTAGTTATGTTTTCTTAACTCCTAGAAAGAAAGCTGATAAAAGCTTCAAATATACTAGAAATGAGCTATTGATCTTTTTCAAGCTGTAAAGAAAATCTTCGAAAGAACTTAGATAAAAGCTTCCAATATTCTTAGGTGACTCACAAACTAAAATTCAAACTGCTAAAAATATTTGCATTCCTATCTCATCTGTAGTGTTATGGATAAGGTACACCTGTACCTCAGTCGTTGTTGAGGAGTTGGTGTGGTTGTTCACATAATCCATGAAATTACTTAGTGTCGTTTTATTACTTTTTTACTATATTATCACCGCTTGAATTTACCCATAATCATGTGAGATTAAAGCAAAAAAACAGACAGTAGAATGTTGAATATATTTTGAAGTTTGGATGTATTACTTCTCCTAACAGCAGCCAATACATATGTCACCTTTGAGAGAAAGTATTTTCGAACGAGGTCATGAAGCCATCTTGACTTTCCGATCATTTAAGGAAGTCGCGTGTACGAAAAAGGAGGAACGAATGAGTAAAACAAATGAGAAAGAGTCTCGCAAATCAACCCGACGGCGTTAACTTTTCCAACTTGTTCTTTTCCACGTTTGAAAGGGATATTCGAAACACTACCCAGCTCGAGCACCTGCTTCGTTTGGTTGATGTCAAAGGGACTCTCTTCTTTAAAAATGCAAGAAAGTTTCTATACCGTCTCTATACCGTTGAACAAGCAATTATAATTATACGGATTTCTTTTCTTTGAAAAACTGCTCAACTATTGTAAATATGGATTCCCTTTTAGTGTCTATTTCAAGTTCTTCTGCAAACAATTTTCTTATCTTCAATAAAATGTGCACATCCTAAAGGTTGTGCTTCATTACTTGGGTGAATAGATTCGTCTAATTTTAAACCAAATTTTTTTTTTTTAATTATGTTATATTGCTCTCTTCAATGTCCTCGCCAGGACGCCAGCCTGGAAAATACCACATTTTACTATTTGTCACCACGCTTCTGCTTTCAATGCTTTCACAACAACGAGACTATTGCATTCGGCTTTTGGGAGCACACTTTATGTCACGCTGAATCCGTACCTAGTGTATACGGCTAGCTTCAAGTCTCAGCAAGGGGGTTGGCTTCTACGCCGTATCCTATTTGTTTGAAGTCAGTGGGACTTTACCAGGCGCCGCGTCTGTCTTCACGGTTGAGCTGGCTGAAATACACCGCTCGGTACGAGAGATAACGAGGCGTGCCCGGTTCGGAGGCCGGATTGTGATTTATAGCTGTTCACAAAGTGCCCTGAGTGCTCTTGGGGCATTTGAATCTCCGCATCCCCTGGTTCGCGATATCCGTGACGCTTATGCAAATGTTGAATACTATATCGTTGACCTAGATAGCTATGATATGATACAATATCCATTGCGCATAATTTGGGGGGATTGATTGAAGGGATTTTTGAATTATGTAGGCCAAAGGAAACGCTTCTCACGTGGGATGGAAATTAAATGCAACGAATTTTTAAAGAAAATAATATATATATTAGAGATTAACAAAACAGATTATAGTAAGTTGAATTACGTTAAATTAGGGGAGGTTGAATTGAGTTGAAAATAACTTCGTGTGACGAGATTAAGTGTGACGTATAAATTTTGTAAATGGAAGTTGAATGTGGAAAATGATTTTGATGTAGCGAATGTAATCGTTTTTGCTGTATCGAATATAATTAGTGAATTGGGGCTGTAATGAAAGTATAAATGGGAATTAGGATCAATCTCTCTAGTATGGGTGATTTTAGAGAATAAGTGAAGAGGGAAGGAAACTGACCATAATATGACGGCGACGCGAACACAAATGAAAGAGTCAATTCGTGTTATTTCACAAGTGGTAATATGTGTGTGTTTGTGAAATTCTAAGAGATGTTGTTTGTATCAGTGCGTTAAATGAAATCAGTTCCTCGTCGTCACGGAATGATTAGATTATTAAAGGTTACATAAAATAAATGAATGATTGAATTGCAAAAAGTTATGCATAAAATAATTGAATGATTGAATTGACAAAAGTTAAGTAAAATAAATGAATGAATTATTAAGTTGTACGTAAATTACATGAATGATTTAATCGACAAAAGTTAAGTAACATAAATGAATGATTTGTTAAGTTATACATAATATATATATTCAAGTTTCTCAGGAGGATTTTATTATAGGAATGCCCAGAGGGCATTGCTATAACGCCACAGTTTCGGTGATCCGGGTGGATATCCAGATTATCTTCTGCTGGGTTCGTAGAAATGTGGGAATTGAGAGGAATATGCGCGCCAAATAGTGCACGAGGACTGGGCGACCAGACCAGTGTTTTGCTCTTCTTCACACCAACTACATGGCATGTATCAGGGCAGCTCTCCGGGCTGCTTGGCAAAGAAGGTGGGAGACGCTCGAAGGAAGCCTAAAGTTGCGTGCCATTGCGCCACGACTGTTCCCATGGATCTACCACCCTAATACCGCCACGATTTTAGGTCGCTTTCTGTCGTCTTAGAACTGGGCACACTCGCGGGAAGCACCGCCTCTTGATGGAGCGCGCTCTCCTGCATCTTACTGAGTTCGCGCACGTTACCTGTTCCGGTACCGGACGAGCTGAATCACTACAGCTTATACCTCGTAGTTTGAACGAGTTATTGCACACAGACTTGTAGACTAGCTGACTATTGGGAAGAGGGTGGCTTCATCCATTTTATTTCACCCTCTGCAATTGGTCGCATTTTCGGCGCCAGGAAAAGACGGGCCTGTCCCCGACACCAGAGCGTTCTTCATTCAGGCTTTTAACTTTTGTCTCTTTGTTTTGTTTTTGTCTTTCGTTTTATTATTTATTTGGTTCTAGCTGTCTTTTGAACCTTTTTTTATTATAGCCTAGCCTTATTAGGCTATGGATGATTACGGCCACTCATGCTCTAGTAGGCAGTCACCAGATTAGCGGTGAAAAAAAATAATGTCCTCAGCCACTTCATCAATTCTTCTTGGCACAGAATTATTACTAAGTGGAATCGCTTTAAAGATTCCACTTGGGGAGGATGAATTACTACTCTATGAAGGGCTTCCTCTATAGCTGGCAAAATGAGTTGTTTTCAAATTGTATGAGATTTTCCTGATCTGCCCATCATCATGGATATATTGTATGAACAAACAAGTCCTTCGTTGCATTTCTGTAATTAGTTTGTCATAAGGGAGTGATTAAATGTATCTTCTTTAAATGATCGGAAAGTCAAGATGGCTTCATGACCTCGTTCGAAAATACTTTCTCTCAAAGGTGACATATGTATTGGCTGCTGTTAGGAGAAGTAATACATCCAAACTTCAAAATATATTCAACATTCTACTGTCTGTTTTTTTGCTTTAATCTCACATGATTATGGGTAAATTCAAGCGCTGATAATATAGTAAAAAAGTAATAAAACGACACTAAGTAATTTCATGGATTATGTGAACAACCACACCAACTCCTCAACAACGACTGAGGTACAGGTGTACCTTATCCATAACACTACAGATGAGATAGGAATGCAATTATTTTTAGCAGTTTGAATTTAAGTTTGTGAGTCACCTAAGAATATTGGAAGCTTTTATCTAAGTTCTTTCGAAGATTTTCTTTACAGCATGAAAAAGAGGCAGAAATGGATTCTTTTTAAGCTGACTCTATTTACCAGGGAGGTTACTGCAGTGACTGGGCATCACGCTGGAGAGTTGATGGCTGGGCCTGGCTGACGTACGCTTGAGAAGCTACATACGAGGGGCGGTCAATAAGTTTTGCGAATCGGTAGGGCAAAACAGAAGAAGGGGGATGGCTGTTTATGGGGGTGTTAGGACAAGTTATGATAAGTCAGAACCTGCAGCTGCACGCTCCTGCCTCGTCTATTTAAGAAACAGTAGCTGATCGCAGATCGTCAGTCACAAATTTTTCAACAATGGAGAAGGTTGAGCACCGCGCAGTGATGAAATTTTTTACCAAGGGAGGCAAGAATGCAAAAGAGATCCATAAACGCATGGTTGCAGTGTACACCGACACCGCCCCTTCCTATGCAACCATTACTCGCTGGAATAGGGAGTTCCGCCATGGTTGTGAGTCCCTTGAAGATGACCCCCGTCCAGGACGCCCGATCGACGTGACCAACGAGGAAAATGTGGCCTGTGTGGAGAGGATGATTCTCGAAAATCGATGGGTGAAGGTCGAAGAAATCGAGCGAGAACTTGGAATATCACATGGAAGTGTTATGAACATCATCCACGACAATTTGTCTATGACCAAGGTCTCTGCCCGTTGGGTCCCTAGAAACCTCACGCCCCATGATCGACTTCAAAGTCGTCAAAGTTTGGAGGAGCTGCTGCTTTTGTACAACCAAGAGCCTGCGGGATTCAAGTCACGCATAGTGACAGGTGATGAAACGTGGGTCCATTATTGGGATCCCGAGACCAAGCTCGAAAGCATGGCCTTGAAGCACAGGGGCTCTCCGACCCCCATCAAGTTCCGGACCCAACCCTCAGCCGGAAAGAACATGGCCACCATCTTCTGGGATTCTGAGGGAGTGTTGATGGTGGACTATGCGCCTCGTGGAACGACCATCACAGGCCAATATGACGCCGAGGAACTGGCTGGGTTGAAGAAGTCCATCCGTCAGAAGCGGCGCGGCAAGTTGACACGCGGTGTCCTGCTCCTCCACGATAATGCCCCTGCCCACAAGGCCAGAGTTGCACAAGCGGCCCTGCGCGAGTGCGGATTCGAGGAGCTCAACCATCTCCCCCTACAGTTCAGATCTGGCCCCTAGCGACTATTTTTTATTTCGCCAGCTCAAGGCTGCACTGCGTGAACGCCAGTTGGGGACGATGAAGATATCCAGCTCGCCGTCCACGATTGGATTGAACAGCAGTCGGGAGATTTCTGGTTGTCGGGAATTCGAAGCCTCAGGGACAAGTGGCGCAAGTGCATTGAAGTCGAGGGTAGTTATATTGAAAAATAATAAAACACTTTTCCTCATATCTCATTTCCTTATATCCGAATGGCAAAACTCATTGACCACTCCTCGTAGCTTGATAGGAGGCCTAAAACTAGCAAACCTTTTAAACTTATCTTTAAATTTTCAAGTAACAAAAATGTATTCAAATTAAAGCATGGCTGTTTTGGCTTTTGTTTTTGTATATAAAAGTAAATTTAAATTGGAAGAAAAGTTTTGAGGAGTGTATGTCCCCATATCAAAAGTATTCCGATAAAATGGGGGGGGCGGGAGTTGCCTTTAGGACTAGAAAAAGAGCATGGGAACTAAACTAGACCAAGAGTAAATTATTTTGAAGATATGTACTGAAAACCTGTTAAATTTTAAAACCAAAACACCTTTGCAGAGCCAGATAGGTCTTAGGTCTGCCTGCGAAGCGCAACCTTCTTCCGTGAGGAATGGTGAAGCCGCTCTTCTTGTCTTCCTATAAAATAATATTACTGGGATGTAATAAAAAAATTTGTTTAGAAAAACAAATCAGATGATAATTATTCATAAACTATGCCGGGGTAGTTAGTGAAAAAAAGGAAAATCCGGATATATTTAGACATAATTTAACAAAAGTTAGGTTAGGCGATAAAGCGGTTTTACTTTGCGTGGCGGAATGACGGGTTACAATTGGCTAAGAGTCACCATGACGCAATTAACTTATAACGTTACTTGATCTCTCAAAGGCAAGGGCTAATGATAGTTGGGAGCGTTTGAAGAAACACTAATATTAAATAATTTTTGAAAACTTGAAATAAAAATGGATAAATGACAGCCGCACTCAAAATGAAGTATAACCTTACCGCACTCTTTTAGCAATGCAATGTCCACAAGGGGGCGCTAGCGGTCACGTTGGGAATCTGCAATAGACGGACAAAAAGTAGTAGAGAAGGGGAAAATCCAATGGTCGAATATATTTTTTTAACATATATTTTTGATAGATAAACCAATATATTGGTCTCTATCGTCCGCCTGCCCGCCTTTTCTATCGGTTGTGGCTATTTTTATACATGAGCGATAAATGCCTTATAATTCGTATATTTCTGAGACTCACAAAAAAGTCCTATAAATTGATGATTTTCATCACTAACTCTATTATTTAAGAAGGGGATTTTTTGAGTATTTGAATAATAATTTCATCTTAGTTTGGTTATGATTTATGAGTTTTATCAAAATTATTTCTAATAATAAATATAAGTATCGAAATTTTGTGATTTTTTTTTTTAAACCCAAAGAATTACAAATGGTGAAGTTCAGAAAATTTATAAAAATTTAACCATGGCTGCTTTTTTTAGATTTTAAATTTTAATCTTAGTAGCGAAGCCATTGCCTGGTTTTCATATAATTTTTTTTAGATGCCGTTAACGGATTGGTTTAACTTCGCTAGACCTTGAAAGTCTGTTTCAATTCAAATACCACACCTCTTTGTATCCCACCATCGGATTTAATTTCATATATTTGAGAACCTGTTTTCCTTTATTCTTCTGTCACTCACTCTCAATCTTTCTTGCCTGAATGAAAACAGCCTCACTGCTTATAATACTTTATTAGATTAAAATAATAATAATAGCAATATCTTATATATATATTTATATATATATATATATATATATATATATATATATATATATATATATATATATATATATATATATATATACATATATATATATAAAAGAATCCGCTTAAATGTGTTGCAGAAAACGCTGTTAGAATGGTGTTATTCAATTGCATGTTGAAGATCAATCAGGTCGACTAAATAACGAAGCGGCAACTTAGAGTAACAAAACATTCAACTCACCTCATACGGCCAACCATTTTCGTGTATCACACTTAACGTCGAGAGTTCACAACCGATAAACTATTATAATAAAGATTTTTATGTATTTTGTTCAGTTAATAGTGTACTAAATTAATATTTTGGCCGCCACCACAACAACAAGGAAAATAAAGAATTCCCCACACTGATTTTGAATTTGAGTAAATTAAAACTACTCTTGGAATTAAGAAAAAGAAACAACCTATTGTAAAATAAATGCATTATTATTTTAGCTATTTTACTTATTATTTTACCTAATGTAAAATGAGTGCATTATAATTTTAGTTGTATAAGTATATGACCCCAAACTATAATTTATACTAGACGTACACTAAATATAAGACCTAAAAGAAATATCAATAATTCATAATAAATTAATTGAACTAAACTTTGTTATATATCATGATAGAGAAGGAAAATTGAACTTTAATGTCTTTCTTTATGTTTTAAAATCACAGCTTTAAAATGTGCCCAAGAACGCTTACAACATTCAGCTCATTCTCGGTTAACTATCTTGATACAAGACAAAAACTCAAATCCGATCATTTTTTTTAATAAAGCCTGCAATTAATGTTATTTAAGTTTTAGATTCAAGTTATAGCATAGATATAATTATTCGTACAGTTTTATTTTTCCTTCTTATCATCTAATTATTTTTTCTATGCACTCTAAATCTTTACAAATTATTCAATTTTCTTTTGAGTCGTATTATAATGGACACCCTATAATTGGTGTTTTACACAGTATCTAAATCTGTTTCCAAGAAAATGGCTCCTAGGTGTTTTTCTTAGGTAAAAAGAGAACGTAATTTGACCAATTGGAGTATTTTTACTCCGAGGAAAAAAGAATGAGATAGGCAGATGAAGAGAACGGTGCATAAAAGAAAGAATCAGAAGAAGGAGGGGAGTTAAGTATGACTTAGTCAGCAATAGTGAAAGTTGTCAAACACTACCTCCTCTTAGGTTTATTATATTCACAGATGAAAACTTTTGACAAACACACAAGAAGACGAGAGCGAAAACATATAAAACAAACTATAGGAAGAAAAAAAGGACGCATGGCCCACTCAGCTCCTCTCATATCTAATCCATTTAAGAGAGTTTGTTCGTCACAGCATAATATGTCTTATGGCCCAGTCACCGAGAGACGAATCAATATCACCAGATAAACATCATAGCCAAAGGTTTTGAGACTGATATATATTTATATTTTTTCAATGGTTCTTGACATTTACGTTATAGAAATAATTATTATAATATTTAAATTATTTGCAGGTTTATTAAATAGTCAGCATTTAAAAATAATAAAGAAAAACTGTATTCCTTCGCTGAATCCAAAATCGCATGCTGCTCCTGTTCTTGTAAGAGATGAGTTTCAGTCTCTGGAGTTTTGTTATTTGATAACAAATATGAGTTAAATGAATGATTTTATGTAATTATAATTTATTTCGTAATATCATTTGTAAAAATAAATGTTTTAATTCTTTTCAATACCATAAATGGTTCTTTCCAAAGAAAAGTATGCAATCATTGTTGCTCTGCACCAACGGACCCTGAAATACAAAGAGATAGTTGCTATGGGCATTGTATCAAGCAGCACCATCTTTGGGATCAATAAAGACTTTAGGAAAACTGGTTACACTCCTGTGAAGAAGAATTCTTGACGCCCAATTGCTTCTAATAGACGCCAAGAACGCCTCATGGTAAACTCTCAGCTCAAGGATCGGGTTACCTCCAGTGTCAAGTTTGCTGACGATTAGAAATAACATGTCTGAACGCTTCACGGCGGGCAGCGAGGCGGAGACCTTTCCACAGGTCAAGAATGGTTGGTAAGAAGCCTCTTCTCACCAAGAAGAACTTTACGGATAGGCTCCACTTATGTATGAAATATAAAGAATGCACTGTTGAAGACTGACTTTGACAAAGTGATATTCTATGCTGAAGTTCCCTTCCGTTTGTTTGAAGCTTTTGGAAACGTTTTCGTTGGGAGGAGGAAAGGGAAGCGCTTTCACGTATCCTGTATCGTTCCCACGGTGAAATATCCGCAACTCTTCCTGTCAGAGGCTGCTTCACATCTAAGGGAACTGGAGCACTAACAATTTTGCCCAAGAGCACTGCCAGGAACTCAAACTTGTACCAAAATGTGAGTCATCACTACCTTTTACCAACAGTTCAGGACCAATTTGGGGATGGTATCTTTCCTTTTCATCAATGGTAGCACACCTTTTGTCACAAGAGAAAAGCAATCAAAGTTCTTGGCTGAAAATAACATCAAGGTTTTTATGCGACCTTGGCGCGTGAATTCGTGAGATTTGAGCCCAATGGAGAATTTGTGGGAGATAATCAAACTGTTCGTTGCTAAACAGAAACCATCCATTGTGAGCAGCGGCAGGTGCTTAGTGAGCCAAAATAGAGCGATATCAGTCATGGTATCAGAAATTTTGTATCCAGTAACGAATTGAAGCGGTCGAGAAGAACAAGGGGAATCATTCTAAATGTTGACTGGGTGCATCATGTCATTTTATTTATTAATAAAATTATTTTGGTTCTATTTTTTTGTATAACCCGATTACTTACCCCTCCCCCTTTCTCTCCCCTCGACTCGCTGGCCACCAGCACGCCTCCTCCAACCACGAGAAGTATGAATCAACAGATTTCTGTGCCAGCGAGCATAACAATATGAAGGGAAGGAGAACAGGTGCAATAACAATGTTTAAAAAGGCACTATTTCCCCTAAGATTTGAGATCTAGTTTCGCGTAATAGACGAACTTATAGGAGCTGCGACCAAAAGCCAGAAGATGTCTTTAGGGCTAAGGAAAGACGCTGAGAGAAGCTTAATTCATAAGCCCTCATAACCTCCCACCCCCTTTCCCTACCCACAGTGGGTCGGTGAAGTATATAGGCCGATAACATGAGAAGAACAGGAGATCGAGTTAGAGATCGACACGACAAAGTCCGGCGGCAGTGCCCGGCAATTAAAGAAAGGAACAAAGAAGAAGTTCATTCTGAGGCAGTTCCTGGTGGTCACACCAAAAAATTAGCCCCTTTTGTATCGAGGATCACTATCATATATCTCTCGTCAGAGAAACCCCGTATCTCGGTTTTCAACAAAAACCAGAGACAGTCCTCGCGATTAAGGAATACCTAAAGCGAACTTCCTCAAACACCCCCATTCGTCAAAGGATTCATTTTTTTGCTCATCGCTCGTCAGTGCGAACCATCTCAATATTAACCTGAAGATTGGAAAAAGCATACCTTCACGGTCCCGTTGTCTAAATCATCTGACTAAGACAACGTGCTTAAAGCCATCCGTCGCACTCACCGAAATCACCTGTTGCTCCAAGTCTGCCTCCTCGCCAGACAAACGACTTGGCATCTGCGAACACGCCTACGCGCCTAACGGCAAACATTTTTCCCCTCTACATAAGATCTAAATCCAAGGTCATTCTTCAGCCGGATTCACGTGTGTTTTTTTTAAGGTAAAGAAATTCAATTATTTTTGTGTGTCAATTAGTTTCCAATATTAAAGTGAGCTTTGGAGTCAACCATTACTTTATATTAATTTGGTTTAAATTAATAATTCTAACAGATACTCGATTATTCATAGATGTATAGTTTGTTTTTAAGATTTCACTTTTTTATGTTGTAATTAAAGATATATATCTGCTTAGAAGTGTTTAACTCAATCCTCGAAACGCTGCACATGGCTCTAGAAATCCTCGCGTAAAATAATATAGCACTTTTAGAAAAAAATGTAACGTAATAAAGGAGTTATTGAAGTACGTAACAAACTTACATACCACCACTCTGCCCTTACAATAACACGACAGATACAAACATACGAAAACTAAATGCAACATTTGATTAGTTCTATTAATTTGTCAATTACAATATATTTTAGGATTTGACGAAGAGTTCATTAATTAAAGAAAAGTGTGATTACAAAAAACAAAATAATATTTCGCATGCTCGAAGCCTGTTGCATATTTTGTGAATAAACATAAAATAAATTGGAAAAAAAATAATAAAATAAAAATTTCAAATAAGAATAGAAATGAGAATATACTCGAAGAAAATGGATTGAATGACAATACTGCTTTAACAAATGAAGGCGTGATTGAAATGGCTGGAACTATACAAAACAATATTGATACTGAATTTGAAGAAAATTAATTAAAAAAAATTCTAGCCTTTAGTCTAGAAAATAAGCATGGATCCAGTACATAAGAGATGTGTACTGGAAACATTTTAAAATTTATTTAGACCAAAAGCCCGTCGTTGCCAAAGGCGGATAGGTCGTAGGCCACAGATCGAAAGTACTCTCAAAACTTTTTGTCCTGTGAGGTGCCAGGGTCTGCGTCGTGTCTGTGCCAGCGAGTCATTCTTGTATCTGCCTCGCACTTGCTCCTATGCTCTAATCTTAAGCCACCGGTGTGATTATTCCTGATAATATAGTGATCAAAAGGCGAGGCATCATCATTATCCTATCAGTGACGAGCCGATTCCAACAGTGCTGATCGTTACTGAGCATAATTCCTCATGTATTAGGTTAAGGAATAATTTCTTGCGGTTTTTTTAATTTTGTGTTGATTTAAGTTTTGTTGACGTGATTTGTGCACATATTAAGAAACAATAATAAATAATGAGAGCAAAATTTGCAAAGGTTAAGCTACGTCTCTTAACTGCGTAGACTATTAGTCTTTTGCTTAGGCTACGTCTTGAAGGTGAGTAATAAGTGATTGCGGTTTATTTAAAAGTTGTGTTAATTTAATTTTTGTTCTGTACCCTCAAAATGGAATGTCAAGTTAAAAGAAAGACGCATTTTCGACACTTGTTGTTATTCATTTTCAATCGAGACGGGAACAATGCAAAGCAACCAAAGCTCGTCGCGATATTTGTGCTGTGTACGGAGAAAATTCTTTATCAGAAAGGACAGCTCAATGGTGGTTTTCACGTTTCAAAAACGGCCATTTCAATCTTAATGACGAAGAACGTTCTGGTCGCCCCATTAAGTTGGATGAAGATCGATTGAACGACCTTCTTCATGAAAATCCTCGTCAATCGACTAGAGAATTGGCTGTACAATTGGCGTGTGTTTATAAAACTGTAATGAATTACCTTTATTCGATGGGGAAAGTTAAAAAACTCGTTGCATGGGTTCCGCACACTTTGGGCGAAAGCAACAAACTTCAACTCTTCACGATTGCCGCAGGTTTGCTTGCTCGTCACAAGGCTACTCGTGGATATAAGGAAAGATTTCTTCACTTTACAGATTCCTGTATTAGTGATGTTTTTTTCATGAAATTCTGCCTAATTATTGAAGTATTTCTTCATTATTCCTGATTTAGTTTACTAAAATTTAATAAAAGACATCTTAAATTGATATTAAAATAATTTTATCTTTTATAGGAAATTATAGACTTATGACAGATTTATTTGAGCAATAATTAGAATACAACTACATGTAAAAAATAATATAGTTATTGCGACATTTGGAAACCAACTAAACTGCCACTCGCTGCCAATTTTGTATGTCAAAGTCAGTTTGAACTAATTTATTTGTGTATTGATTATTTTTGTTTTGTGTTAATTAGTTGCTAATTTAATTGTTATATTGAAAATGCAACTCTTCAATTTGAAAAATGAACGATAAAGACATTATGAGTAAAAGCCAATGCAACTGCATAGTTGATAGATTATTAGTTGAACAATTTCCCTCGTAAACTTACGCGGATGAAACGAGTGTCTGACTCAAAGTGATCGGCTTACTCCAGGGGAAAACAAGATTTATGTTCGAAAATTCAACAGAGCGCAATATGAAAGGAGAAAAATGTTAAATGCTTGTCTTTGCTTGCCAAAATTATACTGCAGGCTCTGTTTGTTGTTCAATAACAAATGGGTACTCGAAATTCATTTGGCTTTACCGATTTAAATAATTTGCTAAAGGCATTTAAAAGACAAGACAACTATTCTACTCACATATGTAACATCTGCAATAGATTTAATCAGATTGGGAAAAACGCGCATTGATTTCTTAATAAACAGATAACATAAGAAGATTGTGGAAATTCATAATAGAAAATTGAAGGAGAATAGAGATTTTAAGACGATTGATAGACTAGGTTATTTTTTTAGGTTAGCAGCAATTAGCATTTGTAAGATTCAAGCGTTTTTTCTGTTGTTTCAAACTCGGGCTGCGATGTATGATTTGTAAACGTTGGCAACTCTGAATTCCTCACATGAGTGTTTTCGGGCGTCAGGTTTCTCTTCTTCATATCATAGTAAACTCAGTTGTAAATCGTCTGTGAATGAAGCAATGCCATGACTGAATTCAATCCTCCGATAATTTGGGAAATGCAAAAGCTGTGCTGCTTGTGATTCACGCTGGGAAATCCAATGCGAAAATTTCTGAATGACTGATTGGGTGTCAATCTGAGGAAGGTGCAGAGGACCAGAAAAGAGTTAGATGAGTCAGGCTGTCAATAAGAGGGTACGTGGCCTAGTAAACCTTGACAACGATAACAGCAAGTCAATGAGGTCAATAACAAGGGTAAAGGGAGAATATGAAAGATAGGGAATGAAGCGACTAGCCTTCCTTGACACAAACTAAAAGAAACTTAGAGAAAGTGAATGATATTGAAGGAAGAGAATAGCCTTTCCTTACAGAAAGTAAAAGAGACTTGGAGACTTTATTTCATATTGAATGAAGCCACTAGCCATCCTTGACAGAAACTAAAATAAACTTAGAGAATGTGAATGATATTGAATGAAGGGACTAGGTTTTGCAGACAGAAAGTAAAGGAAAGTCAGAGAATAGGAATGATATTAAATGAAGAGACTTAACTTCTCTGACAAGAAAAACTAAAAGAAAGTTAGAGACTATGAATGCTATATAATGAAGAGAATTGCTTTCCCGGACAGAAAGTAAAAAAAAATTAGAGAAAGATATTAATATGGAATGAAGAGACTGACGCTCACTGGCCGTACCTAAAACAAATTTAGAGAATGTAAATGATATTGAATTAAGTAACGAGCCTTCCCTGACTCAAACTAAAAAAAACTTAACCAATGTAAAGGATAGTGAATGAAGAGAATAGCCTTCCGTTTCAGAAACTAAAAGACTATTAAAGAATGTGAATGATATAGAATGAAGCGACTATCCGTCACTGACAGAAAATAAAACAAGCCTACCATCACAGAAACTCAACAAACATAGAGAATGTAAATGATATTGAATAAAGAGACTAGCTAACCTGATAGAAACTAAAAGAAACTTAGAGATTGTGAATGATATTGAATTAAAAGACTAGCCTTCCCTAACAGATACTAAAAAAAACCTTATGGAATATGAAAGATATTGAATAAAGATACGAGCTTTCCTTGACAAAAATGAAAAGAAACTCAAAGAATATGAATGATATCGAATGAAGCGACTAGCCTTCCCTGACAGAAGCAAAAGAAACTTAGAGACTGTCAATGATATTGAATGAAGCGACTAGGCTTCCATCAAAAAAACTAAAGGAAACTTAAGAGAGTCAATGATATTGAGTAAAGCGACTAGCCTTCCATGACCGAAACTAAGAGAAACTTAGGGATTTTGAATGATATTGAATTAAAAGACTAGCCTTCCCTAACAGTTAGAGAAAAGAAACTTAGGGAATGTGAAATATATTGAATGCAGAAACTAGCCTTCCTTGAAAAAAACTAAAAGAAACTTAGAGAATATGAATGATATGGTATGAAGCTACTAGGCTTACATCACAGAAACTAAAATAAATTTAGATAATGTGGATGATGTGGAATGAAGGGAGCACCTTCCTTCAAAGAAACTAAAATAATCTTTGAGAATGTGAATGGTATGTAATGAACTGACGAGCCTTTCCTGACAGATGCTATAAGAAACCAAGCGAATGTGAATGATATGGAATGAAGCAATAAGCCTTCCCTGACCAAAACTTATAGAAACCTTAGAAAATGTGAATGATATGGAATGAAGCGACTAGCCTTCCCTGAGATAAAATACAAGAAACTTAGCGAATGTGAATGATATGGAATTTTGATTGATTGATTTTATAGGTTTATTGTGCAATAGAGTACATTTATACATAATCATAATACAAATAATAATAAAATAAAAACAAAACAAACAAACAACAAAAAAACAACAAAAAAGACAAATACAGTAATAATATGATACAATAATATAAATACATGTATAAATGCACACATTACACAAAGCGGGCAGCCCGTCAGTGTTGGCGTGCAGTAAGACGTGGTGGAGCGTCCCACGCGTTTCTTGTCTGCTGCAAGTGGGTGGCGTCGGTCTTCATCACCTGTCGCCCGGCTGGGCGCGAGCGGCGATCAGCGCGGAGGGGGTGCTGTTCTCAGCACCTCCAGCAGCTCGTTTGTTGGGGTGTGGCGGACCACCTGGGCGGCTCTTGCCTCTCGCGCCCTCAGTAGGGCGCCTCTTACAGGGGCAGGGGCTGGCGCCCGCTCTGGCCTGAGGCGGGCGGTGGCTGGGCAGGAGAGGAGGTAGTGCACCAGTGGGCACCGGGAGCGGCCGCCGCAGTGTTCGCACCTCCCTGCCACAAAGTCGGCGTGCAGCTCTTCCCGCGTGGAGTAGCCCAGCCTCACACGCTGTAGCAGCACGCCGTTTGCTCTGGGCTGCTGGAAGGATGGGTTCAGTGGGCGATAGGCTGTGGCTGCAGCATACCACGCCGCTTGCCTCTTGAATGCTTCCCATTCTTGGTGCTGCTGGTGGGCGTTGTGGGCGGCCCTGCGTTTAACCTGCACCTTGAGCTGCTGCAGGCTGGGGCGCACGGTCCAGGTGATGATGGGGCCGTGGGCGGCTCGCTTGGCAGCCTCGTCGGCAGCATCGTTGCCGCGCACGCCAACGTGGCTGGGAATCCAGTGGAGCCGGACACGCCTGCCCTGAGCTGCCAGGTCCTGCAGGGTGCACAGGATTATGGTGGTGAGGTGGATGTTGTCCCGGGTGTAGGCGTGGGCGTGGGCGTGCTGCAGCGCCTGTAGTCCCGACCGAGAGTCAGTGTGCATCACCACAGTGGCCTCCCGGCGGAGCAGAGCGTGCTGGAGGGCGTGCAGGATTGCTACCAGCTCCGTCTGGAGGGTGGAGCAGTGGTCTGATGTCCTCCACGCTTGCGTCAAGCCGCTCGTGACGAAGGCGGCGCCGGACCTCCCGCTGTCGGGGTCGACGGAGCCGTCGGTGAAGTACACTGTGCTGCCTGGCTGCGTGACCTCAGACATGGCCATGAGGGCGTGCTGGCGCAGCTCCTTGGTGAGGCAGTTCGCTTTGCTGTCGGGCAACTGTGTGGCAGTGAACTGTGCGGCGGGGGGGTCCCATGGTGGTGGTGGAACGTAGACGGGGTGGGGGGTGTCGGGGTCGCGCCACAGCCAGTTTCCTGCCCGGTTGAGGGAGTTGGTTGCTAGGCTGACGTTTACGAGCCACCTGTTGTTACGCAGTCACTCGATGCCCTGCGCCACGGCCATTCGGAGTCTCCTCTGCGCAACACCTTCAACGTCGCGCTGGAGCACTCTGGCCACCCGACAGGCCACAATGCAATCCACCCTGGCGGTGAGGGGCACCAGGTTGGCCTCACTCTGCATGACACAGGCAGTGCACCACCTGGGTGCCCCTAACATGGTCCTCATGGCGGTGTTTTGTATCACCTCCAGGCGCTGTTGCTGCTGCCGGGGCAGCGCTACAAGGACCGGTGCACTGTAGTCCACTAGGGAGCGCACTGCCTGGAGGTAGTAGAGGCGGAGGACGGGGAAGGTTGCACCAGCGCTCGGCCGCGTCATGGCCCTCATCACATTCAGCCGGGCCTGCGTCCGCTCCCTCAGGTGCGTGACATGCTGCGTGAAGGACAGCCGTCTGTCCACCCACACTCCGAGGTACTGGTAGGAGTCGGTCCAGGCCAGGCCGACTCCTTGGACGCGAAGCTGCTGGCCAGCAGGTGTGAAAGTCTTGATGGCCATTGACCCGGGACTTCTCTGCCGAGATCTTGAGCCCCAGCTCTTCGCACTTGGCAGTGATGAGGTGCAGCGCTTCTTGGGCCCGCGCAAGCTTGTCGCCGCGCCCGGTGACGACGAGCGCCATGTCGTCGGCGTAGCTAAGGAGGATGGTTCCTTCCCGATAGAGGAGGGCGACCAGCTGTTCCATCAGCACGTTGAAAAGGAACGGGCTGGGGATGCCGCCCTGGGGTGTCCCGTTCTCGAAGGTAAGGTAGGAAGACTTGTGACCCTGGAACTTCACGCGGGCTCGGCGCTGGTAAAGATAGTCCTGGAGCCAGCCCAGCAGTCTCCCTCGGATGCCCTTCCTCACAAGGGCGGCCAGTATGGCGCGGGGTCTAGCCAGCTCGAAAGCCTTCTCGAGGTCAAGGAAGACTACGATTGTGGGCTGGTTGTTGGCGTGAGCCAGGAGGGTGATGAGGCAGTCCGCCGTGCTCACCCCCCTGGTGTAGCCGAACACGTGGTGATGAAGGCTTCCAACGCTCCACTGTAGGCGAGTCAGCACCATCTTCTCCGCCGTTTTTCCGGTGCAGCTCAGGAGGGAGATTGGCCTGAAGGTGGTGTGATCCTTCGGCTTGGGGATGGGCTGGATGTCGGCGTCCTTCCAGGAGGGCGGCAGACGGCCCGCCAACCACGACGCGTTCAGAAGGGCTAGCAGCGCGGCGGGCCCAGCGTGCGCCAGCATAGAGTACCGCACTCCGTCGGCTCCCGCCGCTGTGTCACGTCGACGTTTGGCCCTGGCCAGAACCTCAAGCGTGAAAGGCTGGTCCGTCGCGTGTGGCTGGCCCCGCGCCTCCCTGACCTCTTCGTCGCGCTGTGGGCGCAGCTGCTGATGGAGGTAGCTGGTGTGGGGAGGAAGCTGCTCGCTAGAACCCCTCGCTGTAAAGCAGTTCGCCAGCCAATCTGCCTCTTGCTGTGGGCGTGGGTGGGCAGCTGGGCGGGTCGGGGCTGCGCCTGAGGCCTTCCTGAAGCTCCCCCACAGCTGGCCGAGGGAGGTGTGTTGGCTGAAAGAGGCGCACCACTCCAGCCACTTTGCCTCCCTGGCGGTCAGGGACACCTGTCGCGCGCGTGCTACCACGTCCTGCAGGAGCTGCAGGTTGATGGCCGTTGGGCGCTTCTCGTACAACCTCCTGTGGACGTTGACGCGGTGATTGTGCTCCCGGACTTCCTCGTTATAAAACCACCAGTCCGGGCGCCGGCGGCGATTTGAGGCTGTCCTGGGCATGGCCGCGTAAGCTGCACTCTCTATGGCCGCCGTAAGGTCCCTCTCCTGCAGGTGCAGGTCCGCCGGAGGCACATACGTGGACCACCATTCGGCCAGGGAGGCTTGGAACTTTGCCCAATCCGCCCTCCTGACGTTCCACTGGGGCGGCGGTAGAGGAGGAGCTGGTGGGGCCACAGTGAGGGTGGTGAGGGTCCCGTAATGGTAGCTGGTGAGTGTAGGGTGGACCTGCTAGGTGGCACCGGGCTGTAGGTTGCCCGACACCAGCGTGAGGTCGAGCCGCCCCCCATGGACGTGCGTGGCCTCCCCTGTGTTCAGTAGTCGAACGGCAGGAACTTCTTCGAGCAGGTCGGCCAGGTGGCGCCCGGTCACGTTAGTGGGTGACACAGACTGCAGCACAGGGTGGTGGGCGTTGAAGTCCTTCGCTACAAGGAGGCTGGAGTGGGATGCGAGGGAGAGCAGCTCCCCAACATCCAACTGGTACCGCTGGCTCCTGTATATATTGTATACAGTGAGAGTGAGCGGCCCCAGCTGTAGCTCCAGTGCCAGGACCTCCACGCCGTCACCACAGTACACGGGTGCGGCGATGCTCTTGTGCGGGATGGTGTCTTTTTATGAGGGCTGCACAACCACGCCCATTTCCGTCACCAGCCGAAAGCGAGTGGAGGGTGTAGCCTGCGACTCGCCATTCAAAGCTGGCGGGCGTGAGAGTCTCCTGTAGGAGAACCAGGTCCAGGTCTTCTTGGAAGACGGCTTGCAGCAGCTCATGTTTCTTGGGACGGAGCCCCTGCACATTCCACTGCAGCACCCTCAGCGTGGGCGCCGGTGCGTGGGCTGGGTTGTCAATCCGCGCTTCTATCTTGGTTGTGGGCGTGCGGTGGGTGCAGAGGGTGTTGAGTGGGACCTCTCGGCGTGGTATATGATGGGGGGAGGCTGGAGGGCACCCTCTGTGACGGCGGTTAACACCTCTTCGCGGAGGAGTGCGTCGAGGTCCTGCTCGGTGGGGGCTGCGGTGCCCTGCCGGCGGTCGAGCAGCTTCTTCACCAGCTGTACGACACACGCAAGAATGACGTCCACGATGGCTCTGCCCTCCTCATTGAGTCCCTCGCAATAACCTGGGGGTCCACGTTGAGACCCTGTCGCTGGTTGGGCATTGGGTAGCACCGTGGACTGCTCCTCGTCTGGGCGGGCGTGGTGGGCCCGACGCCTGTGTCCCTTCCTCCTCTGTGGCTTGGGGACAGAGGGGGTGGGTTGCTGGGTGGAGGTGTGAGCGGAGTTGCTGGCTGTGCAGCTACTGGTACCCTCTCTCGCTCCCTGCCTGTCCTCTTCCCCTGTCTCGACCTGACTTGTGCCAGGCTGTTGAGGGGTAAGGGGTGGGTGGGAAGCCCACGCCAGCCTTTTTGGTGGTGGCGCTGGAACAAGGCGTCGGTTGCCTTGTTGCTGGGAAGGCCCACGTGGTTTCCCCTGCCTTTGCCGCTACCCCTCCTGTGTACCCCCCAGACGTGTGCCGGGCAGGCCGAGAGTCACGGGTTGATGGCTAACCCACGCCGACCCGATTGGGGGTGGCGCGGTAATGAACCAACGCTCTCTTCTTTGGGTTGGGGGGGCACGTGGTTCCATCTGCTGCTGCTGCTGCCGCCGGTGACCCCGTGGCATCCTTCTCTGTTGCTCGGGGCACTTCGTGTTCCAAGCGTGCTGCCCCTTGGTGCAGTTGGGGCACCGTGCCGTGGTGGACTCGCTGGCCTTGAGGTGACCGATACACTCCTCCGTCGGGTGCGCTTAGCTGCACACGCCGCACTTGACGGAGTTTTGGCACATGGCCTGGAGATGCCCGAAGCGCTGGCACTTGTAGCATCTCACAGGCTCACCTTGGTAGGGGCGCAGGGCGTAGCGGCCCCAGCTGCCCAGGTCCAGCTTGGGTGGTGGCGGCCCCTCGTACACTACAAGGATCTGCCTGGTTGGGACCTTGTCTCTGTGTGCGAGGAGCCGTGTTGCCGAGTGCACGTGGGGGTGAGCCTCGACGGCCTGGAGTGGCAGAGTGGTCGGATATCGTTGAAGCACCAACTTGTGCCTCTTCACTCTGGGGTCGAGAAGGATCACTCGATCCCCCTCCTCGGCAAGGCGGCGCAGCATGGCCTCCGACCCATCGTCTTTCGGGGTGAGGACGTATTCGCCGTTGAGAGTAGGGCGAATGACTATCCGCAGGCCAGGGTGTGCTCTCTCCAGCTCAGTCACAGCCTGGTAGGCACTGCTAGTGTTGCTCTGGTGCACCAGTTTAAACTTGTGCCGAGGTCCTCGTCGGGAATGAGACACTGTTACCCAGCCTGCCTCATTCTCCTGCTGGGCCTCCTCGGTCTGGGGGCTCTCGTCGATGACGAGGCGACCGCTTTCATCGCTGGGGGCCTCCTCTGCCTGTGAGAACTCCGGCTCCAGTGTTCGGGCGGTCCTCTTCGGCGTGGAAGTCTCGTTCGGTGAGGGTGGACTTAACCCATTCCGCGTCCGCTTGGCAGACTTCGGCGTGGTGGCTATGGACGCCGACCCTTGCATCATGGCGTCACTCTTGTTCGCCCATCAGCGATACGGGTACAAAGGGGAGAAGAGACCAATGCCCTCTTTACAAGCAGGACAGGAACAGGAGGTATCTCCAATCAACCCGTCCACGCTTGCCTCTGTCTCTTTTGAGAGCCACGGAAACAGGAGGAATCTCCAATCAGACCGTAGCTTCCCTTATGAGACAAACGAGGCAACCTTCTTGCTCTACTCTCAAGGTTAATAGTTACCAAATGGTAACATTCTTGGGCGATTAACTCTCGTGGAAGTGGTGATGACTCGTCAGCTGCTTGGATGCACTTTTCAGTGTGAGTGAATGTCTGAAGTGAAATGATATGGAATGAAGCGACTAGCCTTTCATGCCAGAAAATAAAAGAAACTTAGAGAATGTGAATGATATTGTATAAAGCGACTAGCTTTCATTGAAATAAAGCAAAAGTAACTTAGATAATCTGAATGATATGGAATGAAGGGCTTAGCCTTCATTGACAGTAACTAAAAGAAAATATAGAATGTGAATGATACGGAATGATGCGACTAGCCTCTCATGAAAGAAACTAGAAGAAACTTAGAGAATGTGAATGGTATAGAATGAAGAAACTTGCCTTTCCTTAAAGAAAGTAAAAGACAGTTAGAAAATATGAAAGATATGGAATAAGCGACGTGCCTTCCCTGATAGATACCAAAAGCAACTTAGAGAAAGTGAATGATATTGAATGAAGCGACTTGTCTTCCATGACAGAAACTAAAACAAACTTAGAGAATGTGAATAATATTGAATAGAGACTAGCCTTCCCTAACAGTAAGTAAATAGAAAATTAGAGAATGTGAATGATATTGACTGAAGGGACTAGCCTTCCATAACAAAAACTAAAAGAAACTTAGAAAATATGAATGATATTGAATTAGAAGTTTAGGCTTCCATTACAGAAACTAAAAGAAATTTAGAGAATGTGAATGATGTGGAATGGAGGGAGTGGCCTTCCCTTAGAGAAACTAATAGAAACTTAGAGAATCTACAAGATATGTTATGATGAGCCTAGCCTTCTCTGAAAGATACTAAAAGAAACCAAGCGAATGTGAGTTATATGGAATGAAACAACTAACCTTCCCTTCCCGAAACTAAAAGAAACTTAGCGATTGTGAATGATATGGAATAAAGCAACTAGCCTTCCCTGAGAGAAAGAAAAGAAAAATTAGAGAATGTTATTAATAGGGAATAAATAGACTAACCCTCGCTGGCAGTAACTAAAAGAAACTAAGAGAATATAAATGATATTGACTGAAGAGACAAGTCTTCACTGAGAGAAACTAAAAGACTCTTAAATAATGTAAATGATATTAAATGAAGAAAGTTGCCTAACCTGATAGAAACTAAAAGACTCTTAGATAATGTGAATGATATGGAAAGAAGCGACTAGTTTTCCTTGACAGAAACTAAAAGAAATTTAGGGAATGTGAGTGTTATAGAATAAGAGGACATGCCTTCTTTGAAAGAAACTTAGAGAATGTAAATGATAGTGAAGAAATTGACTAGCCTACCCAGAAAGTAACTAAAAGACACTTAGAGAATGTGTATGATAAAGAATGAATCGAGTAGCATTCTCTGACAGAAACTAAAAGAAACCTAGAGAAAATGAATGATATTTAATCAAGAGATTAGTCTAACCTGATAGAAACTAAAAGACTCTCAGAGAATTCAAGTGATATGGAATGAAGCGACTAGTCTTCGCTGACAGAAAATAACACAAACTTAGAGAATGTGAATGAAATTGAATGAACAGACTATTTTCCCATTTTAGAAACTAAGAGGAACTTAGAGAATATGGATGATATGTAATGATGCAACTAGCCTAACCTCATAAAAATTAATAGAACCTTAGATAATGTGAATGATATGGAATGAAGCGACTAGCTTCCCTGAAAGAAATGAAAAGAAACTTAGACACTGGAAATGATATTGCATAAAGTGTCTAACCCATTCTGAAAGAAAATAAAAGACACTTAGACAATATGAATTATATGGGATAAAGCGACTAGCTTTTCCTGACAGATACAGAAGAAACTTAGAGACTCTGAATGTTATTGAATGACGCGACTATGCTTCAATCACAAAAACTAACAGAATGTGAATAATGTGGAATGAAACGACTAGCCTTCCCTGAGATAACGTAAAAGAAACTTAGGCAATGTGAATGATATGTAATCGAGAGACATGCTCTCCCTGATAGAAACTAAAAGAAAGTTAAAGACTATGAATGATATAGAATGAAGAGACTTGCGTTCCCTGAACGAAATGAAAAGAAATTAGATGATGTTATTGATATGGAATGAAGAGACTATCCCACGCTGGCATTAACTAAAAGAAACTTAGAGAATGTGAATGATAAAGAATGAAGAGCCTTGCCTTCATTGCCAGAAACAAAAGAAACTTAGAGTCTGTGAATGATTTTGAATGACGCGACTAGCCTTCCATCATAGAAACTAAAAAAAACTTAGAAAATATGAATGATATGGAATGAAGGGACTAGCCTTCCCTGAGATAAAGTAAAAGAAACTTATAGAATATTAATGATATGTAATGAAGAGACTAGCCTGCCAGACAGAAACTAAAAGAAACCTAGCGAATGTTAATGATATGGAATGAAGCGAGTAGCCTCCCCTGACAGAAGCTAAAAGAAACTTACAGAATGTAAATGATGTTGAATAAAGAGAATAGCCTTCTCTAACTGAATCTAATAAGAAACTTAGAGAATTTGAATGATATTTAATGAAGAGACTAGACTTCATGACAAAAACTAAAAGAAACTTAGAGAATATGAATGATAAGGTATTAAGCTGCTAGGCTTTCATCACAGAAAATAAAAGAAACTTAGAGAATTTGAATGATGTTGAAGGAAGGGAGTACCCTTACCTGAGAGAAACTAAAAGAAACTTAGAGAATATGTATGATATTTAATGATGAGACTAGGCTTCCCTAAAAGATACTAACAGAATCCAAGCGAATGCGATTGATATGGAATTAAGTAACTTCGTTTTCCTGACTAAATCTAAATGAAAGCTAGAGGATGTGAATGATATGGAATGAAGCGAATAGCCTTCTTTGAGATAAATTAAAAGAAAGTTAGAGAATGTGAATGATATGTAACGAAGAGACTAGCCTTCCCTCACAGAAACTAAAAGGAACTTAGAGAATGTGCATGATAAAGAAAGATGGGACTTTCCTTATCTGATAGAAAGTAAAAGAAAATTAGAGAATGTGAATGATACTGAATGAATTGACTATCCTTCCATAAAACAAACTAAATGAAACTTAAAAACAGTGAATGATATTGAATGAAGCGACTTGCCTGCCCTTAGAGAAACTAAGAGAAAATTAGAGAATGTGATTCATATGGAATGAAGCGACTATCCTAATCAGGCAGTAACTAAAACAAACTTAGAGAATGTGAATGATATTAAATGAAGAGACTACCTTTCCCTAACAGAAAATAAAAGAAATCTACCGAATATGAATCATATGGAAAGAAGCAACTAGCCTACCCTGACAGTAACAAAATAAACTTATCGAATGCGAATGATATTGAATAAAGAGTCTAGCCTTCTCTAACTCAAACTAAATGAAATTAGATAATGAAATAATATTGAATGAAGAGACAAGCCTTAACTGAGGGAAACTATAATACTCTTCAAGAATGTGAATGATATGGAATGAACCGACTACTCTTCACTGACAGAAAGTAAAACAAACTTAGAGAATGCCAATGATGCGAAAGGAAGGGAGTAGCATTCACTGAGAGAAAATATAGAAAGCTAGAGAAGGTAAATTATATGGAAAGAAGACACTAAGATTCCATTACGAAACTACTAGAATCTTCGAGAATGTGAAAGATATTGAATGAAGAGCCTAGCCTTCCCTGACAGAAACTAAAAGGAACTTAGAGATTGCAAATGCTATGTAATAAAGCGACTAGCCTTCCCTGAGAGAAAGTAAAAGAAACTGAGTGAACGTGAATTATATTGAATGAAGTGACTAACCTAACCTGAAAGAAACTAGAAGACACTTAGAGAATGTCAATGATATTGAATGACGCGACTAACCTTCTCTGACAGAAACTAAAAGAAACTTAGAGCCAGTGAATGATATTGAATGAAGTGACTAGCCTTCCATGACAAAAAATCAAAGAAACTTAGAAAATATGAATGATATGGAATGAAGCGACTAGGCTTCCATCACAGAAACTAAAAGAAACATAGAGAATGTGAATGATGTGGAATGAAGGGATTAGCCTTCCCTGAGATAAATAAAAGAAACTTAGAGTATCTGAATGATGAGAAATGAAAAGACTACCCTTCCCTGACAGACACTAAAAGAAACGTACAAAATGTGAATGATATAGAATGAAGAGAAAAGCCTTCTCCGACATAAACTAAAAGAAAATTAGAGAATGTTTTTGATATGGAATCAAGCGACTAACCTACACTGGCAGTAACTAAAAGAAACTTAGAGAATTTAAATCTAATTGAATAATGTGACGAAATTTCCGTGCAGAAACTAAAAAAACTTAGAGAATTTGAATGATATGGAATAAAGCGACGGTCTTCCCTCACAGAAACTAAAAGAAACTTAAAGAATGTGATTGATATTAAATGAAGTGACTAGCCTACCCAGAAAGAAACTAAAAGACACTTAGAAACTGTGAATGTTTGGAAATGAAGCGACTACCCTTCCCTGATAGAAAATAAAAGAAACTTAGAGAATGTGAATGATATAGAATAAAAAGACTTGTCTTTCCTGACAGAAAATAAAAGAATTTTAGACAATGTGAATGATATTGAATGAAGCGACTAATCTACCCTGATAGTAACTAAATGAAACTTATAAAATGTATATAATATTGAATGAAGCGACTAGACTTCCTTGACTCAAACTAAAAGAAACTTAGACAAAGTAAATGATATTGTATGAGAAACTAGCCTTCCATGACAGAAACTAATAGACTTTTAAAGAAGGGTAATGATATGTAGTGAAGTAACTAGCCTACTCTGACACTTAGAGAATATGAATGATATGAAATGAAGAGACTAGCATTCCTTGATAGAAACTCAAAGAAACGTAGAGAATGTGAAGGATATTGAGTGAGAAGACTAGCCTTCCTCACAGAAACTAAAAGAAACTTAGAGAATGTGAATGATATGGAATGAAGAGAATAGAAAAGTAAACTACTTCAAATTAGTGGTTTGCGCCCTTCTCAACGACATTATTTAGGGAGGTTACGGGGTTTCAGATGGTCTATAGCTTCCCCCTACTAGATACTATAGCAAGAACGGGGAACACTGTCAGGAAGAGAAGGTTGGTATACACCTCTAGGTATGAAAATATTGTGAGCAAGAGAAATCTCAGAGGGAAAGAATATCGGTTTGAAGAAAAGATGTGAAAAAGCAACGATGAACTCTGGATGTATTATTAAAACGGTAAAACTTTGAGCAAATCTCAAAATAAACTAATGGAGCGGTTACATTTAATATTATTTAGTGACAAGGTCAGGTTGGAACTCTTCTTAGTTGCCATAAGTCAGGGGGCTTGGAGTTCGCGTGGATGTTGAGCTTTCTTTGAGGTTGATGTTGGCGTGGAGCGAGGGTGGCAGCTCGCGTGGGTGGAGAGCCTATTTGAGGTTGATGTTGTGGTGGAGCGAATGTGAGTGTGTGTGAAAAGGTCATTCTCCCACCCCTTTTCTCAATACCCTCTCCCTCCCTCTGTAAGAATGTGTGTGTGAATGGGAATGGGTTTGTTTATTTTTGTTTGTTTGTTTTTTATTGATTAGCATGTTATGATAAGATGTTTTTTTCTTTCCAGGCGCCATATTCTGGAAAGGACATAGGTCATATATGTTTATATAGCAAACAAAATATTACTAGTCTTGTTAAGGAAAGAGGGCTTAGAATAGCCACGCATGAGTGATAAGATCACTTCCCTTCCATCAAGTGCAGAGGTGCCAATTGTTAGGAACATATGCATTTTGCTCACTCGAGTGGCAGGTGGCTGGACGTCCCCCACCCTCTTTGTACCACGTGAGGCCTTCTTTTTTTTTGTTTGTTAACTATATATTGACTGTTGTAGTCCGGATTTTTGGGGGGTTGCTTGTTTGATTTTTTTAATTGTTCTTAGGATCGATTAATAATATAAATAAGTGGGACTTATTTATTTTTTTTTAGTTCATATATATAGGAACCTTTAGCTGTATTTTTTGTGAAGAGTAACGAGATCTCCAATATAATCGACCCTCTCTATTGTGTGAATATTTACCCCATATTTATGTAAATATTGTATTTTTTTGTAAGTAAAGGGACTGTATATACAATCCGTTTCATTCTCCTTCGATTTCTCACGTCCGGATCAGTGTAGGAAGCGAGTTGGATTGATTGGGGGTTAGTCTAGACTTTCCGCCCGCTACAATGTGAGGATTGGCACTTGCGGTGTAGTGAGAGCGCCAAAGGAGAGAGAGTTGCGTGAATAACAATCCTGTGCCTTTCGCGTGCGTGGCAGATTAGGTAGGCTCAAATAAGGTGAGGCTGCCAGATGGTGGGGTGGCCATAATGTATTATGAGGATGCTACTAGCCCTCACTTGTTGCACCACTAAATTAGATACATATATAGAATTGTCAGAGAACTTGTATCAGGTAGTTGCTTCTGAATCCTTTAAATAGCTAAATTTACTCAAGAAATTCAATTAGATTTATTCATTTCGTATCAAAATAGAAAATCAGCGTATCAGGTTCTATAGCTCGCGAGTAAATATACACAAGGTCAACAGGCTTAAGTCGCGTGCTCTCAATTATTTCGAGAAAAAAATAACAAAATTTTTATCAATTAAAAAACCTACATCTGACATTCAAAACTTTAAAAAACTTATTGAAAAGTAAAATGGTTACATCCCACCCACCGACCGACATAGTAACTTATAAAGGCGCGTGCACACGACTAAAAACGACAACGGCCAAATATATGACCACTATTATAAATAATTACTAGATAAGATGCGGTTGTCCTTAAAATCATGTGTGGGAACATCTCTTTCAAAACTCACCCTTTAATATATATATATATATATATATATATATATATATATATATATATATATATATATATATATATATATATAGATAGATAGATAAGACGAGAGTAATAAGGACTAATTTTATATGCGAAACCAGGTTTCGACGGAAACATCCTTCATTGTCAGTCGCTAGTGAGCAAGTGAAATACAGAAGTTGTATAACGTACAAACACACAAATCAGTGGCGGTAAGGTGGAAGATGCCAGAATGTGTCGGCATTTTTGAGAAACGGAAGTATGAATTTCTTGCTTATTAAGGTATTAGTATTGAATTGACCGTCGCAAGTATTAAAGTTGTGAAGTTCTTTTATAAGTGTCGATTCAATTAAGCGTCGATGTATATAATTGTGAGACCTATAAACTATTTTAGCATTATCAATATCAATTTGATGATTTTCATTGGACATATGTAGAAATAAACTCGAGGAGAGGGCACCACGTCGCATATCGCATTTATGTTCATTCATTCTCTTGGAAAATCTGTTTCTTTCACCGATATATACTTCATTACATGATTTGCAGGGAACAAAATAAACTTCCTGTTCTTTATCGATCGATCTATTTTTAGATAGTCTATTTCTGATCGTATTCTCGTACTGAAAGGCACCATTGATGTTGTTGGTCCGTGCCAACCTTTTGAAATTGATTAACTGGGGGGATTATGGAAAGATAACATAATATTTGTCACATCTGTTTTCCTTATAATTAGCTGGGGAGTAATCGATGGTTCTGGCGTTATAGTGACACTTTTCTGTGAACCAAAGGGAGTATTGCAGTTCAATGAATGTTTAGATGATTGTATTAATTTCGTCTTGCAAGAAACAAGGATAAGATTTTTCATGGGCGATTCATATTCCAGACAGCAATTCTAAAGAGTTTCAATCTCTCTTTCTGCGTATAAGACGCCTAAACCATAAATTCCACTTTCCATTCCGATTCCTTGTTTCATCCTGCCCCCCTCCCCAACAAACTAAAAGACTAACTTGCTCTTCTTCTTTTTTCATTGGCAAAAAAGAAAGAAAAATTTTGAACTTTTACTTGAATTTTAGGCTAAAAACAGTAACAGGTTGTAAAAATGTTGTCAACCTCAGGCCAAATTCCTACTAAATGTCGTGAGCCACTGGTTAAATTCCTACTAAATGTTGTGAACCAATCGCCAAGTACCTAAATATTTCTAACCAGTAGCCAAATATGTAATTAATGTTGTGAACCACTTTCCAAATACCTAAATTTTGTTAACTACTGGCCAAATATCTAAACAGGTTTTAAACCACTGGTCAAGTACCGAAATATTGATAACTACAGGGCAAAATATTACTAAGCTTTTAACCATTGGACAAATACATACTAAATGGTGTAAACCACTCGCCAAATGCCTGTAAATTTTGTGAACCATTGTCCAAATACCTATTAAATGTTTGAAACCACTGGCCAAATATCTACTAAATGCTGTAAAACACTAGCCATTAGTACTAAACGTTGTGAACCACTGATCAAATATTACAAAATTTTGTGAACCTCTGGCCAAATACATACTAAATTTTCTGAACTACTGGTCAAATACCTACTAAATCTTGTAAATCACTAGGAAATCCCTAACAAATGTTGTGAACCACTAGCCAGATTCATAGATGTGGCTAAACACTGGCCAAATAACTAAATGCATAAAAACCACTGGTCAAATGCATAACTAATGTTGTGAGCAACTGGTCAAATACTTACATTCCTAAATGTTTTTAACCACTAGCCGAGTGCCTACTATCTGTTGTCAACCACTGGCCAAATATTACTAAATGTTGTGAACCTTTGGCTAAATACCTACTAAATGTTGCGAACCACTGGCCAAATGCATAATAATTGTTGTGAACCACTAGCTAAATGCCCGATAATGTTGTGAACATCCCGCCAAATAAATATAAGGTTGTGAACTACTAGTCAAATTCTAATGTTTTGAACCACTGTCTAAATGCTTAAATGTTGTGAACCACTGGCCAAATACTTACTGAATGTTGTGAACAAAGCGCTGAATAAATAGAAGTTTGTGAACTACTGGCCAAATTCTACTAAATTGTTCGAATCATTTGTCATATAACTGCTGAATCTTGTGAACCAATGGCTAAATTACCTAAATGTTGTGAACTATTTGCTAAATATTACTAAATGTTGTGAACCACTGGCCAAATACTTGTTTTATTTTACGAACTACTTATCAAATATATACTAAATGTTGTGAACCACTGACCAAATGACAACATTTAGGTATTTTGCGAGTGGTTCATAACATTTAGTAGATATTGGACAAATAGTTCACAACATACAAAGTATAGTGAGCCACTAGTCAAATACCCACTGAATTTTGTGAACCAATGGCTAAATATCTAAATGTTGTAACCTTTGTCAAATACCTACTAAATGTTGTGAATCACTGGCCAAATACCAAAATAATGTTGTGAACTACTGACTAAATACTACTAAATGCTGTGTACCATTGGCCAAATACCTAATTGTTGTGGAGAGTACTTTCCTACCTTTTCGGCAAGGTGAAAATTCGTAAAGAATATCGGGGTAGATCTTGTTTGTTTTTTCTAATTTGCAGAAATGCAAAACTTGTCCGATTAGAGAAAAACAGCAGATTACTTAATAAGACAATTTATAAACAACTTATAAATCTTAACATATGTATAATATTGGTGTTAATATATTAGCCACCTTAGAACTTTTAAATATTATAGTTTTCAAAAGCGAGATTAACTTCTGGATCATCTAATACATCGCAAAGTCGCAACTCGTTGCTGCAACGACCAGCTCTGGAAATAAAATAAGGTGAAAGCCTTGTGATAGTTGCTTACTACTACCCGCATACCTGTAATTTTTCTCGTATATAAATATATGAAAGTAAGAAAATTAGAGTGAGTAAAAACAATAATAATTAGCCCTATTATCGAATAATTCCACCTAAATGGACCAAAGGAGGAGAGAGGAACAAATAAATAAACGGGGACATAAAGAAAAATAAAGTAAGTGAGAAAACTAACGAGAGGGAGAGAGGAGAGACATGTTACACACATGTGAATAAGTATTTCTAATAATTCGAGGGCGCTGAATCAGAATTTGAAAACCAAAATTCCCTATCGCGTCTAGATTTTGTGTAATGACCCCCCCCCCCTTCGCTATTTGTTCTTGTAATTTTTAAGCAAAAATATTTTAAAAGTGGGGGACCATCCCTCTTTATTCTGATTAAGTTTGTTATAGAAACTTTGCTGTAGCCTTCTCGTTTTTCTTTTGTGAGATATCAAAGTTTGTTTTTGTAAAGACCAGCAATAATCCCCCATCATATTTGGATTAAACTTTTCTTGGTACCTCGTTTCCATAACCAAAATTTGTTGATGAAAACGTTCACCATGTTCATCACTAACCGCTCCCAGCTTTTCAGGAAAAAAATCGAGAGATGAGAATGCAGAAAATGCATTTTAATCGACATTCTACATACCATCTTTTCATAGGCTTCCAGCATATTGTTTACCCTTTCTCGGTAATTTGGAGATTTAAAATTGCCGAGAAAGTTTCCAATGACTTCCACAAAGGATGTCCTTGCTTTGCGTTCCTTTTCATTGAGACACAAAGTGAAGGAATCATCAGAAACAACTCTGCGAATTTGTGGTCCAGTGAAAACTCCAGCTTCTACTTTTGCATCAGTTAATGGTCCTTTGAATTTGTTTTGAAATATTGAAAACCCTCACTTCTTTGATCCATACCCCTTACAATTTTTTTCATTTAATGCGATCTACTAGAGCATCATGCTTAACATTATGTTTGCCAACAATGTGTTCTTCTCTGGCTGGCCATCCTCGCTTTTTATAGTGATTTTTATCATCTCTGCTATCTCATAGACATCAAAAGCACATGTACTTTGTGCATCCCAACTGTAACCCAAGAAGAAGTGATACAACTTTCAAATCACAACAGATGCCCCAGTTATGCTCTTTGTACTCAATAAGTTTCAGCAATAGTTGCATTGATGAATATGTTTCTTGATCACCTGTAACGTGGGCTACAGGAATTGCAGCTTTTTCATTCCCATTGTGCAGGAGAACAGCTTTAAGACTTACCTTATTAGAGTCAATGAAAAGTTTCCACTCATTAGGATCATAGTCAAGGCCGATTTCCTGCATCAAGCCATTAATATTGTTGCAGTAACATAAAGTATTTTCTTGTGAATAAAATTTTGATAATTTCTGGTGACGATCTCGAAAGAAAAATACCCTGACATCTGAGAGGAGAAGATTTCTTTCTTGTAATCTGGAGGCAAGTATCTTAAACAACTGGAACATATGTTGGAACTTCTTCAATTTCTCCAGAAATCAATGTAGAATCATCATATTCACTTATTGTAGTAGGTGGCTTCGGCACTGGAGTAGATTCATCATGTAGTGCCGGTTTCAACGCTGATGGGCAATTTAGATAAACAATTTTAGATTTGATTTTCTTTGAAAATCCAGCCACATTTGTTAGACAGAAAGAACAATCATCAAAGTGATTTTAGGGCTCACACAATATCATGAGAACAGCAAATGGCATTGCCTTCTTCTTCCCATTTAACCAAGCTGTCAACATTGGGTTACACTGCGTGCATTAAATATGAGGGGACCAATCTTTATCCAGGCCCCCTACTTCGCATCCAAAATAGTATCTGTAGGCTTGCTTCATCGTTACTGCTGTTTCTATTTTTCTCCGTTGTACCACTGGTATGAATTGCCCACAAACATAACAAAATATGTTAGAGCTGTTTACACATCCGCGTCTAGAACTTGAAGCCATGACAAGATTTCATATACTAACTTGAGCAAGCAAATGATACACAATGTGAGATCCTTCTTTACCAGTTACCAGTTATTAGTAGCAGAAAGATTATCACAAATAAATATGTATTAATCTGAAAATCTAAAAAATAACCAGTAATTAGAATTCAATGATATTTGAGCTTCAATATAGTTTACTTTATATATATTAAAATGTTACTATATATTAAAAAAATATTATTTATTAATATATATTAATTATATATAAATTAAAAATATTAAAAATTGCATATTGGTACAATATTGAGCAAAAGTGTGAAATGGCTTGAAAAGGAAAATCCAAATTACACAAAACTAGACGTGATATGCAAATTCTAAAGACAAATTTGTAATCAGCGCCTAAAAATCATCTAGAATCACCTATTTTCTGCTATGTGACAAAATGAATGTTTCCTGGTGTTATTTAAAAATCTATTTGATTTTTAAACACACATTCTCGCGCCATTTTAAAAATGCCATCAACATTTACACCACCTCTATCGTTTTTTATTTAAAAATATATGGCAAGATGTCTGTCCAGAAAAGCCAAAGAGGAGACTGCTTGGAACGCTCCTCACCACCCCATATAGCATAGATTTAAATTTTCTAATCTCGTCCGTGTAATCTGGATTCATAGAATCCGGATTCATAGAAACTTATTCTATGTAATCCGGCCCCACGAAATCGGGATTCATAGAAACCTATTCTTCGTAATCCGTATTCATAGAACTTTACTCTGCGTAATCTGGTCTAACGTAATATGGATTCCTAGAATTCCTGGAATCACGTAATCAGGATTCAAAGAATCTTATTCTACGTAATCCAGATTGATATAATCTTCTTCTACTTAATCCCTATTCATAGAATCTTATTCTACATAATCCAGCCTCACGTAATACGGATTCAAAGAAACTTATGCTACGTAATCGGGCCCCACGTAATCCGGATTGATAGAATCTTATTCTATGTAATCCGACTCCGGGTAATCCGGATTCATATACCCAAAGTGTATATGCAATCGGACTCTAAGAATTCTTAGTCAATATATTGGTGCTAAAATAAGCTTACTCTATAATCTGCTGCCTTGTAATCTTACTCTACGTAGTCCAGATTAATGTAATCTTAACCTTTGTCAGCTAGATTCTGGTGCCTCTCCTTCTGCTCCCTCTCCTTCTGCTCCCTCTCCTTCTGCTCATTCTCCTTCTGCATCTCTTCCTTATGCCCCCCCTCCTTCTGCTCCCTCTCCTTCTGCTCCCTCTCCTTCTGATTTCTCTCTTTCTGCTCTCTCTCCTTCTGCTCCCCATCCTTCTGCTCCCTCTCCTTCTGCTCACTCTCCTTCTACTCTTCCTCCTTCTGCTCCCTCTCCTCCTACTCCCCCTCCTCCTGCTCCAATCCTTCGGGTGCCTCTCCTTCTGCTCCCTCTCCTTCTGCCCCCTCTCCTTCTGCTCCCTCTCTTTCTGCCCTCAAACCTTCTGCTCCGTCTCCTTCTGCTCCCTATCCTTCTGCTCCCCCTCCTTCTGCTCCCTCTCCTTCTGCTCCCTCTCCTTCTGCTCCCTCTCTTTCTGCCCTCAAACCTTCTGCTCCGTCTCCTTCTGCTCCCTATCCTTCTGCTCCCCCTCCTTCTGCTCCCTCTCCTTCTACCCCCCTCCTTCTGCTCCCTCTCCTTCTGCTCCCTCTCCTTCTGCCCCCCCTACTTCTGCTTCTCCTCCTTCTGCCCCCCTCCTTCTACTTCCTCTCCTTCTGCTTCCTCTTCTTCTGCTCCCTCTCCTTCTGCTCCTCCTCCTTCTGCTCCCTCTCCTTCTGCCCCCTCTCCTTCTGCTCCTCCTCCTTCTGCTCTCTCTCCTTCTGCTCACTCTCCTTCTACTCCCCATCCTTCTGCTCCCTATCCTGCTGCTCTCTCTCCTTCTACTCCCCCCCCTTCTGCTCCCTCTCCTCCAACTCCCCCTCCTCCTGCTCCAATCCTTCTGGTGCCACTCCTTCTGCTCCCTCTCCTTCTGCTCCCTCTCTTTCTGCCCTCCAACCTTCTGCTCCCTATCCTTCAACTCCCCCTCCTTCTGCTCCCTCTCCTTCTGCTCCCTTTTCTTCTGCTCCCTCTCCTTCTGCTCCCCCTCCTTCTGCTCCCTCTCCTTCTGCCCCCTCTCCTTCTGCTCCCTCTACTACTGCTCCCTCTCCTTCTACTCACCCTCCTTCTGCTCCCTTCCCTTCTGCTCCCCCTACTTCTGTTTCTCCTCCTTCTACTTCCTCTCCTTCTACTCCCCCCTCCTTCTGCTCCCTTTTCTTCTGCTCCCTCTCCTTCTGCTCCCCCTCCTTCTGCTCCCTCTCCTTCTGCCCCCTCTCCTTCTGCTCCCTCTACTACTGCTCCCTCTCCTTCTACTCACCCTCCTTCTGCTCCCTTCCCTTCTGCTCCTCCTCCTTCTGCCCCCCTCCTTCTACTCCCTCTCCTTCTGCTTCCTCTCCTTCTGCTCCCCCTCCTTCTACTCCCTCTCCTTCTGCTCCCCCTCCTTCTGCTCCCTTCCCTTCTGCTCCTCCTCCTTCTGCCCCCTCCTTCTACTCCCTCTCCTTCTGCCCCCTCTCCTTCTGCTCCCTCTCCTTCTGCTCCCTCTCCTTCTGCTCATTCTCCTTCTGCATCTCTTCCTTATGCCCCCCCTCCTTCTGCTCCCTCTCCTTCTGCTCCCTCTCCTTCTGATTTCTCTCTTTCTGCTCTCTCTCCTTCTGCTCAATCTCCTTCTACTCCCCATCCTTCTGCTCCCTCTCCTTCTGCTCACTCTCCTTCTACTCTTCCTCCTTCTGCTCCCTCTCCTCCTACTCCCCCTCCTCCTGCTCCAATCCTTCGGGTGCCTCTCCTTCTGCTCCCTCTCCTTCTGCCCCCTCTCCTTCTGCTCCCTCTCTTTCTGCCCTCAAACCTTCTGCTCCGTCTCCTTCTGCTCCCTATCCTTCTGCTCCTCCTCCTTCTGCTCCCTCTCCTTCCACCCCCCCTCCTTCTGCTCCCTCTCCTTCCTCTCCTTCTGCTCCCCCTACTTCTGCTTCTCCTCCTTCTGCTCCCCCCCCTCCTTCTACTTCCTCTCCTTATACTCCCCTTCCTTTTGCTCCCTCTCCTTCTGCTCTCTCTCCTTCTGCTGCCCCTCCTTCTGCTTCCTCTCCAAAAAAGTACAGTAGCGTACGTGTAACTATAGAGCTAAAACCACAGTCGACCCTCGGCTATTCGCGGTTCTTCATCCGAGCTTTCAACTATCCGCGGATGTCTGCGCCATTTCCAGACATCCGCGGAAACCTACGTACATAGTCGTAAAAGGTAAGTGTTGGTTGGCTGAGACGGGACGATTCCAGCCAATCAGCGTTCAGATCTCACTCGCTCGACTACAGTATGTACAGTATATGTACCGATTTCCCGCGCTCCATTTAGTACGTTTGTGAGCGTTGATTTGTGTATTTGTCGTAATTTTGTGTGTTTTATTTCTCGTTTTTCAATCGTTTTACACCCTGAATAATTCTTGCTTTTTGCACCTTAATATTAACAATGCCTAAGCGCCCTGCATCGTCTAGTGTTGCTAAAGACATGCCTAAGCTTGCCAAGTAAGTGATGAGTTTGGAGGAGAAGGCGAAAGTGTTAGATAGGTTGAAAGAAGGCAAGAAAAAGGCCGAAATTGCTCGAGAGTTTGGCGTGAACGAAAGCACAATTCGATCAATTTTAAGCTGTGAAAAGGCTATTAGAGAGAGATAGAGTGTGAGTCAGTGATGAAGACTAGCAGATCAGTGCGTGCTAAGGTTCATGTTAGGATGGAGTCTGCTTTAATTATTTGGATTTCTGACGCTCGTAAAAAAAAGGTGTTCCTTTGGATACTAATATCATTCGTGAAAAGGCAAGGCAGCTCTATAAAACAATGGATGAACAGGAATCGAATCCTGAAGATGGTGACAATCCCCAATCATCAACGTCTGAAGGCCATCGCTCATGTGAACTTCAAGCCAGTAAGAGCTGGTTTGATAGATTCCAAAAAAGGTTTCAACTGAGGTCTGTATCATTGCATGGCGAAGCTGCTTCTGCAGACCATAAGGCAGCTTCATCATACCCCGAACAATTGCGGGAAGTGATTAGGGAGAAGGGTTATAAGCGAGAACAAGTGTTTAACATGGACGAAACTAGTCTTTTTTGGAAAAAAAGGCCCAAAAGAACTTACTTGATGATAAGGAGGCCAAAGCATCCGGATTTAAAGTAATGAAGGATCGATTAACTCTTATTATGTGTGCCAATGCTGTTGGCTTTATGTTAAAACTAGGCCTAATTTACAGGTCCAACAACCCCAGGGCCCTCTAAAATAAGAGCAAAGATACGTTGCCAGTTTATTGGATGGCAAGCAAAAAGGCCTGGGTCACAAAAGTTCTCACTGAAGACTGGCTTTATCATTGTTTTTATTCCTGTAGTTAAAGAATATTTGCTTAACAACGGCCTTCCCTTCAAAGTTCTTCTTTTAATCGACAATGCTGGTGGGCATCATTTTGATTTTCATTATTAAGGTCCTTAAATATAATTTTTACCACCTAATACAACGTCCTTAATTCAACCAATGGACCAAGGCATCATAAGGGCATTCAAGGCTATCTACACAAAGAATTCTCTGCAACACCTGGTGATGTCAATGGATAGAGATGAAAAATTCAACTTGAAGGAATACTGGCGCGATTTTACCATCGCTAATTGCATTCAAATAATTAAACTAGCCGTAGAGGAAGTGAAACCCCAGACCATTAATGCTTGTTGGAAGAAGCTGTGGCCTAAGGTTGCAAACGATCACGAGGGTTTATCTCCTCAAGAGATCAGAACTGCGGCAGTTACCACCTCTGTTAAATTGGCTAAGCTCCTTGGTGGCGAAGGTTCGATGATGTAACAGAGGATGAGTTTAAACCCCTCATAGATGAACACTCTGCCCCATTAAACGATGATGACTTGGTTGAATTAGCCAGGATAAATACGGAAGAATCTGACAAAGAAGAAGATGAGGAGGTTCAAGCTGAAGTTGGGCTTACGTTAGAGAGGCTAGCCGATCTTCAGAGAAGAATTAAAAGTGTTCAGGCAGATTTGGAATCATGGGACCCTCACACGGTTCGTTCCATGAAGGCACAAAATAGCCTTGATCTTGCCATGGGCCCTTACTGGGACATGCTAAAGAACATGAAAAAGCAATGATCTCCATTGCCCATTACAGTGTTCTTTCCCCCAAGTAAAAAGCGTGAACCCCTAACCGCACCCGAAACTACGCCCTCCACTTCTGGAGAAACTGTTCATTGGGCCTCCCTCTGCTCTCTTTGATTTTAGTGTTCTTCTAATGTCCCTTTCTATTGGCTCTAAAAAACACTCCTGTTCCTTGTCTCATTGCTCATTCGCGTCAAATTTCTCTTTCTGCATCTTTCTTTTTGTCTTCAAAATTGTTTTGAAAGATCGCTTAACGACAAAGGTTCAAATCGAACTCTATTTTTTTTCACCTTTATATAGCGGTCAAAATAGTCACCCTATTTTCTTCATTTCTACAAATCCCATTTTCTTTCTTAGCTTTATATGGTTCACATAATCTATTCCAAAGGGTTATACCAGGTTGTGATGCCAGTTTTCCTTTCCTTGGGCTGTTAACTACATCCATTGTATATCACGTGTCATGTGATTTTCCCTTATTACGATTATATTAGATAATGCCTATAGGGCCAAGAAATCCGAACAAAGAATAACCCTTTGTAAGATTGCACGTTAGAAACATCAGAAATCAAGAAAGATCTGTAAGTACTTCCAACGAGTGAATTCAAGTTTTCGAAACGTGTAGACGTAGAGAAGAAAACAATGAAATTATAAGTTATCGTTCTCTAGTTTAGGGCGCACTCTTTCTCAAATACACATTACTCTTTTCTCATAAATTGAATTGAACCTTGAACAGAATCAACGGCAAATTTTAAAGAAAATTCTGGCCATTTTAGTGTAAATTTAACAAATATTTTCAATGTAGACTTTAGTATTTTGTTCTCTAGTTTTGGACGCTATTGTATTCTTTCATCAAATGGTTTGTTAGAAATATTAAAAAAATAGTTCCTTTTGTTTTTTTTAGTTCGGTTTATAATATTTTAAACTAAATATGATTTATATGGTTGGCCAGAAAGTTCTGACTCAGGAAGCGGAAAAAAACCAGCAAAATTTTATGGAGCAACACCAACATTAGGTTAGGTTAACTTTATTCATTTAACTACCTTAGATTAGCCTTACTCATTCGACTACCAGCCTCCGTACGCTGCAGGTCTTTGTTGCTCCTTCGCAGTTTATTTCACTTTGTGTAAGCTCCAAGTGAGAGAAAAAAGTTTGGAAGAAAGTGGAATTAGAGTTTTGATTCGCTACTGTTACAAGCGAGAACTTTCTACAAGAGTTGCTGTGAACGGAAGTTGCGATACTGAAAGAGAAGGTACAGTCCGTCAGGCGAAGGTCTCGAGGTAGTCCAAACGTTTCAATTTTGAGGATCTTACCCTTGACGATCAACCACGTTACGACCAACTATCAACCTTTGACAGTGAGGATTTAGTGGCATCCTCGAAAGGTGAACCTTTTGCAAGCAGCCGTGATCTTTCGAAAGTTGTTGGAGTGTCATCCATCAGACTGTGGTGAATCGATTGGATCAAATAGATTTTGTTCGCAAGAAGCCCAAATTGGATCCATATAACCTCACCGAAGCAAAAGTTGCCCGTAGAGTCGAGATTTGCAGCCAACTTCTCAATAACCCAATGGACGACCGATTTGGGAGTCCAATTGTCACATCAGATGAAAGTTGGTGTACTTGGTTAATTACGATCGGAAGAGGAAATAGGTTCTGCGAGGTGAACAACCAGCAACCCTTGCACAACGGAATCGGTTTGAGTTTCCAAGGAGTATTGCATTTCGAGCTTGGTCCACATGGTTGCGCCATCAACGCTAAACTGTATTGCCAGTAGCTAGACCACGTGTACGACAAACTAAAGAAGGAGTATCTTGCTTTGATCAATCGATGTCAGGCTTTGTTTCAACAAGGCAATGTGAGGTCACACACTGACAGGTTGGCTATGGAGAAGTTCAAACAGATGTACGGTGTTAAGATTCTTCCAAGTCCACCATTCAGTCTCGATGCTGCTCCGAGTGACTATGGTCTGTTCTGCTCAATTGCACACTTCCTCCACGACCAGCGATTTAACACTTTTGATGGAGTGAAGGAGGCTGGATGATCACTGGAAGAAGATAGTAGAGAATGATGGACTTTATTTTAAAGAATAAATATCGTTGTTGCTCCATAAAATTTTGTTGTTTTCTTTCCGTTTCCTAAGTGAGTCAGGACTTACTTTCTGGCCGGTTATATATTTTATCGGAATCTGTCGTTTTAAATACTTTATTTTTCTGTAAATAAAGATTGATTTCGTTTTTGGTTATATTAGTATTAGAAAGAGTAAGAGTAATGGAGGGGTTGGTTAATCAAACACGCTCACTCCTTTTCTTTATTTACAAGGACTAGGGTTAGAATTCTTCTTATTTGACTCAAGTCAGGTGCCATCAGCTCACCTGAACGGACAGCTTCCTGAAAGTGGATGTAAAGCATGGCAATGGCAGAGGAACGAGAAATAGCAGCCAAGCTACAATAGTGTCAGGTGCGAAAATTAATAGGTTATGGATGAGTGAAGCTTCCAGATGTCGCCATCATTGAGTTGCCAACGGTCGCTGGCTGCACAAGTACTTTTGTATTTAAAATAAATTATATTATGGTTTTCCGATAACTGGTCTTTGCCTCGTTAAAGACTTTTGCACAACATTCATTTAATGCCTACACTTCATGAACGAGTTGTCACTTAGCTCATCTTCACAATACCCTAAGGAGTTATGCAACTCCCGAGGGGCTTAAGGTTACACTATCCAACAATGATTTTGCTACAGAAATGAGAAAGTAGTTTTCTATTATAGTTTTTTTGCGTAGATTACGAAAATGACCTTTATTTTTCATGAAATGACTTCAGTTTTTTGTAATCTGCACATTTCATTTTTATTAATATTGGATTATTCAATATATAGAGGTATGAAATATTTGTTATTATTTTTATTTTATTTGACAAAAAGTACAAAGATAAGTGGAAACAAAAGGCTTATTCATCAAAAGAATTTAATAAATCCTTTAAATACATTTCGAAGCGGACACTAGTTCCTTCTCGTGGTTCCTCTTAGCTCTCCTTAGGTTCCATTTTACAAGACAGATCATCCCACTTTATTGTCGAAAATTAAATATCAATAAAGTGCAAAGTTCATTTTTTTTATTTGTAAAATATCCGCAAATAGATTTGCCCACTCTTATTTGGAATGTACCCGTTGAATCAATCAAGAGACGAAGAATGACATTATTATATATGGTGTAAAGGGTATGGGGGCATTAAGGTTGGGAATCCTAGAGCTAAATCATCCTGTTTCTTTAATGGTTCCACGGTTCCTGCTTTTTCTTATTATTTAATCTTCTTTCCTTCTGCTGCTCATTCTCAGTGAGAAGATGCCAGGAATATTCTGAAGAGAGGCGAGCCTAGAAATGCATCCCAGGGTCTTTTGCTCGCTCCGTTCTCTTATAAAACCTTTTTCCTTTCATTAATATACAAACTAACGAAATCAAAACGCTATTAAGGTTTATCTTTAATAATCCCAATTGTTTTTAGGCTTTGGTTTTGTTTATAAAGGCATTAGAACGCTTCCTTTTATATGCGCCATGAATGCAACATATGCTCTTATATTGAGATAAGGCATCTAGTGCATTAACCTCCAGAAACCTATTTGGGAAAGGCTTTTCTATCTATTGTTCCTTTCATAAATCTATCCTGTACATCTCTTTTTCACTTTTAACTAAAACTGACGCATAACTAGTATCATGTAGGAAGCAGTAGGGTATTACGCTTACAACTATTAATTAGTGGTTCTCATTATGTGTTTGAGTCATTAAGCAAATGGCAAGGCCGTTTGGAGCATATGAAGATCTCGGCTCACTTATTTGCATTTTCCGCCCACACCTTTTTGTAATTCATGTTTGTTGGCTAAATTTGGTTAATCAGATAATTAAACCACAAACAAGTATGCCTCCAGCAACCATAAAAGCTTTTATAGTTTTGATATAACCTAGAGGCTTTCCTTTATTAAAACTCTTCCGCACAAAAGCTGTTGACTTAAACTATTTTTATTTTTTTTTCATTAAGAAATGCCTTTTTTCATCAGTTTTCCCCTTCAGTTTGCCTTACTGAAATGGCGCGGACGAAACCCATTCATAAAGACTAAGATTTTAAGATGTTTTGATTGTGACTAAAATGAACCCTTGGACCAAATGTGTGGGTTTCTTTATAAGTTTTCGCTTTTTTCCTTGTTGAATAACAATTTCCTGGTGTTTTCCATTGATGAGAAAGTTTACAAGGGTCTGCGAAGTGTTTTCTATCTTTTACTTGGTAAAGGGATCTTCTTTCTTTGTGGGTGGTGTTAATTGGGAGTCGCGTCCACTCTTACGGTACCGAGCACCCTTAGTTTTCTTTGGGTTTTATTAACAAAGCTATCGTTGAGTCGTTATTACATCTTCTTACTTCATAACATGTTTATAAATCTGTTTATGGGCAAGTTTATGAGCCTTATAGAACGTTTTATGGTGGAATAGCCTCATAGCCTTTCGCTTGAAACAGCATATCTATTTTAACTTCCAAGAATTATGGTACATTTAAATTTTGTTCAAATGCTTTTAACTCATAACTTGCCAAGGCTATGCGACTTTTCAAAATGTGGGCACCAATCAGAAAATCACCAAGTGCTTTAAATTTGTGACAGTTGACTCTCCCTCGAATTCCGACCTAAAATTTTCATATCATTTATGCCATTTCTATTTCTACCAAACCTGGCACTAGAAAAATATCTAAGAAGAAGTAGGTGCAGTAGGACAATCGACCTGAGCGCCAAAGGAGATCCCTTTAGGTAATAGGGGTCAAGTTCTCTGCACCGGCTACCTTCTTTGCTGAAAAGGCGGATCCCTCCGATGCCATTTTTGTCTCCGACACTAAAAAGGAAGCTATCCAGCACTCAAGAGGGATTCCCAAGCCAGGGCACGCGTTTCGGAGCTGCCTTTTGCAGTAGGGGACATACCGACCCTCTTCCGGCGTTTCAGGAACCTATTGTAGTCCCCGTGGAAGTACAAGATAGTTTCCAGTAGATAAGAACTGATCTACTGGAGACAATCTTATACATGGACGATATTCTGTGTTTCCGCTTCAGTAACATCACTTTTTTAATCAAATCTAATAGTAAAGTACTGTTGATCAATTTAGATTTAAAACATAATAGTACCTCCTCTATTAAGATAAACTCATAATGGTACATCGATATTTTAGGGAAGAGTTTAAACGAGCACACACATCAAATATAGCCAAAATCAACTTCATTGTCTCTTTTCCCCCTCTTTTAGAACGCACACAACACATCACTCTATTCCCTGATCATGTTGATTGGATTTCTAGACCCACACTTTTCTGACGCGGAAGGTTTGGCACTCTTGGGCAACGAATGGCTGTCTGTTCGCTGTTTAGAGGAAAAACACCTCTCCGAAGACTCGACCCGTGGTGCCCCGGGCTTGCCATTGCCATTCTGATCGTTATGTGAATTTCATTATCCTTCGGGGGGCTCTGGTTCTAATGAAAAGTGTTTTATTCAATGTTGCTACGACGTGCTCTACGAATTGCCTCAGCGGAACTTACCGATATAGAGGGTGACCCCCCAAGGTCGTGCTAGCATTGGAAAAAGTTCACGACAATCTTCCTAATAAAATAGAGGCCATTTGCTTGATTTCATCTTCAATAATTATACTATTTATATTTCCAAATCTTGTATTACAGTTGGTTTCAGGTAAATCGATACAAAGTGAACACGGTAGCCCGTGTTCACTTTGTATCGATTTACCTGAAACACAGGCAAAAGAAAATAAGTTGTGTACCAAACGGAGCAATGTACTCCCAAGAGAATTACCACACAAATAGAACAATAGAACGATATTGCTAATAAATCAATTGAGAACTTGCCCCTATATGCCTTCATGACCTTCTCCAGGCGGGACCTGAACTGGTTTCATGCCCTGGTTAGGGACTCCTTGTGAATTGATGCCATTACCTCCACAACTCCACCCTCTAAGATCCTAACGTGTTGTGAATAGGCTTGTTGATATCCTTCTTAACAATGCCCTATACTAAGGGGTTGCAGTTGGGGAAGGTGGGCTTCCACAAGTCTGGGGACCTGCGGTGCAGGACGTTGGTGAACAACCAAACCTGTTTTCTTCACCTTGTCTGCGGGAGCAGTCTTGCTGAAAAATGTATGGCCTTCCCGCGGCTATTTGGTCTACTCAAAGCTTGACCTCTATCACCACCACTTATATGTAAGCCTTTGCATTGACCTTAAGGTCGTGGGTAAAATGGGAGGGGGTATAACATGGCACTAGCTGCTGACCACGCCCCAGACCATCAAAGAGGCGGGAAATTTGCTGTGCACGACCTTAGGCACTTCGTCCCTAACTACCCGGAACCACGGGTTGTTAAAAAAATTATAATCTCCTTCACACTTCTCCCGGCGCGGAGTACCGCGAGTATGACGTACCGTTGTTCGATTTTAGCTCAACTTCTCAGAAAAATTCTATCTGATCTCTTGTGTCCAAAGCTAAGTTACCTACATTGGTGCGGCCATTAGCCATTAGGCACAAGTTCATCTTTTTATCGATTTCCTGAAACGCACTGTATAATATAGGGGTAAAATCCTATTTATTAAATAAATTTATAAGTTATTAAATTTTTAAATAGTAATGAGACTTTTAGGACACCCAATAATATTGGTAATATATGTACATACATTTGACACTTAGCCATGTCACATTTTACGCTAAATTTCATTCAGAGTGAAAATTTAATATATTATTATTTGATGACACATGGGGCGTTTGGGGTATATTTAATTATAAATAAACTTGATAGGACTGTTGCTAATAAAATAAATTAAATTTATTGAACATTTTTACGTTTGTATTGTATTTTAAGCAGTATTGCCGAAATATTTTGAAACTGTTTTGTTTGTTTGAAAACAACGTCGCCAAATTTCACCAAATTTTCCCAGCTTAATTGACATTATTTTTTATCACAAAAATATTCGCTTTAAGATTTACTTATTTCTTATTGTTATTCCTGTAATTAATTAATTCACCCAACCTCTGTTATTAAAAATATCATTACTTCTCTCCTTCTTCCTCTCCACTGTACTTCTCTTTGTTAGGACGCACATATGTTACATCTATAGGATTTTCACTTCCTTCATCTTCACCACTTTCTTTACAGATCTTACCTGCGGAGATGCTTTCGTTGGTTTTCTCTTTTTAGTTTTAAGTCAAACAAGGTATATTAGGCCCGTTACCAATAGGGTATTGGAGAGATTTCGGTCGGTTGTTTAATTCCTTCTGCAAGTTCCTAATCCTCGTCTTCTTTCCTTGACAGGCAGACCCAAATGCCCCATGGTTCAGGTTCGAGGATGAGACGACCTGGAACTCAAGTCGTTTCCAGGGTCGACCGGAGATCCTTGAAGAAAACGGTACATATATCACTGAAGCAAATACTCCAACGCTAGAAGGGCGCTGGACATACCCGTATTTTGAGTGCCAGAAAAGGACTTGGATGCTCTCCTATGTGAAGCCATTTGGAAAATTCGCCAAACCCTTAATTGGGCCAAAGCCTCGTATCCAAATGAGGTAGGATTGCTCATTTATCGCTTCATAGGATGTAAGTTTCCTGAAAGTGATAATGTGTAAAGTTCTTCAAAACATCTGACTTCGGGGTTCATTTGTTTCGCGTCTCTCAAAAGAGCGAAGAAGTCCTACAGATACCCCCCTTTCCCTACGCTCCCTTTAAAAGCTTGTCCCTCAAGAGGGTCTGGATTTCCCAAACACTTTCTGGGTACTTTGAGTATTATTTTCCTATCCCTCCTTTCAGCCCTAACACCCAGCAATCCAGGAAAGTTTGTCGTCAAGTTAATGGTAAATCTACATGGGTAAAATTCGAGAAACTTGACAAAAGTGGTACGGTTAGTATAAAGGAAAAAATTGACAACCCTGGGCGCCCGGCATCGTGCCTCGCCAGGGTGTGTTCGGAAGATACTTTGAACATACCTTACCTAGTTAAGCATGGTGCCCGGCCCTTAGTGTACTTGAATATATATATCGAGTCTTAAGAATAGCGTTTATCTCATTTACCATAATAACGTGGCTATAGCTCCCTTTTCCTTACCTAATTATAACGTAGTTAAGTAAATAAAAAGATATAGGAATTTCTCCTTCATTATCTACAACGCATATGCGCACATGACCCAAAAGTTTTATCAGTGGTCTTACATCTAAACAGAATCTCATAATTTCTTTTAAAAATGGCGAATATAATATCGACAAAAGTACACTCAGAGAAACAAGTTGCAATTATAGGTAAGTATAATATTTTAGTAAAGAAAAAGGGATACTTTCTTATTATGGACAGCCATTTTTTTTTGCTATAAATTATTTTACTAAAAGATTAGATTAGGTTAGGTTATTAAAACAAAAACTATTAACAAAAATTTTTTCCTTTAAACACGAATCATATAGTTCAAGCTAACCAAACCGAAACCTAACCTAATCCTTTAGTAAAAAAAATATATAAAAATCATTGAATTAAAGCAATAATGGCTCTCGATAATAGGAAAGTAAATAAAAAAAATGTCGATTATAATAAAGTACCGCAAATGGGGCTCCTTTAGTTTGCGGTGTACAAATATACTGACTCCTTTGTATACTGACTCCATCAGAACCTAGCCTATGTAAGTCAAGTTAGGTAAGTTCTGTTGTCGGCTATTATACTAAAAGTGTGTTTGTAGAGCTCAACAAAATATGTATAGTGTTTGTGCTGTAAATTTATGCTTTGGTTAATTCCGATATAAAATAAGGCATCAATATGGAGATATCTGACCACAAACCCACGGCTAAACTTCTGAGAGTATTGACTATATCAGAGAGGAGGCTATAAACTATCTTTATTGAGAGGTATCCACACAGGTAATATTGACTATCTACCCCCTTAGCTTCCACGGTGTCTCTACTTCATTTTAACCCCATTTGAATATAATTTCACAATTTACAACACTTAAAATTTCGAAATAAGACCCATTAAAAAATCATGGCCCGAGACATCGGCTTCAATAATACGAGTGGCGTGAATCTGTATCGTATCTTTGGCCATCATCGAAGCCTACGAAGAAATGAGGAGATTGCGAGTGATTAAACACGAAATTCTTTCTAAGAGGGGGTGGAGAGCGGGGGGTTCAAGGTTAAAGCAATATCTACAATAAGTTTAAGTACCCTTTCACACGACGTCACCCTTTTTTCCTGGTCACCCGTTATCTGAGATCTGTGGGACTGGCAGGGCGTTTTTGTCCCCGATCAAGCTGAGACACCACTACTTGTTTCCATGGAAACTAACTGAGCGATTTGCCCTAGACGATTTTCAGTGAGGTCATGATTAGAATGAGTTCTGCTAGTGGTCCGATTGGGGGCCATGGAAATAGGGTGGGGAGGGGTGATGGGGACCTAACACAGTATATTCTGGGCGGAGGATCAAAAGAAACGCATACATTTTTGTATAGGAAAATCAATCAAGGTAGCGATAGGCAAACAACAAGGGCAGGAGTAGAATAGACCGGTCGGGGGCTTGAAAAGTGGGGGGATTTTCCCACAAAATATAAATCGAAAACCAACGAGGGCATCTCCCGCAGATCCTCCTGCGGGCGTTGGGGACGGGAAGGCACGCAATCTTTCATATGTCACCTGCAGGATGGTTTCTCTGCTACCCTTGACACCACATTTGCATGGTTGACGGGTGCAATGTCCCGCAAGAAAAAAAGAATTACGATTTCCGAGTACTTGAGAGCAATAGTTTTCCATAAGAATAAACACGTTTGAAATTATATGGAATTCGTGTTTCCTCTTTCCTGTGGGGCATTCTTGCATTATAATTCGTGATGTATTTGGAGAGTTAAGCTCAATTCACACGATGCCATTTTTCCAGGTCACCAGTCACGCCCCCAGCGGGTCATTCTACTCATGACTCCAGTAAAAGCCGAATAGCTTCGTTAGTTACCATGGAAACAGCTTGTGGTGCCCCCAGCTTGTCTGTGCGCAAAAACGCCTCGTCAAGTTACCACAAAATGGGGGCGTCGTTTAGAAAAGGTCATTATAGCGCCTACTGATAAATACGAGGTGGAGTTCCTTTGGTGGCGCGCGAATAATAATATACATTAAATTAGATAGTCAATAAAGGCCCATTAAATGTATTAAATAGAAATTTTAATCAACAAAGTATTAGGTCATAAGTAATGCCGCCTTTTTTCATGTTTATTATTATTTTATGGATAAACATAATCGAAAGCAGGTTTGTTTTTATTCTGACCTAGGCTACTAAATTTGGAGCCTATGTCTTAGCCTACCCCGAGGCTTACCTTTCCACGTAAGTCGTCCTGGGCAGATACCAATGCCCCAGCCAAAACTGGGGCAACATCAACGCAAGATTTTCTTGTGCATTTTGTGGGATAGAAATGACATAATCCATTTCTTACTTAACCCAAATCTATCAGTAAATAGGTTTGCTCTCCTCAGTTTGACCTTTTGAAGAAAAAGGCCAGCATTAATTAGCCGATAAAAGAGGAGTGTTCTTTCATCAAGACAACCTCACATTGCAAGAAATATACAATAGTTTTACAATTTCGATTAAGAACTGTCGTAGAATGGACTCTCGACGATATACCATATATAACTATTCGTTGAGGGAACTTCTTTAATTATCTTTAGAGTGCGTGGATGTCTGGCGGGCCGATATTATGTATCTTCGATATGCTTAAGAAGTGGAACTGAGCTCAAGGATAATAATATTACTATCATTAATAAAATAGAGTTTTATTAATAATAACTATCAACAATACACAAAACGGAAAATATTGACATAAACAGAGAATGGAAAGGGTCGTGTGGAATCGAGCTAATCCGAGGATTAAAAGATTTAAAAAGGTAAAACAAATATAAAGTTAAAGAGATGGGATGGTTCGCTAAACCATTTAAAGCACAGGATAGAATTGACAAAAGGGTTAAATACTCAAAGGTAACGTTCGGCTTACGTAATTTTATACTAGTGGTGCAGAGGAAGTCGACGTGAAGGAATGGTCAGTCCGCTGGCGAGTTCCAGTCGAAGGGGGGGAATAAAATGATCCTGACGTGGCGTCTTGGGAATGAGAACCGTTTCTCGACGAACGGCTCGAAGAACAATGGCTGTTCTACGTTGTTCTCTTCTGAACAACAGGGAGGGGGGTTAGAACCGTCTCTTGTCTACGGGCTCAAGAACAATGGCTGTTCTAATGTTGTTCTCTTCTGAACAACAAGGGGGAAGGGTGAGAACCGCCTCTTGGCGAACGGGCACAAAAGAACAATGGCTGTTCTACGTTGTTCTCTTCTGAACAACAGGGGAAGGGGTGAGAACCGTTTCTGGTCAACGGGCTCGAACGAACAATGGCTGTTCTAACGTTGTTCTCTTTCTGAACAACGAGGGGGAAGCCTTGTGGACTTGGCGTCACGAAAGGCTCGAACCTTGGCACTCAAGGGATATTGTCCTCCTTCTGGACAAGTGATGGTGAATCTCGAGGTCGAGGTCCCTTGGCGCACAAAGTGAGAGAGGGTCAGGGTGATGTTTCGCGACGAAAATCTGGATCTCCAATCTGATCTTAGTGATGAAAATTTCCATCTAAATAGTCGAGACACTCCCTTGGCGTGGGGGACAATGAAGTAGGAGCTTCGAGGAAATGCACAGCCGAGCCTGGGAACAATGCCTTATCTGCCCATAAGCCTAACTCAATCTGGCGAGGTCGGCGTATGAGGGCGAACGGGGGGAAGATAAACCTCCTTGTTTAAACATTGACTCAGGTGGCTGCGATAAGGCGCCAAGCTTCAAAGCGAAGATGCACGTGGGAAGCATCGTGGTTTTAAATATCATGTGATAGGGGTTGAAATTAACGCGGCCTCAACCCGTTCTATGACAAGAACTAATGAGTCATCTTTCATACCCACCCGAATTAGCTCTACCAGAACTTTTTCCTGATTAAGCGAATCACCTGAAGAGAATGAAGATGGCATAATATAAGAGGTCAAAAACCTTAAAGAACTTTTTTTTAAATCATAGTCAAACGATTTTTACAAACATGGTATTGAAAGGTTAGTAGAAAGATAGATTAGTGGTATAAACTGGTGGAAACTATATTACTTATGAAATTAAGTAATAAATACTTATTTAAATATAAATATCTTCAACAAAAGTTTGATTTCTATACGTAAAATAATGATAAACATGAAAAAATGATGAATTACTTATGGGATAACCTAATATTTGCTATTATTAACGCGCTCCCAGCCCTCAACTAGACTGTGGAAGCATGACTTTAAAAAGGTAGTATTGATTTATACTAGGGGAGGTCAATAAGTTTTGCAATTCGGATATAAGGAAACGAGATATGAGGAACAGTGTTTTATTATTTTTCAATATAACTACCCTTGACTTCAATGCACTTGCGCCACTTGTCTCTGAGCTTCGAATTCCAGACAACCAGAAATCTCCCGACTGCTGTTCAATCCACTCCTGGACGGTTAGCTGGACATTTTCATCGTCCCCAAACCGGCATTCACGCAGTGCAACCTTGAGCTCGTGGAATAAAATGTAGTCACTAGGGGCCAGATCTGGACTGTAGGGTGGATGGTTGGGATCCTTGAATCCGCACTCGCGCAGGGCAGCTTGTGCAACTCTGGCCTTGTGAACTTTGACGACACTGAAGTCGATCATGGGGCGTGAGGTTCCTATGCACCCAATGGGCAGAGACTTTGGTCATGGACAAATTGTCGTGGATGATGTTCATAACACTTCCATGTGATATTCCAAGTTCTCGCTCGATTTCTTCGACCTTCACCCGTCGATTTTCGAGGATCATTCTCTCCCCACGCGCCACATTGTCCTCGTTGGTCACGTCTGACGGGCGTCCTGGACGGGGATCATCTTCAAGGGACTTACGACCATGGCGGAACTCCCTATTCCAGCGAGCAATGGTTGCATAGGAAGGGGCGGTGTCGGTGTACACTGCAACCATGTGTTCATGGATCTCTTTTGCATTCTTGCCTTCCTTGGTCAAAAATTTGATCACTGCGCGGTGCTCAACCTTCTCCATTATTGAAAAATTCCTGACTGACGATCTGCGATCAGCTACTGCTTCTTAAATAGACGAGGCAAGAGCGTGCAGCTGCAGGTCCTGACTGGTCATAACTTGTCCTAACACCCTCACAAACAGCCATCCCCCTTCCTCTGTTTTGCCCTAGTGATTCGCAAAACTTATTGACCGCCCCTCGTATGCACCTTTATTCCTAATTACTTTGATTGCGGTGTTGGAACAGCAATTGAAATTATAATACGACTTACGTTTCGCGCTTATGGACCTTCACAAATCTCATGTCTCTCAACTAATTAAAACCCTGGCAAATGAGGTAGGGCGAGTACTCTATCGCAGTGGGCAGATCATTCCACATCCTCTTGGTAATTAAAGAGAAATCAGGATCAGCACAAACGACTTTCGAAGAAGAGTCAGTAAGGGCCAGAGCCAGAGCCAGAGTGTAGGGTTATCGGGGCTTAGAATAGGGTTAATGAAGATGACAGGAAGGAGCTGCGGCAATTAATGTCTTGCGTGTAAGAAGGAACTCAAAGGGGATTCTGTATCGAATGGGGACCCACTGCAATTCGCGAAGCAGAGTAATTGCTAAAAAAAAAACCCGCCCCCGGCAGTGAAGATTACAGGGTGAAATGTTTTGAACAAGTTTGAATGGTCGAAGGCGGGGAGCAAGGGGTCCAGTGGGATGGTAGTGTTGCAATTATCAAGACGGAAGGTGACGAAGGAAATAATGGCAATCTCAAACCTGTTGTGGTCATAGTGGGAGCGGATGAGGCGGAGATTACAGAGAAAGCCGAAAGACGATTTATAAACGTTGGCAACAGGATTTTTCAACGACAAATAACTATTAAGGGTGACGTCCAGATACTTAAATAGGTCAGAAAAGGGGACATGGTAGGCACCAAGGCTAGGATAAGGACAATAGTTTTGTATTGAACCACTTGACCAGGAGTTGTTTACCAGCAGTATCTCAGTTTTGTCAAGGTTTAATTTCTGAAAGTTGTGGGAGAGCCATTCATTGATGATGTTATAAGTGAATAGTGGTTTCTAAGAGTCTCAGCAAACGATGCTTGGGGAAAGGAGTAATAAATATGCGTGCCATCAGCATAGAAAAGAAAGGATAGACCTAGACGACGCATAAGAATACCAAGAGGAAGAATATAGAGGCAAAACAGAAGCGGTCCGAGAATCGACTTTTGCGGAACACCAAAACGAACCGCCGCCGGACGAGATACATCCATTACCAATGTGGATTGAGTACGAGATGAAAGGTAGAAGAGGAACTAGTTAAGGACAGTTCCAAAGATACCCGGGAATTCACGGAGGCGGTCAACAGCGCCAAATACTGTCGAAAGGTCTAGAAGTACCAGAATTGAATGTTGATCAGTGTCTATCGCACTACAAAGGCGGTCCGTTACATATAGGGGTGTTGATTCGGCACTGCCCTGTCTTACATCCGCATACAAAGATCTCATCAGCATTTGAGGACGAGGGATGTTCTAGTATTCTAGCTAAGACCGACCTTTCAAGGACTTTTGAGAGGATTAGGCGGGTCCATTGGCAGGTTTGTTTGGATTCATATATGGTTTATATAAGGTTCTTATAGTGTTTATATAATAATAGGTGAACAGAAGCGTGTTTGAAGCCAGTTGATTCTATTCCAGATGAGATGAATGAAGGTGTTTAAAATACTAGTGTGGTAAAGGAGGATGACGGAGAACCTCATGCCAGAGTCTATTTATAGTTACCATAGTAACATGACCCAACTTCGGGTGCCATCACTGATAATTAGTTCTAATAAATTAGAGCTTGAAATTACTTTGTGCATTACAGGAGCTTCTTTGAAGTAGTTTATCAATAATGGAAGTATTTACAATAGACTATAAAACTCTCTTGCATGCTATGTTCAAAATGCTATTAATTTCTTAAGAATTTAATATAAGGGTATTAATATACAAACTATACACAAAATAATTACTTTACAATTTTAAAAATTGGTCAGAGGTTTCTTCAGTCAATGATCCCTTCCTTAGATCCATAGCATTTTTGTATGGGCAAAGAAAGTTTATTATGGGAAAATAATCTGCAACTTTCAGTTTAGACCAAGATAACACGAACCACGAAACCGCACTGAGCAAAAACACAATTTCCGACTTGTTACTTCGTGAAATGAGCACGAAAGAAATATTCAGCCGGAACGCGGATTTGGGTGAGATTCAAAACACTAATCACGGAACTAGATTTAAAAGAAGAATGATTTAGAGTAATTTCCATGCGTCTATGAAAGAAATTTCGACAGTGTGAGTATCATGAAAGGAGAAAGAAAAGAAGAGAATAAATGAACTTCGAAACTTTCAATAATTCTTGGACTAACCTTACAAGGACTTTGACAATTATATCATTCGGAAGAGATTGTAAAACAGCATAAAGCTTTCAAATTTCGCTAGAATGGGCCAAATAGTTATGATGTTATTGCAACATAAATTTCGTGGGGTAACCTTGGGAGGACCTTGTCAATTATATCCTTCGAAAGAGAATGTAAAACAACAGAAGAGTTTTAAATTTCGTTAAAATGGGCCGAATAGTTATGATGTTATTGCCAAAACAAAATAATCCATTGACTAATCTTGGAAGGACTTTGATAATTATATCATCGAAAGAGGTGTAAAACAACATAAGGGTTTCGAATTTCGTTAGAATCAGCCAAATAGTTATGATGTTACAATGTTATTACAAAAACAATAAAAAGCAAAACGGACCGACCCACATAGTGAAATGTAGAGTTGCCTGCGACTAGACTCGTAAGATGACTGAAAAAGGATATAAATCGAGCTCCACTCACGGATCATTCGATTTTTAATCGCGTGCGACTCTATATTTCACTATGTGGGTCGGTCGGTCTGTCCGTCCGACCGTCGGTCCGTTCTGCTTCTTTTTCTTTTGATTTAACAAATAACATTGTAACTATTGGGCCGATTGTAATGAAATTTGAAACCCTTATGTTGTTTTATATCGTCTTTCGAATGGTATAATTGTCAAGGTCCGCCGAAGCAGACCTTGTCATGTATCACTGTACCTTTTGAATTTTGTGTGTGCTTACATTTTACATGCTAACTCGCCTATGCTTGGATAAGCTATTTAGCTCTGCTCGCCTATTATGATTTTTCTATTTTATTTATTAATTAGTTTAAGTTAGAATAAGCTATTTAGCTCTTCTCGCCTATTATGATTTTTGCATTTTATTTATTAATTAGTATAAGCTATTTATATATCCTCGCACTTTAATAGTTTTAGGTGTTTGTGTTTTACATGTTAATTAGTATAGGCTAGGATAGTCTATTTTGGGCTCCTCGCCTATTATTATTTTTTGGTGCTTGCATTTTATTTATTAATTAGTTTAAGCTATTTATGTATCCTCTCAATGTATGAGTTTTAGGTGTTTGTGTTTTATATGATAATTAGTCTACATATGCTAAGATAGTATATTTGAGCTTCTCAAATATTATGATTTTTAGGTGTTTTACAATTAATTAGTCTAGGCTCGGATAGTCTATTTTTGGTTCATCGCCTGATGTGATTTTTAAATGTTTATTTTTTAAAAAATAAGTTGCAGTGACGCAGTTAGGATATATGGGTACGATAGCAAACCTTCAATGGGGCGAAAGATTGCAATCGTAACCGATTAAGTGCTTAGATTTTACATACTAATTAGTCTGGGCCAAATAGGGTATTTATGTACAATCGCCTATTATGATTTTTAGGTATTTGTATTTTTCATGATAATGTGTTTAGGTTCAGTTAGGTGACTACGTTTCACTAGCTAATTTTAACTACCCATACCTAAACTAATTAACATGTAAAATACAAATACCTAAAAATCACAATAAGCAAAGAGAGAAAAAACTCGACGCGCACTGTAATATGTGTAACCTAATAAGTAATATTTATTAATTCAATTCTTAAACCCATTGACTGAGATGCTCTTAACGACCACCGAGGGCAAATCATTCCATATCTGAGTAAATTTACATGAGAAAAAATTCTGCGCCATCTAGTGGTATATCTTTTTTTTTATCTTGAAGCGGTTATTTATAGTGGTCGCTTACGTATCTAACATAAATAGCACCTCAAACTTTATATTATTCAAAAGCCGCTCAACTTATTGTGACAAATACTTAAGCTTAAAAGACTTGACTCGATTCAGGTTCTTAAGGAAATTGGGATTGGCGAAGACCACATCGACTCAACTCCAAATTTAAAATAAAAATACGGTAAGGCAACAGAGTCATGGTTTCATGACTCGACAAGGAAGAAAATAGAGTAGGAATGGATAGAAGGTATCAAAGATGATGGGGAGTGTATTGCAGTCTCGTTGATAAGAATTTGTCTATAATCCAAACAAATAAAGAACTACAGAACTAGGACCAGCAAAGACTCTAGGGTTCACTAGGCCAGTCTTATGTAACCGACGAGTGGGTCTCTCTTCAGTGAGGCACGAATGAAGAATAAGTCAGATGAAATAATATGACTAAAAAGAATAGGAATAATGTAAAAGAGGGGAAAATATTGTTTGGAAAACCTCACCAACCCTACAAACCTAGGCCTTACGGGTGTATTAAAAAAAAAATAACAGGAAAATGTTTACCCCCAAACCATCTAAAGTACCTTGAATCCCTTAGAATGTGCAGAAGAGGAGGGTATAAGACTAAAGATCACAGGTTGCACTCGAGGAAACCCAATCAGCCTTCAATGCATCCATGGTTAATCAGTTTCTTGCACACATTTTCTTCACACTTTCTATTTCACTCTTTTCATCCACAACCCTTACTTTTTATCTTCGGTGTCAGCTTACTTTCGTGCTCTTACACAATTATCTTCTCAACAATTAGACTTCCAACAGCCTCGCGCATCTATCTTGGAAATGAAAAAGGCAACCAGCAGCAGGAGAGGAGCCATGATAACAACATCAGCGCCAAACAGGCAAAACGTGCTCCCCTTGAATCTAGCAACGGAGGAAAACAGAATGTCAAGTCTTATTTTCAAAAGCGATCGTAGAGAATAATTGCGCATATTTCGTCATGTATGCCAGGCACGGATCCGCGGAGGGGAGGGAGGCTAGGGAGATGAAACTTCCACTAAATTTCAGACCCATTTATGTTTATATTTCTTTTTAAATCATACTTGTATTTCTCTATTCAGAAAGAATTATGTAGTAATATAGAATATATATAAAACCGTTTTTAAACCGTTGCGTTCGAATGATATATGTGTAAAAGCGGGTGATTCTAAAAAATAATTAGTAAATTCAGTATTTTACCTTAGCTGACGTCCAAAAACTTCAATTCCTAATTTTATTATGTGTGGGGAAAAAAAATTCTGATCTGAGAGAGTTAGTGCTCACTCAAGTTTTGAGATACTATTATTTATCATCAATGTTGTGTAAGTTAACCATTATTAATTACACTATACAAAAAATTTCAGTGTCAAAAGAAAATATAGATCTGATGTTCATTTTATTATGCAGTTGAGTTTGATGAATTCGAATTTGCTAACAAAAATTTGCCATCACGTAAAACATTCTTGTATATTGCCGATTTAATAATTATGCAATTGATACCGATTTCCACGATACCATAAATGTATTTAATGACGTTTCCTTAGCGTAAAATATCGTTTAAACGCTGCACGCGAAAAGAACCTACGGTTAGGCTCGTGGGGCTCTAGCGAAAGCAAACTTTTAAAGGAAAATTACCCAATAGAGTTCCTATTCTGAACTTCAAATAAAATTAATCCCTATACAATCAAAGGGGACTCGAGGTTTTTTATCCTACTCGGGGATTAACCTGATTTACGGTCTCAAAGGACAGATGACAAATTTACAGATCGTTCCACTATTTTGAAATAACATTAATGTACTTGGCGATAAGAAAATCAGCAAATGACTGGGGAGGGGGAACTTTTAAAGACAAGGTTTCTTTAAAAGTTCTTTGGAAAAAGAACCCAACTTTACCTGACACTAGATGTTTAATATATATATATATATATATATATATATATATATACGTGTGACCGGCTGCGCAGGGCTAATGAAGTGGGACAGAGGGTCCTCCTTGGATTCGGGAAGTTTAAAGGGATTAAATCTATGCGAGTGTGCATTCGCTGGCTGGGGAGTTCTTTAAATGCCAAGTCTCATTCAAGGTTATTGAAAGATTTAAACCCAAAATATAGGTTTAATAACAAAATCAAGAAAAAGATGGAAATATGTACATAGGGATAAATCGAGAAATAATTTCGGGCTCAAGGAGATAATGACTCAATGACTAAAAAGACAATCAGGGGATAAATGCTCTACTCGGTCATAAAGGAAAATAATGACAATAAGGGATAATCTTCGGGACGGAGTATAAAAGGTGGAAATTCTTTAATCTTGTAGACTTGACTCTTGATGAAGGGGAGACTGAAGCCAAAGCTCGAATTTTTCAGGGTGAGATAATCTTGCGGCACGGGCGAAGTAATCTCAACGGCGGATTGGATTACTTTGGACACGAGTGAGGTAATCTTAAATACTGTGCGAATTACTCTTAAAAGGGGAGCGAGATATTCTTGAACTCAGAGCGAGATGCTCTTGGATGCGGGAATAAGTAATCTTGAATGAGGGGCTAAGTAAACTTGAAAACGGGATGAGACAAGTGGGTCATACAGTTCGCCGAGGAAATGCCGCTTCACGAATTTGCCTATTGACTATGGCAAAAATTCACGGTAATTAATGTAGCCGATGAAACCTTCTAACTCTGAGGTTTGACTCGAGACGAGGGGATGTATCCTTACGGACAGCGGGCGGTACTCTCTCTCGAGTAACGGGAGAGCTCAGAATAAATACTCTGTGGCGCCGTTCTTCGTTTACCAGACGAGATAAGGCCTCGGGAAGACCTTTGTTCAGGCGGCGATCTTAGCCTCAAGGCAAGGGGGTTAGCTGGAGACTCGTGCCTGCGGGCGATTAGTATGTCCGCGGGGCATAGGGTTCTAGGTAAACGCATCTCAACGAGGGATCGGTCAGCGTGAGGAAAAACAGCTGTGGACAGTGGCTAGCTGTTCCCACGAGAGAATTTCTTTGCTACCTCGCTTTTCGAAATCTTGCTTAAGGCCACGTGGCGTTACCCGATGGGGCGTGGGTTCAAATTGGACCTTCAAGGTCGTCCTCTCGCAAAAAGATTAACTGAACATTTTATATGTGAGGGTGATATGGATCGTAACACCGGAGAAAGTAAACTTACTAAATATTTTGAGATTATATATTGGATTGACTCAGTTGCACTGATGATTGGTTGTATTGGATTGCCTGGTTTATAAGTTTTTATTAGGCCATGCAAATAAGGTAATAATGAACCACTATAAGAAACTGACTCAATAATTGATTTGTGTTTTTTTTAAATACTTTTCTATGTCTCTAATAAAATTCTTAATTACATCATCTAAGGGATCGTTTCTTAACGTTACGTATGTTTTATTCATTATTGCACACATGTTAGATTTATCAGCTGTTGAAATATACAAATTCCAATCAATCTTTCCTTTTCCTTACGTGGTATACACAAATATATATATATATATATATATATATATATATATATATATAAGTACAGTAGCGTACGTGTAACTATAGGGATAAAACCACCGAAATAGGACTAATTTTATATGCGAAGCCAGGCTTCGACGGAAACATCCGTCATCGTCAGTCGCTGGTGGACAAGTGAAATACAGAAGTTGTATAACGAACAAACACACCAATCAGTGGCGCTAAATGTGGAAGATGCGAGAATGTGTCGGCATTTTTGAGAAACGGAAGTATGAATTTCTTGCTTATTAAGGTATTATTATTGAATTGGCCGTCGGAAGTATTAAAGTTGGGAATTTCTTTTATAAGTGCCGATTCAATTAAGCGTCGATATATATATATATATATATATATATATATATATATATATATATATATATATATATAATTGTGAGACTTATAAACTATTTTAGCATTATCATTATCAATTTAATGATTTTCATTGGACATATGTAGAATTAAACTCGAAGAGAGGGCACCACGTCGCATATCGCACTTGTGTTTATTCATTCTCTTGGAAAATCTGCTGCTTTCACCAATATATACTTCATTACATGATTTTCAGGGAACAAAATAAACCCCCTGTTCTTTATCGAGCGATCTATTTTGGGATAGGCTATTTCTGATCGTATTCTCGTACTGAAAGGCAACATTGATGTTGTTGGTCCGTGCCAATCTTTTGAAATTGATTAACTGGGGGGAGTATGGAAAGATAACATAATATTTGTCACATCTGTTTTCCTTATAATTAGCTGGGGAGTAATAGATGGTTCTGGCTTTATAGTGACACTTTTCTATGAACTAAATGGGATATTGAAGTTCAATGAATGTTCGGATGATTGTATTAATTTCGTCTTGCAAGAAACAAGGATCACAAATGCGATATGCTCTCAGGAACAGGAGATGGCAAAACCGATTGGGCAGTTTTAATGAGCTATAAAAAGTAAAGGGGGGAGGGTATATAGAGACCATACGTCATATTTTGGGGTACATTCTCAAGGAGAGCCCTGGGGGCTTTGCCCAGGGAAACGAGCCATTCCTCGGAAACCGGCAAGGGGACACCTCCCTCCCCCCTACTCCCCCCGAGCATTGACTCCTCAAAACTGTTCAATCGCTTCTGCCGCACCCTATATATATATATATATATATATATATATTATATATATATATATATATATATATATATATATATATATATATATATATATATATATATATATATATATATATATATATGAAAGATATGCGTTGTATATTCGCCACGTGTTTAACTCAATTTATCCCTTGTCCTTTGAATTCCCAATTAATTTATTTCTCTTTCATAGTCCCGATCGACCTAGCGGCGTGCCTTAAAAACTTGTTGATTTCGGAGGAATTTTTGTTCTTCCGAGTGGTTAAAGACTCACTTTAATTGAGATTAAAGCAGTTGCTCGCTGCCTCATTGTGCTTGGTTCGAATCCCACCCCAGGATGGATTTTTTCGAATTAGGAAATAACTTTTTCCGATGAAAAAAAATTATTCCGTTTTCTCTTCTTGCGCTAGGCTTGATTTATCCTCTCATTCTCTCGCACTCATGGGAGCATTTCGCTGTTTTATTACTTTTCCTCTCTCCCTCAATCTCTTTGCCCCTCCATTTAGCTGTTTCTCGTGTCTCCCCTAATCGTCCCATTTAGGCTATCTCTTTTATTGTTAATCTTTTTATTGCCATTTGACTTTGTTCTTTACCTTATCTACCACTTCGTTTGACTTTGCGACCTGCTCCTGATAAATCGGTCAACTTGTGCGCAGGGCTTCTCCTGCTGTTCGATACAAAATTTTATTACATTTGAACTTTTTTCTAGGGAAAAGTGAGATTCCTAATTGATTAACTTTATTCGTCTCTGCTTAATATTTTTTTCTGTGAAAACAAGTCAATTTTAGTGTGAATTCGTTAAATATTAAATAGCGTTATCATGTAACCTAACCGTGGTTTCAACCAAACACCGACCTGAACTGGCTATGCGTGCGTGATGTCACTGACTTTGAACCAATCGCATACTTCACGACCGCTCTCACCCAGACCACGTGGTGATTTAAACTTATTTGTCTCCGCCATATTTACTTGAAAACCTAAACTGTAAGTAAATTATCTTACACTTCTTTCTTAACAATACTTGTATAATTAACTATTAAAACAAAAATTATACACTTATTTATATATTAAAGTGTTCATAGATAATTCTAAATAATCTTTTGTGAATGGTATTTTTGTTATTTTCGCACGTGAAGTTCCTTAAAATACTATCCTCTTTTCAAGTAATTAAGTGAATTGTAATCAAGAGCTATTAGACTTGAAGTCCCTTTAATATATTATGAATAGAATTTAAATCTTAGAATAATTTATACGTGTAGTAAACACATTTTGGCGTGTAGTGAATATCTGGTGTCAAGATACTGACTGTATAGTACACCGAATGTTGTGACCTTTCCTAGAATTCTGATTTTAATAGGCTAAGAGTTCCGCAAAATTTCAGAGTCCTTGGAAATAAAAAACAAAAACAAAATATAAACTGACCTTTCTGTCATATATTGAGTTAATGTGGTGAAAACACTCCAAGAGATTAGTTAGGCAAGATCTTTGTTTTCTGAAGCCTTGCTGAGGGTCACGTAATAATGCATTCATTTCATTATGTTCAACTATTTTTTCAGGAAATAACGCGCTTGGGCATTTTTCCTACTACCGATGTCAAGTTTATAGGCCGGTAATTGCTGGTTGACCATTTGCATCCCCTTTTAAATATCTTTAATTAGTTAAAGATTCCATAGCCGAACATATAACAGAAATTTTTAATTATTCCCTCGAAAGAGTAGTTGTTGCAGAAAACTAGAAATTGGCTAATGTAACGCCAATATTTAAAAGAAGCTGCAAAGAGTCAATCATCAATTACCGGCCTATACTTGACATCGGTAGTGGGAAAAATGCCCGAGCGCATTATTTCAGAAAAAAAATAGTTGCACATAATAAAATGAATGCATTATTACGTGACTCTCAACAAGGGTTCAGAAAACAAAGATCTTGTCTAACTAAGCTCTTGGAATGTTTTCACCACATTAACTCAATATATGACACATAAAGGTAAATTTATATTTTGTATTTTGATTTTTAGAAAGCATTGATAAAGTATCACATGCAAAGTTAAAGACGAAAATTAGAACTATGAATTGTCGGAGACGTTGAAAATTGGATCAAAAATCGGCTCACAAATCGTAGACAGAGAATGGTAATCAATGGCCAAGCATCCGATTGGACATTTGTTAGTAGTGGAGTTCCACAAGGCTCATTGCCATCATTGCTTTTTATTATATATGTAAACGATATTGACATTGGATTAGTATCAAGATTTACAAAATTGCTAATGAGTATAAATTGAAGTGTGAAGATGGTATCAACGACTTTTAGAAAGTTATTGATAAAGTTGCTCGTTGGTGTGTTAAGGGGGAATTGCCATTAATCCTTGAAAAATGTAAAGTAATGCAAATAAGCAACAAAAATCCCCAAACTGAATACATACAAGATATTTGATGACAATTGCATGGACAGAAAAAGAAAAGAACATAGGCATTTACGTGGCAAGTGATCAAAAAATTTCTCAGCAATAGCCTTTTAACTGCATTATTATGATTGCATTATTGCAATCATTTTTCTCGATTTTATAAGGCGAGGCAAAAGTGGAGAAAACAAATATTCCATTCTCTTCAATAAGCAGGGAGACATTTCAAAAGGCCAATCAAAGATAGTTTTTTGGCTATTTGAGAAAATGCTTATTTTTAGTGTCAGCTTCTCGTATATGTGAGAAGAGCAATTTCCGAGGGTTTTGAGAAAGACTGGTTTGGCCAAAAAATAGCCTTTTAACTGCATAATTATTATTGCGTCATTGCAATAATTTTTCTCGATTTTATAAGGCGAGGCAAAAGTGGAGAAAACAAATTTTCCATTCTCTTCGATAAGCAGGGGTGAAATTTGAAAAGGCCAATCGAAAGAGAGTTTTGGGGCTATCTGAGAAAGCGCTTATTTTAAGTGTTATCTTTTCGTGTATGTGAGAAGCGCTCCTTGCGAGGGCTTTGAGGAAGACTGGTTTAGCAAAAAATAGCCTTGTAATTGCATAATTATGATTGCGTTATTGTAATAATTTTTCTCGATATATATATATATATATATATATATATATATATATATATATAAACAGGATGATCAGGACAGAGCCGAAAATGCCTCGTAACATTTATGTCAAACGTTTCAGGATTATAACTAATCCCATCATCAGTGATAAAGAAAGAATACAAAATACAGAATTAAATATATACATAAAAAGTTAACACATGCAATAAAATTGTGAAACACGAATATTAAATTTGAGACGAATTGATTACTCTGGAAATACGGAGGAAAACAAACCAACGAGTGAATTTATATAAAATAAAAAGGAAAATAATTGACAGTGGATTTTATTCTTGCAAAAAAAAAAACAATGTTAAATTTAACAAATTAGAATGTTTTTTAATGAATGATTATATTTAATGGAAAAGATAATGAGTTTTTATTTAGACTTGGTTGATGTTATATGAAAATTGACTCTAGCAGATAAAGGTCCGAGATGTTTCTTACCGCATTACGTATCGTGAAGTTCTCGAGCGTAGCCCTAGATCCACATTGTGACAGATGGTTTTGAATTGGGGATGGATCAGGTTTTGAAAGGTGTAGTCCAGTTCTTTCAGATCTACCCATATGCTGCATGAAGCGGGAGTAAAACGTACGCCTTGTTGCCCCCACATATGATACAGTGCTACTGCACGTACAACGAAAAACGTATATAATTTTAGATTGCATGTTGGTGGGTGGTTGATCTTTGAACTTAATAATGATCCCAGTCAAGAGTCATTAATGAGAACAATAGATGGTAATAATTGAGGAAAGGCTGAATTTAACATTTTTAACAACTCTTTTTTAAGTATTTCGTATTGGTAACCAAAGTATGGTAAGGAAAAAAGATCTTTAATTTATTGACAGTTTTATAGTGGAGGCAGAGTCGAGTATTTTTTATTGAGAAACAGACTAATTTGTCTCTGAAATAGTGATTTCGGGTAGCCATTGGAGGCAAAGAATTTTGTTACGAGTTCGAATTTTAAATGTAGTGCTGGAAAAGTTGAAGACAAATTATATGCTCTATGGAAGAGAGTATGGATGGCAATATATATATATATATATATATATATATATATATATATATATATATATATATATATATATATATATATATATATATATATATATATATATATATTCACGGTAAAGGTAAGGACACATAGGAGGCTGAGGTACATGTGATTTATTTATGAAACAACGTTTCGGGCGTATCACCCATCTTCAGGTTCTAAAATCATAAATTATTCTAATACAGTTAAAGAATATTAAAAATAATCAGGTTAAGACTATGAAGGTAAATCAAAAATTAAAAAATAACTCAGAGATTTAAAAGGCAAGAGAATCAAGGGATCAATCTAATGTAACCACTATTGACACGAAAAAAAAGAAGCAAAATCATAAAAGTAGGCAGACCAAAACCGTATTTCAGCCGAGACTATCAAGGCCGTACAACCCTCCTCTAATTCCCGTGGAAGGAAAGTACCTTGAATATGTGGAACACTTCTAGTACCTTGGCAGTCACCTCTCAGCGAAAGAAAACATCAACAAGGAAGTAGAACATCACCTCCACAACGCTGGAGCAGCCTTCCAGAAAATAAAGTCAAGAGGCTTTGACAATAGCGGCCTGAGAAAAAAGACATAGCTCATGGTAGACAATGTTGTAGTCCTCACGGTACTGCTATACAGTGGCGAAACATGGGACACATACCGGCGTCATGTGAAGTCACTCTAACCGTTCCATCAAAGATGTCTCCGAAGAATCCTACACAATTCCTGAGAGGAACGAAGAACAAACATTAGCGTTCTAGAAGAGGCAGAGTCCATTCGCATCGAAGCCCTCCTAATGAAACATCAACTTAGATCGGTGATGCACTGCGCTCGGATACCAGAGACAAGAATGCCTCGGCGGGTCTTGTTCTCCGAACTTCAAACTGGCGCTCACGCGAGAAGAAGACAGAAAAAGCGATGAAAGGATACATTGAAGTCCTAAATGAAGAAAGGCAACATTAACGTCAATTCATGGGAGACCTCCATGGGGGATCACCCTAGTTAACAAAGAGAACCCCACCGGGCAGTGGAGAGGTTCGGAATAACCCGCTGTGACAACGAACAGTAGCGACGAGAGCGTAGGCATGCGAAAGCGGAAATTGTTGCACTGCGGCAACAACCTTCCCCCGGCGCCATCTGTGGGACGTGCGAGAAACATTGCCGTGTCCGACTAGGCCTCCTCAGCAACCTGAGGACCCACGAATTCGATGGCCACCCTGAGGACGTCATCCTCGCTGGCGAGTAACAGCCGACTACTACTGTTTACTTTAGATATTTTAACATCAAGAAAGGGTACTAGGTTGTTTAAAACACGACATTTATAATATCCGATGAAAAATCTGCGATCAAATATACATTGACGAAAGCAGTGCATTTCCCAAGAACACAAATGTCACATGCGCCATGGAAGCCTATCTTCTAGCCGGTTCTTACATATGAGGGGCGGTCAATAGGTTTTGCGAATCGTTAGGGCAAAACAGAGGAAGGAGGATGGCTGTTTGGGGGAGTGTTAGGATAAGTTATGATAAGTCAGGACCTGCAGCCGAACGCTCCTGCCTCGTCTATTTAAGAAGCAGTAACTGATTGCAGACCGTCAGTCACAAATTTTTCAACAATGGAGAAGGTTGAGCACCGCGCAGTGATCAAATCTTTGACCAAGGAAGGCAAGAATGCAAAAGAGATCCATGAACGCATGGTTGCAGTGTACACCGACACCGACCCTTCCTATGCAACCATTGCTCGCTGGAATAGGGAGTTCCGCCATGGTCGTGAGTCCTTTGAAGATGACCCCCGTTCAGGACGCCTGTCAGACGTGACCAACGAGGACAATGTGGCCCGTGGGGAGAGGATGATCCTCGAAAATCGATGGGTGAAGGTCGAAGAAATCGAGCGAGAACTTGGAATATCACATGGAAGTGTTATGATCATCATCCACGACAATTTGGCCATGACCAAGGTCTCTGCCTGTTGGGTCCCTAGAAACCTCACGGAACCTCACGCCCCATGATCGACTTCAACGTCGTCAAAGTGCGGAGGAGCTGCTGCTCCTGTACAACCAAGACTCGGCGGATATTGGTTGATGGAACATGGGTCCATCACTGGGACCCCGAGATCAAGCTCGAAAGCATGACCTGGAAGCACAGGGGCTCTCCGAGCCCCATCAAGTTCCGGACCAAACCCTCAGCCGGGAAGATCATGGCTACCATCTTCGGGAGATTCTGAGGGAGTGTTGATGGTGGACTATGCGCCTCGTGGAAGGACCATCACAGGCCAATATTACGCCGAGGAACTGGCAGGGTTGAAGAAGTCCATCCGTCAGAAGCGGCTCGGCAAGTTGACACGCAGTGTCCTGCTCCTCCACGACAATGCCCCTGTTCACAAGGCCAGAGTTGCACAAGCTGTTCTGCGCAAGTGCAGATTCGAGGAGCTCAACTATCCACCCTATAGTCCAGATTTGGCCCCTAGCGACTACTTTTTATTCCGCCAGTTCAAGGCTGCACTGCGTGCACGCCGGTTTGGAGACGATGAAGATGTCCAGCTCGCCATCCAGGAGTGGATTGAACAGCAGTCGGGAGATTTCTGGTTTAAGGGGAATTCGAAGCCTCAGGGACAAGTGGCGCAAGTGCATTGAAGTCGAGGGTAGTTATATTGAAAAATAATTTTAACATTTTTCCTCATATCTCGTTTCCTTATATCCGAATTGCAAAACTTATTTACAGCTCCTCGTATTTATGTCTAGTGAACTCCATGTAATTACGAGTAGTTTGCCAGCAACTGAAGATGACGAATGTCTCAGTCGATCCCTGGTTTCGCAATAAATTGGTCCAAAATACTGTGGTTTCTTTCCTGCATATAATATATATATATATATATATATATATATATATATATATATATATATATATATATATATATATATATATATATATTGGACCAATTTATAGCGAAACCAGGGATAGACTGAGACATTCGTCATCTTCAGTTGCTGGCAAACTACTCGTAATTACATGGTCTTTACTAGACATACATATATAAGAACCGGCTAGAAGGTAAATAAGAGGGACAACTGAAAAAAAATTATTTCTTTTCCAAGCCTTCAAGCTTCAACTAAGCGAAAAGTAAATCTCCAGTTCCGGACATATTTAGCTTCGTCACTTAAGAAAGCTACGGAAATGATGGACGAACCACTTGAAATTATATTCAATAAGTTTTTCGAAGAAGGATTCGTTCCTGTGGATCTCAAACTTGCAAATATTGCACTCATATAAAAAATACCATCGGCAATAACCTACAAACTACATAAAAATAAGCTTAACACTCATAGTTGGCCAACTGCTCAAGTTTGTCGTGAAGGACAAAGTAGTCAAACATCTCGATGGCCACAACCTTATCCGAGAAAGGCTACATTGTTTTATGATAAACAGGTCATGTCTACCCAATATATTAGAGTTTATCATAAAATTATCAATGAGTACAATTCGAGTAGAACTGTCAACGTGATCTATCTTGATTTTCCACCTAAAAAAATCGATAAAGAGCTACAAACGTTTAGTGAAAAAAATTGTTGCGCAAGGTATCGATGGTCTGGTATTAAAGTCAATAAAAGCTTGGCTAAGCAAAAGAAAACAGCGAACAGTCATCAACGATCACATTCAGAGTGGTGATGTGTTACTAGCGGTGTGCCCCGGGGTTTCTTGCTAGGTCCGCTGTTGTTCCTAGTATATATCAATGGTCTCGAAAGCTACGTTTCAAAGTTGGCTGAAGACACGAAGTTGGAAAGAAAAGGCATAACCATCTCAGACAGGTTAAAAATCCAAAACGATCTGAACGCGGTAGTCGAGTGGTCCGAAAAGTAGCAGATGAAATTTAATGTTGATAAATCCAATGTGTTACATATCGCTACGAGGCGTGAGGGTCTCAACCATTTGAATGTCTGTAAACAATACGTTGAAGCCTGCAAACGAGTTAACAGGGTCCTCAAATTTATATTTAGAAATCACACGCATATATCGGAAGTTATTGTAATCCCAAACTTCAAATCGTTAGTTCGGCTTCATCTGCAATATGCAGTGCAGTTCTTGTACCCTAATCTGCGGAAGGATATAAAAATGTTTGAAAGGATGCAAAGTCGTGCGACCAAAATGATTCCAAAGCTCAACAATAAACCGTACGAAGAACGTTTGAAAGCTCTAAATCTTCAGCCACCTGAGAAAAGAAGATTAATAAGAAAATTTATCCAAATGTATAATATACTGCATGATGGACTTGTACGAAAGAACCAGAAGTCACTCTTATAAATTGTACAAGAGAAGATTTGAGACAAATATACGAGTAGCTATGAATTACATACGCATAGAGTCATTAATTTCTGGAATCGTTTAGCACTTAACGTCGACAAGTCATCATTTATAAATATACTTAAAAATCGTTTGGATTACCACTTTAAATATATGGGAATATTTTGAAGAGTGGACAGCCTAGAAATGAACCCCAGGGTATATTGCTGGCTCCGTCGCCTGGTTGGTAATGTCGGCCCTCCCAGAACAGACACCAAGAAAAAGGGAAAGCAAAAAAAGTACGCAAAAACAATACATTAAAAATATGTGAATTGAGCGAAAATATACATTCAAATGTAGTTATTATATTCTAATAAAATAATAAACTAGGAGGAGGAACCTCCCTTTATTTGTAATATTACAAGAGGTTTACCTCAGAAAAGGTAATCTAACAATGATAGTGAGGATACATAATTTAGCCCAGAAAGGATAAGCAGCCAAAACATAGACATAAGGGCCTCGGAAAGTACATGCGGATACCTAGAGAAAAACACAAACACTGAAGTAGTTCACATTCCTGAGGATGAGAAAGAGAGAAGACACGATCGGAAAGTAAGAAAGAGCTGGAGGGATTACAGGAAGAAAGGAGGAGGACGGAAGGGCTGGGAAGAGAGGGGCACGGCTTTAAACGACAATGGTCCTTCCGAGCGCGGTTTGTCCTTATATATAGTTCTGACGAAGGAAGATCCGCGTGGCGAAGTTAAATTCAGAAGATTCGGAAGGACCGTCAGCTCGATTGTTTTCACTCCGGATGTAAGAGAAGCTCAAATAAAATACGTGGAAAGTTCTGGTGAGAAGTTCCAATGTGTAGGGAGAGAGCGAGGTGACCAGCCCGGAGGGCATCTTTCCCCTGAAAGTGTTGCAAATTGGGGGGATGTTGTCCGAGAAAATTCGAGTCTTGGGCCAGAGGATGGAAGCCAAAGTTAGGGCGGCGGATTCTAGCTCAAAAATATCCCGGTTCCAATCCGCACACAGGATGGTCATAGCCATTCCTGGCATCCTAGATGTATCTAGTGGTGAATGCATCCACGAAGATTTGTAAGGAGTCGCTTTTGGTCTCTTCCACCGAAACCACTTGGGGGAGATAAGTTGCCGCAGTGTGAGAAAGGGAGAAGTGTCATAACACTCTGCGCAAGAAAGTAAAATAATGAAACTTCGAAGTTTAGAATCAACAAATATATTTAAATCCATTTTTAACAAAAACACCTCTTCATATGGATAATACAAATTCATTTTTTAATTTTCTAAGCACCGTTTCCTTCCACATGTCCTCCATTCATTTCCAAGAAGAGTTGCGCCTTTGATCGCATTGATTGAACAACTTTTTTGATTAACTTGTGATTTTCCTTAAGTCTATTGACTTCACGTGTGATACTATCTCTTAACTGGTTGATGCTTTGTGGTTGAGTAGAATACACTTTATTCTTTAGATATCCTCATAAGAAATAATCACACGGTGTTAAGTCAGGGGATCTTGGGGGCCATTCAATTGCATGATTTAGCGCGACAATGCGGTTGTCAAACGTTTCTCTTAGTTTTGTTCTTACAGCAAGCTGTCTATGATCTGGTGCGCCGTCCTGAATCCACCAAAGTCTATTGAATTGATTGCCATAAATCTGGCGGAGTTCCGGGAAGATCGTTTTGTTGATCATGCTCAGGTAGGCAGCACCATTCAAGTTATTCTCGTAAAACAATGGATGGTCTGACAAGATAGCCATTCCCGCATATTCCGATCCACAGAGAGACAAATACGTGTGTCAAAGTTGAATGCTGGGGGAGGGGGGGTCAGCGGCGCATATTGCCGAATGTTATGGCTATTTACCTTTCCATTCATAAAAAAGGTTGCCTCGTCACCAATCACAATGTTTTCCAAGAAACGAGCAGGTTTATGGAGAAGCCATTCAACAAATTGTCTACGACGAGGAACATCAGTTTCAAGAAGCTGGTGTCTTGCATGCATCTTATAGGGATGCCATTTTAAGTCATATTTAATAATGCGGTTAAATGATGACTTTGACAATTGTAACCCATTCTTTCTGACTGATACATGTGGATTTTGAAGAAGTGTCATCTGAACATTTTAGATATTTCCTGTTGTTTTTATGGTTCTCATACGACCCGAACGACCTTTATTTAGATTTAATCATGTTCCTTCATGTTGGTATTTACGAACATTTTTCCAGGTTGTGGGCTTGCTTGGTGGGTGCCTACCTGAAAAACGTTGTTTTATATGATCTTTTGTTAACTGCATGATTAAAAGGGTTCTATGGAAGTAAACTTTTACCCCAAAACGCTTTGATTTGCTTAGTAAGCAATAATGACAAGACCATACCGCAGCGTGGCTGAAAAACCACTGTAAAATGGCCTAGGCTTCGCTTGAAGAATCGCACAGTGACCCTAGGCTACCTAGGCTCCCTACGCTTCTCTTGAAAGACCACGGTGGCCTAGCCTTCCTAGGCTTCGTTTCATTATTTTACTTCCTTGCGCAAACATAATTTTGATAGCCTCCACTAAACTCATTAGTGTATTAATATCGTAAAAGCGAATTGAAGGAAATTTTTAGAATCGACTGATAAATAGTTGCTAAATAAGACGCCTTTTACAGAACCCAAACATCTCGAATAGTTTTCGAGTTATACTAATTCAAAGTACTGTTAAAAGATCCGAAACGAACGCGTAAAATTACGAGTAAAGTTAATCAACTATCAAGAGGCCTGCAAGATTTCAAAGGCTTGAATGCTGCACAAGCAAACAAGGAAACAATAACTACGGATAAATCAAAATGCTAATGACTGAGGTTGCCAGACAACCTGGCACAACTACTCTCTCTCCATTATACACCTATTCTACCTATTCTATCTACTCTATTTACACATTTCTACCTTTTTCGATCGTTGATCGTTGATCTTCTCGTATACGATCCCGCTATGATCAGAATAGACACACTCCAGACTCACCTAGAAATCTTAGAAAAGTCCTGCTCTACATAGATTGAACTACAATATTTTCACGTAGGCGAATAAATCCTCTACGCGTCAAGACCGATGACCTTACTGTTACCGGATAGTAGTGTCGCGGGCCTACACACGCGCGCGCGCAGGAGCACCCGTCGGAAGACGACGTTTCTCACCTTGGATCTTGCTTATATCCACACCTCAGCAGCACACCTCGTTCCTAATAACTTCTCTGCTAGTCGAGGCCTGTAGAGACCACTGGTTTCTGTCGTGTCCGAACCCCGGAAGGAAGCCCTACATGGGGTGCGAAGAAGGGGAACCCAGTAGGTGGCGGAGTCGGCAGGACGGGCAAGTGGGTCCTGCTTAGACATTTTAGTATAGGTAGGGCAGAGCAAGGTGGAACGAGCTGATAGCAATAGAAAAACTTCTTGAATAGGAGATTGGTAGGCCCGGAGGAAGAGAAGCACCCCTAGCGGGCCGTCATGGACGACCCCAGGGGTGATAAAAAAACTAAGCTCTGAGTAATAGAGCGCCACCCCAAGCCGTCGAGGGAGAAAGCCTTCCAGACCATTTTTGCCAACATTTGGGTGGCATTATGCCGATTGGTGGACCAATCCTCTGGATACCTGGCTATATGCGACAACAACCTTGACGTCGAAAAACTCCTAGGTGTAAGCTCCCGCTCTAAACTCGAAGAAATCGGCTTGTAACCCAAGATCCCAAAACATGTGTCTGCCCAAAGTTCTATCATCTGCCGTCGCCTTGATCCATGGGTCGGGACGCATAGTGCAAAAGATATCAAGGCCGAAATCAAGGAAAAATAAAATTGGGCAAAGGTTCACGAGATATATAAATTTAAAAATCGTGAGGGAGGGGAGTACACCCACCTCTTCAAAGGGACCTTTCAAACAACAGGGATGGCCGCCAAAGCATCAGAGGCAGGATTAATTATGTTTTGTACCAAGATCTCAGCCTCGTGCATTGAGAGAGAAACTTTTGTTTCAGTGAAGGTCTGATTCTCGTGCTACGCTCTAGAGTAGCACACGACAAAAGAATGCACATTTCAGGGCAAAATGTGTTTAGAGTTCGCCGGAAACAGGCACACCTTGAAAGAGTGTACCAATGGCGAAACAAAGAAGTGCCTAAATTGCAGAGGTTCTCACAGCACACTATCCATGTCTTGCCCCATGAAGAAGACCCTAGTTAACGAGAAAAAGAAAAACCTACAAGAAGGAAAAATCCGTAAGGCGAACACTACCTACGCTCAGGCGACGCAAAGCAGGACAAGGGCAAAACTTTACTACAGCTAGACCCATCAATGAATTTGGACCTGGTTATGTGCGTGATTTACGCTCATTTTGTTAACATAGCCAAACCGGGAAGCTACGCTACCAAACTTAACAGGATGCTCACCCAAAACAGAATGAAACCAATGTGGTTTTCCGACAACCCCCTTTCGACTGAACTCTATCAAACCCCGACGAGAAGCAAGCCCAGAACTACATCAAGGATCCGATCGAAATCCAGGGACCCCCGACTTAATGAGCGAGAAGATCCCGCAACATCCGAGACAATGAAGACCGATCTGCCGGCCCAAAAAGAGAGCGCTCAGCAAGGAGTGAGCAAACAAAGCAAACCCGCCAAAGAGGACAGGAAGACGGCGCCCAAGCAAAAGACCACATACATAAACATGAAAATATATGCCTCGCCATCGTCTCCACTCCCGAGTCTAGCAAAGGTCAAAGACATAATCGAGGGAGTATTAAAAATAAAATTCAAGTATGACTATGAAAGTAACGCCACCGAGGAGGAAGTGCTTTCGGCTCTCAAAGGAGGAAGCATCGAAATCTGCCCAGAGTCATGCTTTATCTCCCGCACGAGCAATTTAAAAAGAAAAGGTCAGGGAGAGTAAAGTCGCCAGCAGGCGAAGAGCGAGCAAAGGTCCAGAACATATAGATGAATAACATAGCTTATAACACAATGTTTATTAGCAAATTTAAGATCTTTTCGCTAAACGTCAATGGTTGGGAAAATAAAAAAATCGCATATAACAACATCACCTGCGCAGTAGACCCGGACATAGTCCTAATCTCGGAACATGGCCTTAGCACAGATGCGAACCCCTTGAAAATATACAACTACAATGTTATTACGGCCAACAATTTAAATGAAAGATACGATGGTGTTGCAATAGTTGTACGAAAGGGCATCAAGTACAGGAAAATAACAGAGCTGGAAGTGTCGTATCTGGCCATTAAAATCAGAACAACCATTGATGACCTTGTAATAGCTGTGGGCTACCACCCCCCAAGACGATCATATCTCCACATCCCCAACTTCATCCGATTATTCAGAAGCAACACCTCAACCATCCTGATCGGAGACCTCAATGCCCGCTGCAGAGAAGCAGGTTACACAACCGGGTTCAACAGATCGGGAACCTCCCTGAGCCTGCTTATTGATTGAAATCTGGTGCGAAGAGTCGGCCTAGAATTTCCAACATACCTGGCAAGAAGATCCTTAACGACCCCTGACATAATCCTCGTAAACTCTAACTTTGCCCTGAACCAAGCGACAGTTCCTGGCCCATACACCCCATCGGACCATGTAAATATGGTCACTACTGTCTCAACCTCCCCTATACACGTGAAGATCCCATCCCGAAGGTGCATGCCTAAAGCGAACTGGGAAGAATACAAAAGATTGTTACAGGAGTACCGATTGAACCAACTGGACGGGTCGACATTAGAAGACCTCGACAGTCACCTAGAGGACATTACGGCGAAACTAAAGAAGGCGGACAGGGTAGCCATTCCTAGGTTCGATTACAAGACTCTCCCAGCACTACGATGGAACGAGAATATAACAGAAAAGAAGATCAGGCTAGACGAACTGGTCTTGGAGATAAGTCAACTTGGGAATACGGCAAACCGCTACCGGAAGCTCCAGAACTCCTGATAGCAAAAAAGTCGAAAATGATCTGGGATGGAATAATAGAAGGAATAGACGTAGAAGATGATCCCAGGAGGCTTTGTAGCCAAATTAAGAGATTACGTGGCCTACTCCCCGCCAAAACCAACATCAACATCATAGTGGACGGGCGAAAAATCTCAGAAGACCAAGAAATAGAGCACCAATTCAAGGAAAATTGGAGAAGAAAGTTTACCATCACAAATGAGGAGAACCAGGACTTCGATATGGAGTATGAGGAAGAAATCCTAGCGGACCTGGAGGCACGAGGGCCGGTCTCAACTCCCTTTCATTTCGTCGATGCTACAAGACAAACAGAGGAGGACGGTAGATTATTTACCCATGACCAGTTTGAGGCAGCCGTCAAAAGCTACAAGCAAAAAGCCCCAGGCATTTCAGGCCTTACCAAGGCACAATTGACAAATACTCCTGAAAATATCAATACGGTGATTTTAAACCTGTTTAACGCCTGCCTTAACGCTGGTTATTTCCCCGATCAACTCAAGAGGGCAAGAATGATTTTTCTCTTAAGGCCGGGAAAACCCAAAGTAGAAGTGAAAGGTTACAGGCCCATATGACTCCTGGAATTCAGAGGGAAGCTCTTTGAGAAATTGGTTACTAATAGGCTCAGGGACTATCTTGAAGCAAATGGTTGTTACAATGAACAACAACATGGACTCTGGAGACACCTGGGAATTGAAACAGCCCTTGCCCTGTTGACTAAGCACATTGCCATTGCTAAGGCTGATAAAAAAAGGACAGATTTAGTACTGAGGGACGTTTCATCTGCATTGATAAGGTATGAATCCCCGGTCTAAAGAAGAAATTCTGCGACCTAAGGATGGGTACGAATATCACCATACTTCTTTGTGACTATCTTAAGGACTGCGAGATGACCATAAAAATCAACAGCGTCGGGGGGCAACCATTTTCCATGAGGACCGGGGGGCCCCAAGGAGGCTGTCTAAGCCCGACCATGTATACGATCTATACAAGCGACCTTCCCTGTCCCACCCATGATTACGCAGCCTACATCCAGCTGACCGACGATATTTTGCAAATGATCACCAGCGACTATCCCAATACTATCGAGATCTCGAATAGAACAGCAGGAGAAATAAACAATCTCAACGCCTACGAGGCCCGTATTTTGATCCACACCAATGTGGAAAAGTTTAAAGGCCTTCCCATCGGACGAAACAAAACGGCCGATGTTCTAGTGTAAGATGAATTCTATCCGTATATCCGCGAAGCTCGAGTCCTTTGACTAAACATAACATCAACAGGATACGGCACTCATATCAATGTAAAGGCCGCACAAGCCAAGCAACAATTACGTCAACTCTACAGGTTTAAAACAAAACTGCACTTGGACCTGCTGAGGCCAATTCTACTATACCCCGCTATTCCGATGTACCTAGAGAGCAATACTCAGCTGAAGAAAGTGCAGACGGTACAGAACCAGGCACTCCGATTTATATTTAATGCATCCAGACTGGACCGCATCCCCTCGACCAGACTTCACGATCTAGCAGTAGCAGAATTGGACCCCTTAAACGCAATCCTACAAATAGGGCGAAATCGATTTGAAGGAAGATCCAAGAACATCTACCAGAAAGAATAAACCAAGAACTACGACAACCCAATCTTGACAACCGATTTAGACCCTACAAACGTGGATTCAACAGCATCCGCCTGCGTAAGCAGGAGGATATGATACCGTTATTCAGATAAAAAAAACAGAAAAACTCCGAAAACTTCACGAATAGGACAATAAAAACAACTTTTCATACTTGTTTTATAAAAAAGGGAAAAAGATCCGTAGTGGACAATTAAACAAAATATAATATAATTAAATCAACAAAATATAAATAAAATTAACCAAAAGATCCAAAGTGGACACAAGAAAACAAATGTTTTTTTGCGAAAATAAAGTTAAATGAAACCCAAATAACATGTAAGACGTCTTCAAATTATAAGTATGCTCTACATCCCAAACATCAAGCCAAACAAATACAAAGGCTTGAATGCTTAATCATCCTATCTAATACGCTAGAGAATAAAGAAGACGACGTGAGGACTATGCAAAAGAAGCTGGCGCACATTCTCTTCTACTATGACACTATTTCTCACTATAACCTCTCCTACTATCTTACACCCTTTTTTCCCATCTTTTTTTTCAATCAATCAATCAATCTCGCGCACCACGCACAAATAATACTAGACGAAAAGACAGAATACGAGGATAAATGGCTGATTGTCACGAATCCCCAGAAGACACAGATGACACTCTTTGGCGCAAGAGATCATTACATGCACAACCTACGAATTTTCTCACACATACCAGACAGGAACTACCTAAACCTAACAAGGCTCGACTACACACAACAGACAAAAATTCTAGCGGTAACTTTTGACAAGGCCCTTAGGTTCAATATATACAAGCAAGAGCTGCACGCGTAAACAAAATGCTGCGGGCAAGAAACTACAGTTACACCTATATAAAACACTCGTGCGACCTCTTCTCACGTAGGCCCCACTGTCACTCGTAGCTGCGAGTGTCACGTGGCAGAAGAAGGCTCAGCGATTCAGAACTTTGCTCTGAAGCGCACTTGCCACTCTCCCTTGTATGCGAGAATGTCCACACTACATGACAACAACAAATTAGCACCTTTCAACACATACGCTCACACTAGACTCACAAAACAACTCTGGAAATTCGCCAGATGACCCATATAATCCGCACTACACGCAAACATGTATATTGCGATACCCTGCAGCCCATGACTACCCGCAACCCATACCGTTCTACGCATAAGTTAAGAGCATCATGAATAACGCGTTTCCAACTAAGCAGACACAATCTCCTTCCTGACTACCCCCTCAACCGTCGTCCAGTCACGAACACCCCGAGACTCACCCAACTACACCACGCATCGGTGTCTAGCCCCCTCCTATCAACTCTTCCTATCCCCTTTTAAGTTATTTCTGTACCCTTTCCTCTACAACTACCTAATCGCCTGTGTTTCACAGTGATCCCTCTCTGTTCTTTCTATATACATCATTCATTCATTGTTTGACTATTTGTCGCTCCGATCTAGTTCTCTGGAAAATGAAGGTTTGAAAAACGTGTTTCTTTTAACGGCGGTCAACTCGGAGACGCCAAGATGTCGGGAGTATTGTTTCCGGCTGAAGTTGCACGTTAATTACCGGTTTCTTCATTTGAATAATGATGGCTTCGGCCATCATTATTCAGCGGAGCGAAAAACGAAGAAGCGTTTGAAGCCAGCGGGATAAAAAACGCCAGATAACATCTAAATGAGGAGCCCCGACGTAATCGATGCTCCGCTCTACACACTTGCACTTTTGGTCTTGGTCAGCGTTCCCGCCCTTTGGGAGCACCGGGGCCGAACGTACCGATCTTCACTTGCCGAAACGGCAGCAAACCCGTTCGTCACCGTGGCTCACGCGGAGGAAGAGGAGGCCTTAGTCTTTTTTGTTTGGCGTTTTTTTTTTTATTATTTAGAAGAGGAGGGCGAGGAATGCACCCGCTTCACTCCTCCACCGGAAGGAATCCGTTAGGCCGGATGAACAGGCATCACCAAGATCCTTCTCTGAGGTGCTGAAGGGCCTCGCTGTCACAGGAGCACCAGCTGGGGGAGGAGCTTATTCTTCTCCTTGTGAAGCCTCGGGACTCAAGCCGTCTGAAGAGGAGCTTGCGCAGGGGCGGATTCGGGTTCCGTGCTTGGCACCGAGCCCGGGTTCGACCCCCTGAAAGATCCTACCCTCAAGGGAGGCTTACATATGGCTATTCGAGGTACCTTTGGTCGTCTGGTCTTGTGCCGGCGAATCGGCATTCGTCAGGAAATAGAGCTGCTTGCGTGCTTTCTTAGTAGTCCCATGTAAAAGAAAAGGAGGGACAGCCGCTGGGAAGAGGGAAGCGCCCAAGAGTGTATCCAGAGAAGGAGGTGGGGAGGATTCTCCTGCACCCGTAGACCGTAGACTTAGAAGAGGAGTAAACCTCCTCACCGGTAGAAGATGGTGGGAGGATAATATATTTTGGAGAGAAATTTTAATTATTACCCTGATTTCATCTTCGACCAGATAGTATCCAAATTTCTCTCCAAAATATACTATCCTCGACCCTTTCTTACTACTGTTTCTAAACAGAAGTTCTTCCTTATTAGACTACCCCATCTCTAGCATTTGACATCCAAGTTTAACAAACTCCTTCTCTCTACCCTCAACAATCATTTCCCTCAATGCCAATTCTTTTGTATAAATTCCAACCCTGTATCGTTAAATTCCGTTTTCTCCATAAGGAGCCAATTCCTTTGGGCGTGCGATCCTGTATAGTTTACAATTATACATTTACAGTCGTTATGCAGGCTAAACTGACTTGCAACTCAAATGCAAGATCGCAAAGCACTTGGGTTTGTCTCATAGGACTGGTATTCCCATTTCTAAACCTGAAGCCCCTTCCATCAGGCAACATTCAGAGTATCACCATCATCCTTTTAATTCTGATTCATTTACCATCTTATCTTCAGCCTTAACTTCTCTCGATTTGAAAAACTTAGATTCGCTGTACATCAATAAAATGAACCCTAACCATAATAATTACACCTCTTCAATTAAACTATTCCCTATATATGCAACCAACACTTTAATACATTAACTAGCCAACCGGCCAACCGAACAAATCTCGTTAGTAGTTTTCTATCGTTAGTTAGTTGATTTCATAACTTCTAAGATAAAGGTTAGTCATCTGTTTAATTCGTTCACATTTGTTTTCGTTTTTTTTTATAATTTATTATAATAGGTTATTGTATGGTTTATTTCAGTTACCTTTAATTTTTGATACTCAAGTCAGTTTATGTTAAAACTTCACTTCTTCCTATTATTTTTTCAAAATTACACTGGATAGTATTTCGTAATTCTATATATTGTGATTTTGTTTTAACTTTCCTCTCAATATTTGTCAATTTTATTGATTTACTTTGCCTTCCCGAGCTTTTTTAGCCATTATATAATGAATGTTTCTAACTGTTTAACTGTTATCGTTAATATTTCTTCCCCTTCTCATTAGTCGATACAGTCGCTAAAGATGGTCCTAGTGAAAGTCCGAAACGTCCGGCCAATAAATGATTAGTGTAATCTCCTGGGTCTTCATTTTCCTACTACGTATCAGATTCCCAAGTAACAAATCGTGTTAGGGAGTTTATTTTTTTACCTATGTTATATAGTGGTGAGAGATAGGCGTTTGCAATTAAGACTCTAAGAGAGTTTGAACTGCCGATTGAAATGTTTGGCAGAGTTTATGTGAGGAGGAGGCTATAGTAAAATACAGAAAAAAGTAAGGTGAGAATGTTTGGGTGTGAGTATGAGTGTGGTGTAATATTAGAGGCTGTGTTGTAGCCCTTGAACAAGTGAAAAGTTATAAGTATCAGTGATGATGATAATGGTAGAGATGAAGCAGACTACCACCACAAGTATTTATATGGTAAGAAAGTCTCTGAAGCGATTAGATCGTTAGTGAAAGTTGTGTTTGAGTGTGGAGTGTGCCAGGTTACATGAAAATATGCTGGTGTATGAGAGCAGTGCATATGGGTAAATTGAGTGGGATGTCTTGGCATCGAAAAATTAAACTAAGGAAAGAAAGTGATAATTAGTTAGGATCAGAAGAAGTGTGCAAAAGACATTTTAATGAGATTTCTGAGATGATATGAGGATGGAAGAAGAAGGGATGAAAGCAAAAGTGGGAAGAGAAATACGAGAGTGAATGTCGATTGTACGAAGGGTTGGAAGAACGCGTTAAAAGTGGAATAATTATGTGTTGAAAAGGGCTGACTGAAGAGAATGTAGGTGATTATGTGTATGGTAGGTGGGCAGGAAAAGTGGTTATAAGAAAGAGAATATGGGGGTAATTGGCAGGGATTAACCAGATCTAGTTCAGATGTTGGGGCAGATAGCGCCACATCTGCAGGAAAGGTCAATTGCATGGAGAAAAAATATGGGTAACTTTGTAAGAAAAACTATGAATAGTTTTGGAGGAAAAAAGTATGGATAGCTTTATAGGAAAAAGGTATGGATAGCTTTGCAGGAAAAAGTCTGGATAGCATTATAGGAAAAAAAATATGTAGAGATTTATAGGAAAAGGTATGGATAGTTTTATAGGAAAAAGTATGGATAGCTTTATAGAAAAAAAGTATGGATAGCGTTATAGAAAAAGTATCAATAGCTTTATAGGAAAAAAGTATGGACAGCTTTATAGGAAAAAGTATGGATAAATTGATAGGAAAAAGTAAGGATAGCTTTATAAGAAAAAGGTTCTGTATAGGTTTGCAGGAAAAAGTATGGATAGCTTTATAGTAAAACGTATGGATAGCTTAGAAGAAACAATATGGATAGCTTTATAGGAAAAAAAGAATAGATAGATTTATAGGAAAAAGTATGGATAGCTTTATAATAAAAATAATGAAAAGCTTTCTAGGAAAAGGTATGAATAGCTTGGTAGGAAAATTTATAGATAGCTTTATAGCAAAAAATCATGGAGAGAGTTATAGGAAAAGGTATGGATAGCTTTATAGTAAAAGAATATGGATAGCTTTGAAGGAAGAAGTATGGATAGCTTTATATGAAAAAGTATGGATAGCTTTGTAGAAAAAATGTTTGGATAGCTTTATAGGAATAGGAAGGAATAGCTTTGTAGCAAAAGTATGGATAGCTTTGTAAAAGGTAAGGATAGCTTTGAGAGAAAAGCATGGAAAGCTTTGTAGGAAAAGGTATGGACAGCTTTGTAAGAAAAAGTATGGAGAACTATTTAGGGAAAAAGTATGGATAGATTTGTAGGAAAAAGTATGGATAGCTTTATAGTAAAAACGTATGGGTAGCTTTATAGAAAAATATATGGATAGCTTTATAGGAAAATATATGGATAGCTTTGTAAGAAAAAGTATGGATAGTTTTATAGTAAAAAAGTATAGATAGCTTGTAGGAAGAAATATGGATATGTTTATAGGAAAAAAGAATAGATAGCTATTTTGGAAAAATATGGATAGTTTTATAGGAAAAAAATATGGATAGCTTTATATGAAAAAGAATGGATAGCTTTTTTGGAAAATGTATGGATAGATTGCATAGAAAAAATATGGATAGCTTAATAGCAAAAAAGCATTGATAGCTTTATAGGAAAAGGTATGGATAGATTTATAGGAAAAGAGGATGGATAGCTTTGTAGGAAAAAGTATGAATAGCCTTAAAAGAAAAAAGGATAGATAGCTTGTAGGAAAAAGTATGTATAGCTTTAAAAGGAAAAGGTATAGATAGCTTTGTAGGAAAAAGGTTTGGATAGCTTTATAGGAAACAATAAGAAATAGCTTTGTAGCAAAAGTATGGATAGCTTTGAAGGAAAAGTATGAGTAGCTTTGTAGGAAAAAGTATGGATAGCTATGTGGAAAAAGTAGGTATAACTTTTTAGTAAAACAGTAAGGATAGCTTAATAGAAAAGTATGGAGACGATTATAGGAAAAAGTATGGATATATTTGTAGGCAAAGGTATGGATAGGTTTATAGTAAAAAAGTATGGAGAGTTTGTAGGAAAAAAATATGGATAGCATTATAGGCCAAAAGAATAGATAGTTTTATAGGAAAAAGTATTGATAGCATTATATGAAAATAGTATGGAGAGCTGTATATGAAAAACAATGGATGCTGTTCTAGGAAAAAGTATCGATAGCTTTATACCAAAAAAGCATGGATAACAAAAAATGAAAAAGTATGAATACCTTTATATAAAAAGAGTATGGATAGCATTGTAGGAAAATTATGGATAGATTTAAAGGAAAAAGGGAATGGATAGATTGTAGGAATAAGTATGGATAGCATCTATAGGAAAAGTATGGATAGCTTTGTAGGAAAAGGTTTGGATAGCTCTGTAGAAAAAGTATGAAGAGCTTTGTAGGAAAAAGTATGGATACCCTTGTAAAAAAATTATGGATACCATTGTGGAAAAAGTATCTATAACTGTGTAGGAAAAAGTAGGGATAGCTTGTAGGAAAATGCTTGAGAGCTTTTTAGGAAAATATAATGGATTGCTTTGTAGTAAAATGTATGGAGAGCTTTATAGGAAAAAAGTATGGAGAGCTTTATATGAAAAAGAATGGATAGCTTTCTAGGAAAAAGTATGGATAAATTGGTAGGAAAATGTATGGATAGCTTGAAATAAAAAAAAAGCATAGATAGCTTAATAGGAAAATGTATGGATAGCTTAAATGAAAAGAGTATGGATAGCATTATAAGAAAAAGTAAGGATAGCTTCAAAGTAAAAAGGATGGATAGATTGTAGGAAAAGTATGGATAGCTTTTATAGAAAAAAGTATTGTAGGAAAAAGTATGAAGAGCTTTGAGGAAAAATTATGTATATATTTGTAGGAAAATTATGGATAGCTTTAAAGGAAAAATGGATGGATAGATAGTAGGAATAAGTATGGACAAAAAAATATAAAGAGCTTTGTAGCAAAAAGTATGGATAGCTTTGTAAGAAAAGTATGAATAGCATTGTAGGAAAAAGTATGGATAGTTTTGTAGGAAAACGTATATATAACTCTGTAGGAAAGAGTAGGGATAGCTTGCAGGAAAAGTCTGGAGAGCTTTTTTGGAAAAACCTATCCATAGCTGTGTAAAAAAATATAGATAGCTTTGGGAAATAAGATCTGGATAGCTCTGTAGGAAAAAGTATGGATATGTTTGTAGGAAAAAGTATGGATAGCTTTGTAGGAAAAGTTTGGATAGATTTGTAGGAAAAAGAAAACAATAGCATTGCAAGAAAAGTATGGATAGGTTTGTAGGAAAAAATATGGATAGCTTTGGAGGAAAATGTATGGATAGCTTTGGGGGATAAAGTATGGATAGCTCTGTCGGAGAAAACGATGAATAGCTAGGTGAGAAGGGTATGCATAGCTTTGTAGGAAAGAGCATGGATAGCTTTGTAGGTAAAAGTATGTATACCTCTGCCGGAAAAAGTATGGAAAGCTTGTAGGACAAATGTATGGATAGCTTTGTATGAAAAAGTATGGAGAGCTTTTTAGAAAAAGTATGGATAGCTTTGTATGTAAAGAGTTTGTATAGCATTGTAGGAAACAGGTATAAATAGCTTTGAAGTAAAAGTATGGGTAGCTTTGTAGGAAGAAAGTATAGATAGCTTTGTAAAAAATATGGATGGCTTTGGTGGAAAAGGTCTGGATAGCTCTGTTGGAAAAATAGTATGGATAGCTTGTAGGAAAAGTATGAATAGCTTTGTAGGAAAAAGTATGGATAGCTTTGTAGAAAAAGTATGGATAGCTTTGTAGAAAAAGTATGGATAGCTTAGAAAGAAGAAGTATGGACAGGTGTGTTATAAACATTATAGATAACTTTGTAAGAATAAGTATGTATAGTTTTGTAAGAAAAAGTATGGATAACTCTATATGAAAAGTATGGATAGTTTGTTGGAAAAAGTATGTCTAGTATGTCTGGGGGAAAAGTATGGATAGCTTTGGGAAGGAAAGTAGGGATAGCTCTGTAGGAAAAAGCATTGATAGCTTTGTATGAAAAAGTATGGAGAGCTTTGTAGGAAAAAGTCTGGATAGCTCTGTAAGATAAGTATTTAGAGCATTGTAAGAAAAAATATGGATAGGTTTGTAGAAAAAAGGTTTTGCTAGCTTTGTAAGAAATATGAAGGAATACCTTTCTAGGAAACCTATGGATAGCTTTTTAGAAAAAGGTATGGATAGGTTTATAAAAGATTATGGATAGCTTTGGGGGAAAGATATGGATAGCTCTCTAGGAAAAAAGTATGGATTGGTTTACCTCTGTAGCAAACAAGAAGGAATAGCTTGGTAGTGAATGTATGGATAGCTTTGTAAAAAAAATTATGAATAGCTTGGTAGGAAAAAGTTTGGATTATTTTGTAGGAAATAGTATTGATAGCTTTGTAGTAAAAAGGATGGATAGCTTTGATGGAAACAGGAAGAAAGAGCTGTCTAGGAAAAGTATGGATAATTTGTTGGAAAAAGTATAGATAGCTTTGTAAAAAAATATGGATAGGTCTGGATATCTCTGTAGCAAAAAGTATGGAGAGTTTTCTAAGAAAAAGTATTGATAGCTTTTAGGAATAGAGTATGGATAGTTTTGTAGGAAAAAGTATGGATAGGTTTAAATGAAAAAGAGTATGGATAGCTTGTAGGAAAATGTATGGATATCTTTTATAGGAAAAAGTATAGATATGTGTGTAGGAAAAATATTTTGATAGCTTTATAGCAAACAGAAAGGAATAGATTTGTAGGAAAGGTATGGAAGGTATGTAAAAAAGTATAGATAGCTTTGATTGAAAAATATGGTTAGTTTTATAGTAAAAAGAATTGATAGCTTTGTATGCAAAAGTATGGCTAACTTTTGGAGAAAAGACATGTATAGCTTTGTAGGAAAGCGTATGGATTGTTTTTTAGGAAAAAATATGGATAGCTTTATAGGAAAGGAATGGATAGCTTTATAGAAAAAACTATGGATAGTTTGTAGTAAAAAGTATGGATAGCTTTGTAGGAAAGAGTGAGAATAGATTTGTAGAAAAAGTACGCATAGCTTTATAGTAAAAAGGTTATGATAGCTTTTTAGGAAATATGAAGGAATACCTTTTTAGGAAAAGTATGGATAACTTTGTAGAAGAAAGTATGGATAGCTTTATAAAAGAGTATGGATAGCTTTGGGGGAAAGTTATGGATAGCTCTCTAGGGAAAAATATGGATAGGCTTTGTAGTAAAAAAGTATTGATAGCTTTGTAATAAAGGTATGGAAGGCTTTGTAGTAATAAAGTATTGATAGCTTTGTAATAAAGGTATGGATAGCTTGGTAGGATAAAAAAGGATAGCATTGTAATGAAAAGTATGTATGGATATCTTTCCAGGAAAATAATGTTTAACTTCGTAGGAAAAGTATAGATAGTTTTTAGGAAAAAGTATGGATAGCTTTGTACGAAAAAGTATGGATAGCTTTATAGGAAAAAAAGGAAAGAATAGCTTTGTACGAAAAGTATGGATAGCTTTTGGGGAAAAAGTATGGATAACTTTTGCAAGCAAAGTATGGATAGCTCTGTAAGATAAGTATGTATAGCATTGTAAGAAAAAGTATGGATAAGTTTGTAGAAAAAAATGTCTATAACTTTGTAGAAAAATCAGTGATAAAGTGGAAGAAAAGGTCTAGAGAGCTTTTTAGGAAAAAATATAAATAGCTTCGTGAAAAAATATGGATATATTTAGGGGATAAGTTTTGGATAGCTCTGTATGAAAAAGTATTGATTGGTTTGTAAGTAAAAGTATGGATAGCTTTGTAAGAAAATGTTTGGATAGTTTTGTAGGAAACAGAAAAGAATAGCTTTGTAGGAAACGTATGGATAGCTTTATAGGACAAAGTATGGATAGCTTTGGAGGAAAATGTTTGGTTAGCTTGGGGGGATGAAGGATGGATAGCTCTGTAGAAAAGAAACTATGGATAGCTTTGTAGGAAGAAGTATGGATAGCTTTGTAGGAAGAAGTATGGATAGCTTTGTAGGAAAAAGTATGTATATCTTTATAGGAAAAGGTATGGAAGGCTTGTAGGAAAAATGTATGGATAGTTTTGTAGGAAAAAATATCAAGAGATTTGTACGTAAAGGATGAATAGCTTTGTAGAAAACAGGTATGAATAGATTTGTAGGAAAATTATGGATTGTTTTGTAAGAAAAAAGTATGGATAGCTTTGTAAAAAATATTGATAGCTTTTAGGGAAAATATCTGGTTAGCTCTGTGGGTAAAAGAATATGGATAGCTTTCTAGGTAAAAGTTTGGATAGCTTTATAGGACAAAATTATGGATAGCTTGTAGGAAAAAGTTTGGATAGCTTTTTAAGGAAAAAGTATGTATAGCTTTGTAGGAAAAAGGTTCGGATAGCTTTGTAAAATAGTATGGATAGCTTTGAGGGAAAATTATGCATAGCTTTGTAGGAAAAAGTATGGATGGCTTTGTACGAAAAAGTATTGATAACTTTGTAGGGAAAACGTATGGAGAGCTTTCTAGGCAAATGTATGGATAGCTTTATAGGGAAAAAAATGGATAACATTGTAAGCAAGAGTTTGGAGATCTTTGTAGGAAACATGAAATAATAGGTTCTAGGAAAAGAATGGATAGCTTTGGAGCAAATAAGTATGGATAGCTTTATGGCGAAAAGTATATGATAGCTTCGGGAAGAAAAGTATGGATAGCTCTGTAGGAAAAAGCATGGATAGCATTGTAGGAAAAAGTATGGATAGCTTTGTAGGAGAAAAGTATGGATAGCATTGTAGAAAACGTATGGATAGGTTTGTAGGAAAAAGTATATATATCTTTGCAGGAACAAGTAGGAATAGGTTGCAGGAAAAAGTCTGAAGAGGTTTTTAGGAAAAAAGTATGGATAGCTGTGTAAAAAAATATGGATAGATTTGGGGAATAAGGTATGAATAGCTCTGTAGGAGAAAGTATGGATAGGTTTGTCGGAAAAAGTATGGATAACTTTGTAAGAAAAAGTTGGCTACCTTTGTAGGATACACATAATGATAGCTTTGTAGGAAAAGTATAGATAGGTTTGTAGGAAAAAAGTATGTATATCTTTGGAGGAAAAGTATGGATAGCTTTGGAGGATAAACTATTAAATGCTCTGTAGGAGAAAACTATGAATAGCTGTGTAGGAAGAAGTATGGATAGTTTTTTATGAAAAAAGTATGAATAGCTTAGTAAGAAAAGGATTAATAGCATTGTAGGATAAAGTATGTATAACTATGTAGGTAAAGGTATGGAAAGCTTGTAGGAAAGATGTATGGATTACTTAGTAAGAAAAAGCATGGATAGCTTTGTAGGAAAAGAGTTTGGATAGCTTTGTTGGAAACAGGTATGAATAGATTTGTAGAAAAGTATAGATAACTTTGTAGGAAAAAGTATGGATAGCTTTTAAAAAAATTGGATAGCTTTGGTGGAAAATGTCTGGATAGCTCTGTAGGAAAAATAGTATGGATAACTTTGTATGAAAATTATCGATAGCTTTTACCAAAAAGTCTGAATAGCTTGTAGGAAAGGTATGCAGAGCTTTGTAAGGGGAAGGTATGGATATATTTGTAGGGAATGTATGGATAGTTTTATAGGAAAAAGTATAGATAACTTTGTAAGGGAAAGGTATGGATATATTTGTAGGGAATGTATGGATAGTTTTATAGGAAAAAGTATAGATAACTTTGTAAAGGAAAGGTATGGATATATTTGTTGGGAATGTATGGATAGTTTTATAGGAAAAAGTATGGATAGCTTTATACGAAAAATATTGATAGCTTTATAGGAAAAATTATGAATAGTCTCTAGGAAATGTATGGCTAGCTTTTAGGAAAAAGTCTGGATAGCTTTGTAGGAAAATGTATGGATAGCTTTGTAGTAAAAAATATAGATAAGTTTGTAGAGGAAAGGTATGGATATATTTGTAGCAAATGTATGTATATTTTATAGGAAAATATGGATAGTTTTAGAGGAAAAATATTGATAGCCTTATAGGAAAAAGTATGGATGGTCTCTAGGAAATTTATGGATAGCTTTTAGGAAAAAATATGGATAGTTTTGTATGAAAAATTATTTGATAACTTTGTAGGAAAAACAATGTATATCTTCGTGCGAAAAATTAGGGATAGCATGTAGAAAAATGTATGGCGAGCTTTGTAGGAAAAAGTATGCAGTGCTTTATAGGAAAATGTATGGATATCTTTGTTGGAAAAAGTAAGGATAGATTTCTAGAAATAGGTATGAATATATCTGTAGGAAAATAATGGATAGCTTTGTAGGAAAAGGAATGGATACCTTTGTAGTAAAAAAAACATTGATACCACTATAAGAAAATGTATGGATAGCTTTTCAGGAAATAACTATGTATAGCTTTGTATATAACAGTATGGATAACTTTCTTAGAAAAAGTATTGAAAGCTATGTAGGAAAAAGTATGGTTAGCTTTGTAAAAAAAAATATGGATAGCTTTCGGGCAAACGGTCTGGATAGCTCTGTAGGAAAATGTATGGTTAGCCTTCTAGGGCTAAGTATGGATAGTTTTATAGGAAAAGAGTATGAATAGCTTTGTAAGAAAAAGTATTGATATCTTTGTAGAAAAAAGTGTGTATAGCTTTGTAGGAAAAAGTAGGGATATATTTGTAGGAAAATTGTATTTATAGCTTTGTAGGAAAAAGTATGGATAGCTTTGTAAGAAAAAGACGGATAGCCTTGTAGAAAAAAGTATGGATAGCTCTGTAGAACATGTATCGGTGGCTTTTTAGAAAAAATGTATGGATAGCTTTCTGGGAAAAAGTATGGCTAGCTTTGTAGGAAAAAAGACGTATTTCTTTCCAGGAAAACAGTATTGATAGCTTTGTATTCAAAAGTATGGATCGCTTTGTAGGAAAAAAGAATGAATAGCTTTGTAGGAATAATAATGGATAGCTTTGTAATAAAAAGTATGAATAGCTTTGTAGGAAAAAGTATAGATAGCGTTCTATTTTAACTTATGGATAGTTTTATAGGAAAAAACATTGATAGTACTGTAGGAAAATGTATAGGTAGCTTTGCCAGAAAAAGTTTGGATACCTTTGTATGAAAAGTATGGATAGATTTATTAGAAAAAGTAATTATAGCTTTGTAGGAAAATGTATGGATAGCTTTTTAGGAAAAAATATGCATATCTCTAAGGAAAAAGGTATGGAGAGTTTTGTAGAAAGTAACATATAAATAGCTTTGTAGGAAAATGTTATGGATAGCTTTGAAGGAAAAATATACAGATAGCTTTGTAGGATATTGATACATGATGATTGACAAAAGGATAGACTAATGAACTATATGCAATACGCAAGATATTAAAGAAAAAATAAAGTTGTTTATTTTTTAGAATTGGAAGTTACTGTTTGAGTAGAATGGATGTAACAAATTTTCCATTTTCAGAAAAATGTAAAAAAACATCTTTGGAACACTTCCAATCGACTCGGCTCCCTTTATAAAATTTTTAGCTTTGATCGAACTGTTGAAACATTCTCTGTCAAAAGCTTCAGTAGTTATGCACTGAATAAAATGATTACCCAAAACGACAATGACCAGTATACATCATTACAGTTACTGCTGGTGAACAACAAAGAGAAAGAAGACCCATTTACAATTCTAATTTATATAAGAAAAAGAGTGAATGAGCTAATGAGGGGTGGGGGGTGTTTATAGCAACTCATTGTTTGGTAGCTTCTCGCACCTTTAGTAAGTACTGATCCTGAGATTCAGTAGACATCATTTTGACAAACTGGTCCTACCAATCTGGCTGAATATTTTCATTGCAATGAGAAGTCTTATAAAACAACGAGTGACAAGTCTTTTTAGTATAGTGGTAACATTGATTCCACAGGGGTCATTTCTAGGTCTATCTATGGCATAGATGTCAAGAATATTTCTATCTGGGTGTTACTTTGACGTCAAAGATTGTAACTAAGATGATCGTGTTCATGAACGGAGATGGGTTAGAAGCCCTCTGTGCAATAAACTCATCACAGCATTCCCTGGTCGGATACTTCGTCTTGCCTTTGAATTATGGCAGGGACATGACCTTACTCTTATAACCCCTTTGATGCCATATCAAAAAAAATACAGCTGACTTTATTGAGTTAACGTAACGTCCCATATAAAAACGAGTGATAAAAGAAAAGACGAAAAAGTTAAACAATAAAACAAGAATTATTGAATCTTTTACGCGATTCGATCTTTATTCAAGACAGGTTCATATAATTAATAAACCCTGTGCGAAGGGGTGATTTTGTGCCTCAATTCTTCGGTTCGTGGATATTGGCGCAGAGTTGGATTTCCAATCGCTCAACGTCACTCTCATTAAATAGTGACTAGAGGAGTAATAAAATAAAGAAGTATTTAGTAGTAGTAGTGGTTTGCCAACCTGCCTTTTTCCAGGCGGATCCCAACCGGATAATGAGATGACATAAAGGTCAGTATGACAATCGCTAGTCGGCCCGAGGGCCCAGGGGCCGATCCTATTTGGGGAGAGATGTCAGGAAGTATTATGTTTTTGACTCCAATCAGCTTTCAGGTTGAACCTTCGTCGTCCCGGGGCAAAGGGACCTGTTCCACGTCAGAGGTATGTGGATAGAGATACCCATGGGCAGGATTCCTTGGAACAGAGAGTGTTGTGTTGCAAAGACGAGGGAAGAGAGAAAGCAGTGTTGTAATTGTCCGTGTGTGTGGTGAGAAGTATAGGATCAACTCACTCGAAAACGGGGTGAGCATATCTCGTCCACGAATCGGTAGCCAAATCTCTCCGGTCGCCGATCTTTGTGTCCGCTCATGCTGGGATCGAACCCGGTACCGCGACATTGGTAGACCAACGCCGTATCTATTTGGCTAGCGAGAGCTCAAGACCATTTAGTAATCGAGTGTAGTTTCTTTGAGGAACATAGGATGAAAGGAGTCAAGTAAAACAAACGAATTGGCAGAAGAACAGTGGAAACAAGAGTGGTAAAGAATCTGACTAGAATACCTACTAACTATTCCTACCATAATGCTGGGGGAAATGGGAGATGTCCTACTTATATTCCCTTAGAACGAACGTCTTAAAAATAGATAAATAAAAGGTATTTTCTCATAGTGTATTGTTTTCTTGTTTACTTTAAGATTTACAGTTCTCAAATGAGATTGAGAGAAACGAATTGAGATTAAGTAGAGTGCATAAAACAAATCAGCCGATATAGAGTTATTTAAGAGCGTTTAGCGCCCTTTCCCCCCCCTCCTTTGTACGATCTAGACAGGCGAGGAAGAGATTGTGGGTGGGTTTAAAGAGAGGGGCCAAGATGACCCGAGAGAGAGCACCAGATTCTCTTGTGGTTCTGGGAGCGGGGAGCATCTCCTTCCTTCAGGTATCAATTTAACAGGGCGGGTCACCCTTGTTACACCCCCTTGCGGAGACACGAGAATATAAATATAAATAAGGAGAAAAACTGCCATAGAGACCCGACCCATTTAAACGATAGACCACTTCGATAGACAGAGATGGTAGGCATCTGTAAACCGTTACCAACATGCGATAAGGACCATGTAGGATTTGAATTCTGGAAAACCCTCCGAAGGCGGTGTGTCTGCAGGGGCTTTGAGAAGGGGCGGTGTCGCCCATTACTGTCAAGAGCGATGGAATTTCGTCTTTGATGTCTTCGTTTATGTCACAGGACACGAGACGAGATCTGGAAGCTGTTTTCGGTGCGATTGAAGAATGAGGACTGTGAAATGTTGACTTAAGGGTGTAAAAACAGAGCAATGTACGTTGTGTAGTATATAGGAATTCATTAACGCTGTAGATGGGAGAATCAGAGCCTGCAGGGGGCTGGCTGTCGTTTAGGCGGCGTAGTTGGAATGGTAAAGCAAGGACCGTGTCATTGGGTATCCACTCTCCGAAGCTCATCTGAGCCTTCAGGGAAGAAATGCGATTGACCCCCAAGCGGTATTTCAGCAATGATGTCAAAATAGTCACTCAAAACTGACTTTACTTCCATTCAATCTTAAAAAAAAAAAAAAATCCGTCGTAAATAATTTTCAAACTACGAAAATCCGATGATACTGTGACACCGAGGGGAAAAAATTCTAAAGAAACTTGTTTGCAATCTCAACAATAATTTTCCATTCGATTTCCCTGCTATTACCGTATCGGTTTTTCCCTATAAGAGAAGAAAGAAGCAAACAAAGCCTATTCTTGTCCGTGTATAGAAAGGGGGTGGACTCGACCTTGTATCGATTACTTTAGAACATCAAAGGTGGACATTGGACATAACAAGTGAGAAATATAGTAGAAGAGGGTTTTAGTAGGAGAAATAGTGGGGAAATAGGGGAAAAAATGATAGGAAAGCGAAAATGAAAGGTAGAATGAAAGACAGATCCCTGGTGAAAGGGTATCACTGGCTTTCTTTGCGTTTTGGTTTTGTTTTTTGATAGTATATGAATACACTATCTGGTAAATGCACTGGGCATTCAAGCCTTTGCATTAATATATAATATCTCTACGTGGCTTTTGGAAGATTTTCATCTTCGATTCTGGGTGTTTCACACCTAGATTTGATTTTTTGTGTTGTTTTTGTTTTAATTGTATTTTTGGCGATATTTCGCACAAAAATTTGGGGAAGTGTTTTTTAAACCAAATTAAGCAAGTGCTAATTCGGTGGCTAAACTCGTTTGGCTTTGTTCATGTTTTTCTGTGTTATGAATGGGGGTTATTTAGTTTTTAAGTGAACTTTGGGTCGACGTTAATGTCATTCGGTAGTCTACTGCTTTTAAAACTAATTGGTCGTCTTAAGTTAGGTAAATTGTCAAAGTCGATGTGCTCCAGTACAAACTCGGGAGGGAGGTGCCGGTGCACCTTGTCCCAGATTTTGGTTGCTCTGAGGTCAAGCTCCACGTTTATGGGGGTCATCCCCAGTTCACCATGGAGATCACTCTGCCTTCTCCCTTCTCTCCTTCGGGCTCCCGTAATGATATATACTGCCCTATTCTGGACCCTTTGCAGTTTAAGGACTTGGGTCTTGGAAACTACGTTTATAGGGATCGGGGGGTACAGGAGTTTTGAGCGAATGCACGCATTGTAGATTTTCAGTTTGTTGGAGGTACTCAGGTTTACGAATTTGAAAAATTCACCTAAGTCCCTCCGTGCATTCTGTGTAGTTTTTGCTACATGGCTCCTATACCCACCAGTCGTAATTTGTAGTCCCAGAACCGTGCCCTCCGTGCGGTATGGGATGCGTGCACCCCCCACACGGATGTCTGCCAGTGTCCTTCGGAATAATGGAATTACACGGAACTTTTGGGCATTGGTGGATATCTTCCATCTTCTCTCGAAAGAGTTGATGTTTTCGATTTCCACTGCCGTACTTCGTGCCATGAAATTCGCATTCCAATAAGGCCCCGTACATATCATTGTTATATCATGGGCAAATTGGACGTATAAGGAACCCTCAGTTAAGGGTTGGGGAAGGTCTATGGTGTAAATGTTATAGAGCAGGGGAGAGATGCACCTGCCTTGGGGCGCCCCCCGCCTCGAGTTCGAACTCAGGGCCGCTATAATCTTTGATACTCAGAAACGCTCTCCTCTCCATCACGTAGTCACAAAGAATCCTCTCAAGTATGGGATTGAGGCCTAGTTGTAGGATCTTATATTGTAGGCCTCTCCTCCATACCTTGTCAAAGGCCTTTTTGACATCGCGTAGCACCAGATTTGCATGGCGTTTTTCTGATTTTACTTTTGCCAACTTCTCGGTAATTACGGCTAGCGCCGTGTCTGTTCCTCGCTTCGCACGGAAGCCATGTTGTTGATTGTTATGAGAGTTGTTTCTCTCGAGGAACGTGTTTACCCTGTTGGCCAATATCTTCTCCAAGACTTTCCCTGAAAATTCTAGGAGAGATATGGGCCTGAAGTTAGCTGTGCTGTCCGGTGGTTTACCGGCTTTTGGAATGAATATCATTTTCGCTACCTTCCAGTGGTCATGGAAGTATCCCACGTTTAGGCATGCGTTCATGATATTCATGAGCCCCAATAGGATATTGGGCGGGGCTCGAATAAAATTCTCCTTCGTCAGTCCTGTACGCCCCGGTGCTCGCTGTCAGAAGGATTTTAAGGTCATAGAGAGTTCCTCGGCAGTAATTCTACCGCCGAGTCCCTCCATTTCCCTGTTCTGTGATACGCAATGGTGAGGGTGCGTTCTGTGTATTTGGTCATTCAGGTCGTTAATAATTCCGTCTTCGAAGTCCAAATCGAAGTCATCATTCGCTTCCGGGGAAATCTTAAATAGAGATGCCCAAAAGAGTCTGAATTCCTTTTCGATTCTTTCCACGTCAGAAATTTCAATGTCATCACGTATAAGTTTGATAGTCTTTGCTGGCTGTCCGCCTTTTAGTCGTTTTACCGTCTGCCAGAATGTACGTGAGTCAGTTTCTACATTTAGTCCGTCAATTAAATCATTCCAGAGTACATTCTGTTGGTCCCTTATAAGAGTCATTAGTTCGTCGCGTATGAGTCGTGTTTGTCGGTGTGTGTTGATGTTGGGGCCAGTGAGGTTCACTTCATTGATCCGTTCCTTATATTCCCTCGCGAGGGTTTTCTTTCTAGGGGTCCATGAGGGGGCAGGGAGAGTTTTATATTTAACTCAGGGGACGGCTTCCTTGTCGGCTTTTAATAGATTTTCATTTAATTTATCCAACTCCTCGTCAATTTCTTCAAGGGAGGCATCATTTAAGGGTTCTGGGTTATAACTTTCGAGGAGTTGATTATACTTATCCCAGTTGGCTCGAGCATAGTTCTTTCGCTCTGGGATAGGGATTTGATCGGGAGAGGTTGAGACTTTAATAAGGATAGCCTGGTGGTCGCTGGGAATAGGGGGGCCCGGCTCAATGAAGTAATTATAGGGGAACATATTGCTGGTTAGCACAATATCTGGTTTGGTGGCTGACCTGTCAGTGATATATGTGGGGAAGTCTGGTCCAATTCTAGTCATAATGTGTCTATCAATAAGTGTCTCGAGATTCCTGCCTGCTGGGTTGGTCGACGTATAACCGGAGGCAGCGCTTCTTGCATTGAGGTCACCGGCAAAGAGAACGGTTCTGCCGTGACCACATAACTGCAAGAAGTTTGGGAGGGGCAAATACCCTCTCCTTGGGGGTTGGTACCCCGTTGCCAGGACCAGGGGTCCCACTGCCGTACGGACCTCCACAGCAAGGTAAGATTCGTCGAGTCCACTTATTGATCTGAAGTCAAGACCTCTTTTCACAGCTATGGCGCATCCGTCAAAACGTTCTCCGCTGTGATTTTTGGTCAAGACTTCGTAGGGAAAGATCTTTATCGGGTTAGCGTCGTTTATTCCATGTTCGGAAATAAATATAACGTCTGGGTCGCATTGTCTTAATACGTTTCCGTATAATATTTTTTTGTTTGTCTATCCGTCAGAGTTCAAATGTAAAATTTTTAGAGTCGTCATTTTATAGTTCACTTAAGGGTTTTCGAGTGTAATATGATGTTTTAGGACTTTATTCTCTTACGAGTTTAGGTCCTTGTGGAGTGTTTGGGGGCGTTATGGTTTTTCCTGTACGTTTTTTCCTGTATTCGCCGTCGGTAAGGGTTATAAAGGAGTCCGGAGTCAGTTTAATCAGGCCTTGGAGTAAAGCCTCCTCGACCTGTTTTTCACTGAGCTCGTCCGAGGTGAATTCCCATTTGTATATTCCGGCTATTAAGCCTTCGGATACATCAAGGGCATCCATCTCCTTAGGAAAAGAGGACCTTTCGGCCGCGAATACCTTCAAGTTAATTTTTCTTGAATGGTATGCGTGCCTGGATTCCCTCTTACAAGAAGAGGACGATCTCGGGCGTCTCTGGGGCTGCGAGGTTTTTCGTGAGCGGGGCGAACGTGCCCCTCCCTCAGCTCTCGCAACTCCAGTCTCCGTGCCTTCGTTATTCACCTTTGTGGGTGTGATTGCGTGGGTAGTTTTGTTTTGCTGAGTTTCTTTAGATTGTTTCAGTTCAGTGCGTGCTTTTGCAGCCTGGATCCTGGGGTCTCTGGAGGAAGCTGGGGTTGTGGCATTGCTGGGGGTTGGGAGCTTCTGACAACTAGTCTCGCACTGGGGTTTGAGACTAATTTTCAGAATCTCTTCTGACCGCGGGTTCGAGGGGAACCATATCTTCTCCATTCCATTATTAGTTAGCATCTTATTAAGCTCATCTGCAAAGCACCCCGGGGAGGAGAGATTCGCAATATGAGCATAATATATGCAACACATAATTTTTGTCGAGTTTTCATTTTCGACGTGGAGAAATGTCGGATTCGCTTTTGACTCCGCTACCGCAGCTTTGGCAACCTTAGCATAAGTGGTGTTGGCTTTCGTTTCCTCTTCAGTTTTTTTCTGTGTGGCTTTTTTTTCTAAGATCTGTTTCTTGATGGGGCAGGCCATGGAGAGTGTCTTATGTTCCCCCGCGCAGTTTAGACACTTCATGGTGGTGCTTTTACAGCTCCTCCAGAAGTGGTTATCCGATGCACAGATGGAACATAAGGTGGCATTCCCTTTGGGGCAGTTGGCTGTAGTGTGCTCCTCATACTTGTAGCATTTGAAGCACATTTGGAGGTCGATAAACTCCTCACGTTCGACCTGCTCGGGGCAGATCCGAACGTTAAAGAGGAGCATACCGCACTCCGTAGCCTTAACCGCCATTGCCGAATCAGTAAACACAATCTTGAAAACGTGCGTGTAATCCTTAAATTTAAGGATTTATGCTATTTTAGCCCAGGGGTGTTTTTTTTCAACCTCAGCATGAATTTCTTCGATGCTGTGGCTACCGACCCAAGGATCGAGGCGTCGTAGAATAATGCTGCGGTAGGTTTTAATCTGTGGAGGCGTGTGGGGTCTGAGATTGATCTTTTTTAGGGATTCTGCCGCTTTTTGAGAGGTGAGGACCTCGCAGTCACTCTCCTTCTGGCAGATAGCCGAGTATCCATTGTGCGTATCTATAAGTCGTACTAGGGTTACCCCTAGTTCCCCGTGAGTGATGGCGAAGACATCTCCCCGATCTGGCTTGGGGCCATCGGAGAGAGTCCTCAGCGGTATCCGCCGAGTCTCCCTCATTTAAATCTCCATTTCCGCATGGGAACTGGAGAGATAAAAATATGCGAAGACTAGGAGTGTGTGGCTGTGTTCGTGTGTGTGTGTTATGTGATATTTTTCACCAGTGAAAGAGAATAGGTCAAAAAAGGAGTAGTCCCTGTCCAAAACAAAACAACCCGATCAAAATGGCACTTTACCTTGGGTGCAGGTGCTTCTCGAAGGCCTGCAGGTCTCCGGTCTACCACAAAGGGAGTCCGGTGTGGAAAAAGGAGGGGGAGGGCGGAAGCAAACTCACCCTCGCTACCGACGCACGAAGCGAGTGAAATTTCACTTATTACTCGTAAAAACGCAATGTCACCTTCAAACGTAAGCTGAATCTGTATTCCTGAACGAGCAATCACTAAACGCGCGTAACAAAAAATTTCACCAATAATATGCGAAGTACCACTTAAGGTTGGCTTTACCAGGTCACACGTGAGAAGAGCAAGACTTACTCAGGCAAGCAAAGCAGTCATCAAAGGTGGGAGATTCAGGTTGGTATAAACTTATTCCTGTAGGCTTATAAACCACCCTTCGCTATCAACTATCATATTTGTGGTTGGTGGGGCTTATCATTGTTTTTTCTCACCCTTTTAATACTCTTCTCCTTTATCAGTCACCGTTGACTGCTTTGCTTGCCTGAGTAAGTCTTGCTCTCCTCACGCGTGTTCTGCTAAAGCCAACCTTACGTTTGGCTTCGCATACGATTGGTGAAATTGTTATTTTCGCGCGTTTAGGGATTGCTCGTTCAGGAATACTGATTCAGCCTACGTTCGAAAGTGACATTGCGTTTTTGCGAGTAAAAAGTGAATTTTCACTCGCTTCGTGCGTCGGTAGCGAGGGTGAGCTTGCTCGTCCTCCCCCTCCGTTTTCCACACCGGACTTCCTTTGAGGTAGACCGGAGAACTGCAGGCCTTCGAGAAGCACCTGCACCTAAGGTAAAGTGCCATTTTGCTCGGGTTTATTTTGTTTGGGACGGGGACTACTCCTTTTTTGACCTATTCTTTTCTCACTGGTGAAAAATATCACACAAACACACACACGAACACAGCCAAACACTCCGAGTCTTCGCATATTTTTATCTCTCCAGATCCTATGCGGAAATGGAGATATAAATGAGGGAGACTCGGCGGATACCGCTGAGGACTCTCTCCGATGGCCCCAAGCCAGATCGAGGAGATGTCTTCGCCATCACTCACGGGGAACTAGGGGTAACCCTAGTTAGACTGATTGACACGCATAACGGATACTCGGCTATCTGCCAAAAGGAGAGTGACTGCGAAGTCCTCACCTCTCAAAAAGCGGCAGAATCCCTAAAAAAGATAAACCTCAGACCCCACACGCCTCCACAGATAAAAACTCCCCGCAGCATTATTCTTCGACGCGTCGATCCTTGGGTCGGTAGCCACAGCTTCGAAGAAATTCATGCTAAGGTTAAAAAAAAACACCCCTAGGCCAAAATAGCGAAAGTCGTTAAATTAAGGGACTACACGCATGTTTTTAAGATTGTTTTCACGGATTCGGCGATGGCGGTAAAGGCTACGGAGTGCGGTATGCTCCTCTTTAACGTTAGGATCTGCCCCGAGCAGGTCGAACGCGAGGAGTTTATCGACCTCCAAATGTGCTTTAAATGCTATAAGTATGAGGAGCACACTACAGCCAACTGCCCCAAAAGAAATGCTATTTTGTGTTCCATCTGCGCATCGGACAACCACTTCTGGAGGAGTTGTAAAAGCACCACCATGAAGTGTCTAAACTGCGCGGGGGAACACAAGACACTCTCCATGGCCTGGCCATCAGAAAACAAATCCTTAAGAAGAAAGCCACACAAAAAAAATGGAAGAGGAAACGAAAGCCAACACCACTTATGCCAAGGTTGCAAAAGCTGCGGTAGCGGAGTCGAAAGCGAATCCGACATTTCTCCACGTCGAGAATGAAAACTCGACGAAAATTATGTGTTGCATATATTATGCTCATATTGCGAATCTCTCCTCCCGGGGTGCTTTGCAGATGAGCTAAATAAGATGCTAACTAATAATGGAATGGAGAAGATGTGGTTCCCCTCAAGCCCGCGGTCAGAAGAGATTCTGAAAATTAGTCTCAAACCCCAGTGCGAGACTAGTTGTCAGAAGCTCCCAACCCCAAGCAATGCCACAACCCAAGCTTCCTCCAGGGACCCCAGGATCCAGGCTGCAAAAGCACGCAGGGAACAAAAACAAGCGAAAGAAACTCACCAAAACAAAACCACCCACGCAAACACACCCACCAAGGTCAATAATGAAGTTACGGAGACTGGAGTTGCGAGAGCCGAGACAGGGGCACGTTCACCCCGCTCACGAAAAACCTCGCAGCCCCAGAGACGCCAGAGATCGTCCTCTTCTGGCAAGAGGGAATCTAGGCACGCATACCATTCGAGAAAAATTAACTTGAAGGTATTCGCTGCTGAAAGGTCCCCTTTTCCTGAGGAGATGGACGCCCTTGATGTATCCAAAGGTTTAATAGCCGGAATATACAAATGGGAATTTACTTCGGACGAGCTCAGTGAAAAGCAGGTCGAGGAGGCTTTACTCCAAGGCTTGATTAAACTGACTCTGTACTCTTTTATCACCCTAACTGACGGCAAATACAGAAAAAAACCGAACAGGAAAAACCATAACGCCCCCAAACACTCCACAAGGACCTAAACTCGTAAGAGAATAAGTCCTAAAAACATCATATTACACTCGAAAACCCTTATGTGAACTATAAAATGACGACTCTAAAAATATTATACTTGAACTCTGACGGATAGACAAACAAAAAAATAATACGGAAACGTATTAAGACAATGCGACCCAGACGTTATATTTATTTCCGAACATGAAATAAACGACGCTAACCCAATAAAAATCTTTCCCTACGAAGTCTTGACCAAAAATCACAGTGGAGAACGTTTTGACAGATGCGCCATAGCTATGAAAAGAGGTCTTGACTTCAGATCAATAAGTGGACTCGACGAATCTTACCTTGCTGTGGAGGTCCGTACGGCAGTGGGACCCCTGGTCCTGGCAACGGGGTACCAACCCCCAAGGAGAGGGTATTTGCCCCTTCCAAACTTCTTGCAGTTATGTGGTCACGGCAGAACCGTTCTCTTTGCCGGTGACCTCAATGCAAGAAGCGCTGCCTCCGGTTATACGTCGACCAACCCAGCAGGCAGGAATCTCGAGACACTTATTGATAGACACATTATGACTAGAATTGGACCAGACTTCCCCACATTCATCACTGACAGGTGAGCCACCAAACCAGACATTGTACTAACCAGCAATATGTTCCCATATAATTACTTCATTGAGCCGGGCCTCCCTATTCCCAGCGACCACCAGGCTATCCTTATTAAAGTCTCAACCTCCCTCATTCAAATCCCTATCCCAGAGCGGAAGAGCTACGCTCGAGCCAACTGGGATAAGTATAAACAACTCCTCAAAAGTTATAACACAGAACCCTTAGATAATGCCTCCCTAGAAGAAATTGACGAGGAGTTGGATAAATTAAATGAAAATTTATTAAAGGCCGACAAGGAAGCCGTCCCCTGAGTTAAATTTAAAACTCTCCCTGCCCCCTTATGGACCCCTAGAATGAAAACACTCGCGAGGGAATATAAGGAACGGATCAATAAGGTGAACCTCACTGGCCCCAACATCAACACACACCGACAAACACGACTCATACGTGACGAACTAATGACTCTTATAAGGGACCAACAGAATGTACTCTGGAATGATTTAATTGACGGACTAAATGTAGAAACTGACTCACGTACATTCTGGCAGACGGTAAAACGACTAAAAGGCGGACAGCCAGCAAAGACTATCAAACTTATACGTGATGACATTGAAATTTCTGACGTGGAAAGAATCGAAGAGGAATTCAGACTCTTTTGGGCATCTCTATTTAAGATTTCCCCGGAAGCGAATGATGACTTCGATTTGGACTTCGAAGACGGAATTATTAACGACCTGAATGACCAAATACACAGAACGCACCCTCACCATTGCGTATCACAGAACAGGGAAATGGAGGGACTCGGCGGTAGAATTACTGCCGAGGAACTCTCAATGACCTTAAAATCCTTTCGACAGCGAGCACCGGGGCGTACAGGACTGAGGAAGGAGAATTTTATTCGAGCCCCGCCCAATATCTTATTGGGGCTCATGAATATCATGAACGCATGCCTAAACGTGGGTTACTTCCCTGACCACTGGAAGGTAGCGAAAATGATATTCATTCCAAAAGCCGGTAAACCACCTTACAGTCCAGCTAACTTCAGGCCCATATCTCTCCTAGAATTTTCAGGGAAAGTCTTGGAGAAGATATTGGCCAACAGGGTAAATACGTTCCTCGAGAATAACAACTCTCACAACAATCAACAACATTGCTTCCGAGGGAAGCGAGGAACAGACACGGCGCTAGCCGTAATTACCGAGAAGTTAGCAAAAGTAAAATCAGAAAAACGCCACGCAAATCTGGTGCTACGCGATGTCAAAAAGGCCTTTGACAAGGTATACAGGAGAGGCCTACAATATAAGATCCTACAACTAGGCCTCAATCCCATACTTGAGAGGATTCTTTGTGACTACGTGATGGAGAGGAGAGCGTTTCTGAGTATCAAAGATTATAGCGGCCCTGAGTTCAAACTCGAGGTGGGGGTGCCGCAAGGCGGGTGCATCAGTTCCCTGCTCTATAACATTTACACCATAGACCTTCCCCAACCCTTAACTGAGGGTTCCTTATACGTCCAATTTGCGGATGATATAACGATGATATGTACGGGGCCTTATCGGAATGCGAATTTCATGGCACGAAGTACGGCAGTGGAAATCGAAAACATCAACTCTTTCGAGAGAAGATGGAAGATATCCACCAATGCCCAAAAGTTCCGTGTAATTCCATTATTCCGAAGGACACTGGCAGACATCCGTGTGGGGGGTGCACGCATCCCATACCGCACGGAAGGCACGGTTCTGGGACTACAAATTACGACTGGTGGGTATAGGAGCCATGTAGCGAAAACTACACAGAATGCACGGAGGGACTTAGGTGAATTTTTCAAATTCGTAAACCTGAGCACCTCCAACAAACTGAAAATCTATAATGCGTGCATTCGCTCAAAACTCCTGTACCCCCCGGTCCCTATAAACGTAGTTTCCAAGACCCAAGTCCTTAAACTGCAAAGGGTCCAGAATAGGGCAGTATATATCATTACGGGAGCCCGAAGGAGAGAAGGGAGAAGGCAGAGTGATCTCCATGGTGAACTGGGGATGACCCCCATAAACGTGGAGCTTGACCTCAGAGCAACCAAAATCTGGGACAAGGTGCACCGGCACCTCCCTCCCGAGTTTGTACTGGAGCACATCGACTTTGACAATTTACCTAACTTAAGACGACCAATTAGTTTCAAAAGCAGTAGACTACCGAATGACATTAACGTCGACCCAAAGTTCACTTAAAGCTAGATAACCTCCATTCATAACACAACAAAACATGAACAAAGCCAAACGAGTTTAGCCACTGAATTAGCACTTGCTAAATTTAGTTCTAAAAACACTTCCCCAAATTTATGTGCGAAATATCGCCAAGAAACAATTAAAACAAAAACAACACAAAAAATCCAAATCTAGGTGTGAAATACCCAGAATCGAAGATGAAAATCTTCTAAAAAGCCACGTAGAGATAATATCTATCACTACAAAGGCTTGAATGCCCATTGCATTTACCAGATGGTATATTTATATACTATAAAAAAAACACAACCAAAACGCAAAGAAAGCCAGTGATACCCTTTCACCAGGGATAGGTCTTTCATTCTACCTTTCATATTCGCTTTCCTATCATTTTTTCCTTATTTCCCCACTATTTCTCCTACTAAAACCCTCTTCTACTATATTGCTCACTTTTTATGTCCAATGTCCACAAGTCACCGTTGGTTACATCAATTTACTTTGACCTATTCCTAGTCGAGCCTTTTAGTAGACTTAGTGATGATGACGGCGGATTTCAAAAGTACCGAAACGTATTTGTGGACAATTAAATGCTCCAAATTCACACACATATTCAGACATCCATACCTTGTAACCCTTACATAAAGCTGACATCTGTTTTCATGATGTATGAGGCCGACTCCTCTGTGTCAAAGAACACGAGAATGACCTCAGTGCTGCCATAAGGAGAGACGCGACTTTTACTTATAGCAGTATATTCTACGATGTTTTTTGTTTAGAGGAAGTAAAATCATTTCAATGATTTAATAATGGTGTACTTGTTCCATTACACACGTACACAAATTCTACCCCCGAAACCTTTCGCAGGCAGTCTCAGCGAGATGTCTGATAAACAAGAAACACTAATACTAAGGAAAAGTGAACTAGACGCACTGATGATGATGCCCTTAGTATAGCAACACGCAAAAATCCGCCTTACGGTCGTTTTTTGCTAAGGCCTGCAGCGCTTGTTCTCTTCGCTCACAAAATTAAGAAAGTGCAAGAGAAAGTTTTTTTTATTTCACAACACATTCAAAATTGGTAGTGGTGGGCAGTCCGTCAGTACCAATGACGGAAGGTCCGTCAGTCCGTCACTGACTGACTCCCGTTTACCTGGCCGACTGACAACTGACGGAAACTTTCAAACACTGACGGAATAAGCGTCGACGGGTGCGATTTTCGGCCGTCACCCGAACCGTCACTAACTCAAAAATCAAAGACGACCTTCGGTAAATAGTGTTTCTGTCAGTCGTCAGCGAAATGGGAGTCCGTCAGTGACGGACTGACGGACCTTCCGTCATCGGTACTGACGGACTGCCCACCACTAAAAATTGGTATGTACAGATATACACACACACACACACATACGGATCATTATAATAAGATGAGTAGTCAGCTTAACGCTGCATTGGGCACGAGGAACGCTCTTCTTCCAATTGATACTGCTTTTTTAGGGTTGTTAGATTGGTATATTGGATACTTGTTTAACGGAAATAAAGAGCGCCCCCTAGGCTGCCCGATGCCATGTGAAGGTAGCTACTCATTGCTGTACAAATCACAAAAAACAAATAAATATATCCTACATTGCCGGTGAAAATCCCGTCCTCTCCTTTATTTCCGAGATTCGAAGGGAAGATTCCAAAAATGCTTTACTTCATCTTTGAACGCCAAAGCGCCGATGATTCCTGTAATGATTCCGATTTTGATGAAACTTCCTATATAATATCTAATACATATGGTTTATTTATTAATTCGAGGGGGTCCTATGTTGCGGAAATTAATCATGTCAGGTTAGGTTAAGGTATTACTGGTTAGTTTAGGTCAGGGCATCCCAACCTGAAGAGTACCGCGGGCCGCATCAACAAGTCCGAGAGAACCCGCGGGACGCACCAATAAAAAACTGAAAACCACATATTATACAGGATTTTTTGTTTTAAAGAATTTATTAATGAGACACCTGGTGATATTTCTCAGCACAAATCTTATCAAAATAAGGGATTAATGGAACTAGCACTCAGCAACAGAACGTAATCCAATTTGCCATCTGTAAGCTGTTCATGGGTCTTCCTAGCCTGAACTAACCAATTAACCTAACCTAACCTATCCTAAAACACGCTCTTTAGAAAAATGATGTTTCAACACACGTTTGTAATGATGGAGGGCCGCACCGATGACCCAGGAGATGATCTGGCGGGCCACAGGTTGGGGACATCTGGTTTAGGTAAATCACAGCTATTACTTCAGAGATTCAGGTACGAGGTAGGATACCCAATAGATGGATAACATATGGAGCACCGTTAAAGCAAGTCTGCAAATGTGAAAGTGAGCTTGGAATTCAACTGGGTGAGTGTTTTGGAAGAGTGGGTGTAAAATGAGAAGAGTGGATCTTTTAAATGGGTTAATAAATGCACTTAAAATAATGTACTCTTGTTGCACATATTTATTTTGTTTCTACTACAAAAGACTCACCAAGAATTGATATACATACCATAAAGAACTTAGGAAATTTAATCAAAATTGGAATTATTCACCATTTAGAAATTCACCCTCACCTCGATTTATTTAGAGTTAAATGAACAACGAGGCATCTACGAGGGGCGGTCAATAAGTTTTGCGAATCGGTAGGGCAAAACAGAGGAAGGGGGGTGGCTGTTTGTGGGGGTGTTAGGACAAGTTATGACAAGTCAGGACCTGCAGTAGTATTCTCCTGCCTCGCCTATTTAAGAAGCAGTAGCTGATCGCAGATCGTCAGTCACAAATTTTTCAACAATAGAGAAGGTTGAGCACCGTGCAGTGATCAAATTTTTTACCAACGAAGGCAAGAATGGATGGTTGCAGTGTACACTGACACCACCCCTTCCTATGCAACCATTGCTCGCTGGAATAGGGAGTTCCGCCATGGTCGTGAGTCCCTTGAAGATGACCTCCGTCCAGGACGCCCATCAGACGTGACCGACGAGGACAATGTGGCCCGTGTGGAAAGGATGATCCTCGAAAATCGACGGGTGAAGGTCGAAGAAATCGAGCGAGAACTTGGAATGCGAATGCGAATTTCTTTGAAGAACATTGCGTATTTTGCCTTAATTAATTTCCTTTGGCAACTTTCTCTTCTTCTGACTATCTTTTTTATTCCATCTTGTAGATGGTGGATTACTTTTCCTGTATTCATCTCTTGGGCGAAAGGACACCTCCAAATTTTATTGTCTAAATTTCTATGAGATGGTCGATTTCCCGCACCGATTTGGCATGGAGAAGCTGTTTCCTCTCCAGTATTTTGCCTTAATTAATTTCCTTTGGCAACTTTCTCTTCTTCTGACTATCTTTTTTATTCCATCTTGTAGATGGTGGATTACTTTTCCTGTATTCATCTCTTGGGCGAAAGGACACCTCCAAATTTTATTGTCTAAATTTCTATGAGATGGTCGATTTCCCGCACCGATTTGGCATGGAGAAGCTGTTTCCTCTCCAGTAAGGCAGGAAGAGGATGTACCTCATTTTTTAAATTAATGTGTTTGGTAAAAAACAAACTGAATTGCTTAGCTTTCGAACTTATTCGGTCATCTTCAGAGCGTTTAGTTTGGTTTTTACCGAACACGTTCATTTAAAAAAAAGCTGAATACAGGACAAGTAATCTACCATCTACAAGATGGAATAAAAAAGATCGTTAGAAGAAGAGAAAGTTGCCAAAATAAATTAATTAAGGCAAAATACACATTGGTCTTCAACAAAATTTGCATATATATATATATATATATATATATATATATATATATATATATATATATATATATTAGTGTGATGCAAAATAGGGGGTAAAAATATTTTTAGTTAAATTTTTATGAGATACCATCTCATTTGATTAATTTTAGTACAAAAACTAGTTTTCAAATTTTCAGATGAAAAAATGGATATTTAGAGGTGGCGCCCAGCACTTGAATATTGCTGATTTCCATGGCAGCCAGGAGATCCAGCAAACACCTCGTGACTCTTTTTTATAGTGGAAGTTTCCCAGTATGGCTACCATACCACTTTTTTTTTCACTTCTATCGAAAGTGGTTATTCATTTGAAGCAGCTGCAATAAGGGTCTTCTTCGATTCGTAGTTTGACAGAACTTGTAACAAATACTGTTTTTCTCTTCGTCATTAGTTAGCAATTTGTTGTATTCTTCCATGAGCTTAACTCCTTTTTCAGCAATGTCATTAACAACCTTTAAATCTTTAACAATTATATTAACCCTCCAAATCTTTCTGCTTGAGGCCAGTCCTCAACCAATTTTTCAAAAAAATTGAGGACAGCCAAAGTGGTTTGAAGAAAGAGACTGTGTTTGTTGTCACTAAGTCCCAAAGGTGCTTCTTGCCATAATTTTCATCACCTACTTTGGTTTTCTTGGTTGGATTTGAATCTGCTGGATTCTTCAAGACATCTTTCATTTTTTCCTTTGTCTAGAATGAAAAACCATCATCAAAAAAGCCAGCCCAATTAACTCTTCCGAAAGATACCAGAGATGTTTTTTTAATTTATTCAAGGTGGCATTGGCAATCTTTTCATTTGTTCTTTTGTAGCAATGAAGTTCTTCAAGAAGCAACAAATCATTATGTGGGGCACTGGCTGCCTTTGGTGCAGAAAACGAGTCCTTTACTTAGATTGAACTGGCAAACTTGCATATTTCTTCCGAATATTTTGTTTCTTTGGGTGAAATTTTGAATTGACCTTTGAACATGAAAGTTTTCATGGAGTATATAAGTTTTGCAATCCATCTAGCTCTGTAGTATGCTCCAGGTATTTTGAACAACACTAGGAGCAGTTTATCCCATTATTAATATCGTTAACTCCGAGAGTTCCTTTTAATCGTCACAAATTTATCGTTATTTGATGAAATTTCCTACAGAACTGATTCTGTAGAAAATTTCATCATTACATCTTTCTTTTCTTGAAGATAATTTTCTTAGGTGTCAAATTTGACTTAGTTTATGTTATTCCATGAATTTTTTAATCTTTTGAATAATGGAATATCAGGGCCAAAAGAAGCTTGAAGAGCAGGCGCTACCACTGCCAGGGGAGCCACAATAATCTTTGCTCAAGTATTGCGCAAGCCCCTTCTTTGAAGCGGTATTTGAGTGTGTCGATTTGAAACGTTGCGTCAAAACATATACCTTTCACTTTATGTTTGATTTCACAGTCAAGCATCATTTGATGAACTGCATGCATGGAAATTTTGCCTTTGTTCTTTCTAAGTTGTTTCCAGTCTGCATTAGATTTTTAAGTGGTTGTTATCCCACCTTTTTGCCACACATCTCTCTAATACATAACTGATGGTTACGTTTAAAGCTTCTCTCGCTCGTTTAACACTTCTATGATTCATCACTGAACGGATAACTTCTTTCTTTGATGGTAACTTGCTATGGCTCAGGTGTGTTATTGGATGACCAATCAACCAAACTTCAGTTGAACTTTTGGTTTTCATAGTGAATCCAGTTGAAATTCTCGTAATTAGGTAAATCAGGAACATTGTCGCACAACCTCTTCTTTCGAGTGCAAGCAGCGTAATGTAACATGTCACGTGCCCCTTTTTCCCTGCCTCAACCTCTTGCAACAATTGTTCAGCTTCTATTTTGGGGGTCAAAAAGAATTTAAATTTATATTATATAATCTATGTGGATTGAAAATGTTTTCGACACTTAAAATATTCCTCGCAAATATACCTGTAATCCAAGAACATATAATCAATGAGTAATCAAATATTAGAGAAGCATTGATAGTTTACTTCGAGTTTCAATAAATCTAAGATCTTCAAGTGCCGAGCGCCACCTTTAAACATGATTTATTTGACTCAAAATTCTTGCTACAATGTTTTTACACGAAAATTAATCAATTATGACAGTATCCTGATAAATTTTGGATGGTCGAGTTTTTTGCATCATCCTGATAAATATATATATATATATATATATATATATATATACACACGAGGGGCGGTCAATAAGTTTCGCAATTCAGATATAAGGAAACGAGATATGAGGAAAAGTGTTTTATTATCTTTCAATATAACTACCCTCGACTTCAATGCACTTGCGCCACTTGTCCCTGAGGCTTCGAATTCCCGACAACCGGAAATCTCCCGACTGCTGTTCAATCCACTCGTGGACGGCGAGCTGGATATCTTCATCGTCCCCAAACCGGCGTCCACGTAGTGCAGCCTTGAGCTGGCGGAATAAAAAGTAGTCGCTAGGGGCCAGATCTGGACTGTAGGGAGGATGGTTGAGCTCTTCGAATCCGCACTCGCGCAGGGCAGCTTGTGCAACTCTGGCCTTGTTGACTTTGACGACATTGAAGTCGATCATGGGGCGTGAGGTTTCTAGGGACCCAACGGGCAGAGACCTTGGTCATAGCCAAATTGTCGTGGATGATGTTGATAACACTTCCATGTGATATTTCAAGTTCTAGTTCGATTTCTTCGACCTTCACCCGTCGATTTTCAAGGATCCTCCTCTCCACACGAGCCACATTGTCCTCGTTGGTCACGTCTGACGGGCGTCCTGGACGGGGATCATCTTCAAGGGACTCACGACCATGGCGGAACTCCCTATTCTAACGAGCAATGGTTGCATAGGAAGGGGCGGTGTCTGTGTACACTGCAACCATGCATTCTTGCCTTCCTTGGTCAAAAATATGATCACTGTGCGGTGCTCAACCTTCTCCATTGTTGAAAAATTTGTGACTGGCGATCTGCGATCAGCTACTGCTTCTTAAATAGACGAGACAGGAGCGTGCGGGTGCAGGTCCTGACTTATCATAACTTTTTCCTACACCCCCACAAACAGCCATTTCCCTTCCTCTGTTTTGCCCTACCGATTCGCAAAACCTATTGACACCCCCTCGTATATATATATATATATATATATATATATATATATATATATATATATATATAATTCAACTGAATTTCCGTAGCCATAGCGACCACATATGAATCAACCAAATTTCCGTAGCCATACATGGATCATATAATGAGAAGAATATTTGCATTTATTCACAAAGTAAATTGTTTAATCTCGTTGGTTGTCTCTTTTAGTTCTATTTAGTAACAGTAACCACGTCTCTCATATTTCTTCAGTAGTGTCACGTAGTAAGGAAGTGAAAGCTGGTAATATATTAATAAGATAACCGAGGTGCCCTATAGCAAGGCATTGCCAAATCAACATCGTTCTCCTCGCTGTGGAGTGATGGCTGATTCGTCTGGAATGCAACTTCTTTCCTTATCAGGCAACTCTTGTTTGTGCATACGTGCTAGTTGTAGCCTATTCAATTCCATTCAGAAGGGAAATGGACTGCTACTGGAAATATATGAAATATTATAAATTACAGAGGTTGCGGACACAAGAACAAGTGAATCTTGGCCCAAAATATGAAGGCTGCCTACAATCACATATAGCTCTTCAAACAGCGAAGGAGATTATAGCAGGAAAAGCCTCCCCAAATCCCCAAAGGGCCTTAATTAAACACTTATCTGGTTGGGTTGGAAAGAATTCCCCACAGATATGTGATCTAAGCTTGTGGGGTAAAAAACTTCAACAAAGTTTTATCTTCGAAACCGAATAAAGGAACAAGGAGGAAGTTTTCTTATGACCTTTTTATTGAAAAAGAGGTTACCCATTGAAGTAGGCCGCAAGATGATGAAAGTAGAGCTGAAATATGGATTGCGTTAAGGTCAGAGTCTCAATGGCTAGCATAGTGCCATGGATAGAAGCAGAGTTTCACCCTCGAGTCTTGTTTTGAGTCAATGACTCAGGAGCTGACTGTATCATAATGATTTTTCACCCTGAAGTCTTGTTTTGAGTCAATGACTCAGGAGCTGACTGTATCATAATGATTTTTCACCCTGAAGTCTTGTTTTGAGTCAATGACTCAGGAGCTGACTTGTGGTTCAAAACAAGCTGAGTATGAAGAGATTTCCCAATTGATCCATTTGAACAAAAGGCACTCACAGTTTTGCCAATTAGAAGAATAGGTACCACACTTGATCTATTTGAACCATAGGGGGTTCCTATATAGCCAATTTGAAGAAGCAGGATGCCAAATGACCCATTTAAACAATTAAGGGTTCCATTGTTTTCAATTTGAGTAATAGATGTTCCAATGACCCATTTGACAAATGGGTCCCATTTTATTCACATTCCACCGATATACGAGGGGGAGTCAAAAAGTTCTCAGATAAATGGCATAAAATTTTTATTTGTAATAATACTGTAATCATTTTTCTACATAAGCTCCATTAACATCTATACACTTTCTTAATCTATGAATCCAACGGTAAAGACCATCTTTGTAGAATTCACGGGGTTGTCTCTGGCACCAAGTAATGACCTGCTTTTTTGCTTCATCTAATGATTGAAACCGGGTTCCTTTTAGGTGTCCCTTTAAATTTGGAAACAGAAAAAAGTCAGAGGGTGCTAAATCAGGGCTATAAGGGGGATGAGCAAGAGTTTCCCATCGAAAGTCAGAGGGTGCTAAATCAGGGCTATAAGGGGGATGAGCAAGAGTTTCCCATCGAAATTCCCGTAGCTGAGATCTCACAGCTTTGGACGAATGTGCAGGGGCATTGTCATGGTGGAACAAGATTTGCTTGTGGAGCTTTCCTCGTCGTTTTTTGGCTATTGAAGTTTTCAGCTTCCTTAAAACTCCTTCGTAATAGCTGGATGTAACAGTTTTTTGTCCTTCTAAGAAGTCTATTAAAATAATTCCCTCCGAATCCCAAAAAACTGTAGCCATTATCTTCTTAACGGACCTCTCTGTCTTGAACTTGATAGGCCCTGCTGCCCCCCTTGGGTGCCACTCTTTTGATTGATTTTTACTTTCAGGATCAAACTGATACACCCAAGTTTCATCTCCCGTTACGAGGCGCTCAAAAAAACTATCCTCGTTTGCTTCAATCTTGGTCAAAATAGCCAAAGAAAGGTTGGCCCTATGATTCAGCTGGTCTTCTCGCAACGCTTTTGGGACCCAACGTGCTGAAAGCTTGCTCAGGCCAAGATTTTCAGTTAGAATTCCAAATGCTGAGCCATGAGAGATTTCACATGCATTGGCAACTTCATCAATAGTAATACGGCGATCTTTATCCACTAGATTCCTCACAAGCTCGACATTTTCTGGGTTAATGGAGGTGGAGGGTCTCCCTTCACGTGGATCATCTTCAACTTCTTCTCTGCCCCCCTTGAAGCGCTTAATCCAGTCGTAAACTACCGCTCTACATGGCGAAGAGTCACCATAAACCTGTTGTAGAGCGTCAATAATCTTAACAGGCTTCCAATCAAGTTTAGTCAGGAATTTAATGTTCGCTCTTATCTCAAAATTTGCCATTTTATGGGTTCAAAAAAGTAACCTTTTTGAAGCACATCTAATACAAAGAGTCTCGACAAATTGAATGACGAATTTTGTAGGAATTGTTCAGAAAACATGAAAGTCGTGTTTGACCCTGTATTTACTTGTACAAAATCGAACATTTCAATAATCTGGCATTTGTCTGAGAACTTTTTGACTCACCTACGTATGTTCCAACATATGAAGTAGAATTCGAAAAAGTCAATTCATTTACTTGGATCAATGTGTCTATCTACATTTGGCATACGTACGGCTAATTCTCTTGCTGCGTTTCCTCATCAAACCATACCTAACCTAACCTAACCTAACCAGGGATGTTTCAGCCAACCACGCTGATACTGAAATGCCCACATCATAATTTCGGAAAAGTCGGTACCCGACACCAGACCAATCAAGTATTTTTTTTTTAATTGACCCATTTGAACAAGACGGGCCATAGTTTTGCTCTTTTAAATAAAATGGGTCACTGGCCCCATCGGGAACGCAATACTTCGAAAGCTCCCTTAAAATTACTCAGATTTGGTGAGTTGAACTGCACTGTACACAGCCGTGGTATTCGGTTGTTATAGCAACCATTAGACACCTTCATACTGCAAAACGGAAGACCTAAGGGATGCCAGAGGCACTCTGAAGCTGATTAATCGTTTCTATAATAACTACATACCAAGATCCAGAAGAAGGAGGAGGGAGGGGGTGATCAACTGGTAAGATTTTATGGCTACAGAGAGGTTGAAAATAGTAGTTATCCAAGACCAACCCTTTCAAATTGTCAAAAGCAGTCAATAAGTTTAAGAATAGAGTTGATAAATATTACTTATAAACTTAATATTTAAAAATAATACTATGTTTAAATGATACTCGATCTATATATTTTTCCTTTCCGTCTCATTTGGTCTTTTATCTGCCCTTCATTTCCTATTTTTGAATTATGTGAAAAAGTTCTGACCCAACCTAACCTAACCTGATCGTAAAATCCCACATCAAAGTTTCGTTAATTCGTAATTTGAATCGAATTGTTGGATTAGACAAGAGTGAGAAGTACAGATAATTAGGACGCTCTTTCGTTATGATGGCTAGGAATTCACCCACTTCAATATCAACCAAGGATGGATTGCGGGGAAATAAGCGAGGAAGAATGCAGGTTGAATGATACTGTGAATGGGTTATCGCATGGGGGCAAACTTCATCCAACCAGCCAGGTTAAGAAAGTCAAGCATATCTATACAAATACAAGCTGCCTAAAATTGCATGTATATCGTCATTAGCGAGAACAGCTTTTGCTGATTAAACACATTCATGATCATGACCGTAATGAAAGACGCCGGCGAAGCTGTTACCCCATTCAACATCGTCGCATTCATCTATGATATGGTGATTATTGGCTCACGTAGTTGTCAGATTTGTGTTCCGGGATGAACAGCGACTCAATGGTTTCCTGGAAGGTTTCAAACCCTGTATGGAAAAGGCAAAACTCCTTTCGACCAAATGCCGCAGTATCAAGGATGAACCCACATTGGTCCTGAATTAAGACAAAGACTATCAGGACTTTCCCTCATTTGAAGAATTCTTTAGTGATTACCAATAATACTTGAGCGACCAATATAAACGATATAATGCACCAACAATGATATTATCTTGACTTCTTACATAAAATTGGTGAAGGTAAATTGGAAAATGGAATCGTAATGGTGAATCTCAGAGGAGGGGGGGGAGTGATTATCTGAAGAGAGCCTATCGCTGATATTTGTGGAAGAAAACTTTTGATGGAAATCAATTGAAAAGGTGTTAGGACAAAATTTGGGTCAAAAGCGCTTTACTGACGCTTTGCGAGACTCATCATCGTGGAATTGGAAGCAATAGGTTTACATGGTCATTAAAAGGAAGCAATAGGTTCCAATGTTCATAAAAAAGAAAACAATGGGTTTCCATGCTCATGAAAAAGGAAGCAATAGGTTTGCATGCTCAAAGAAAAGACAGCGATAGGTTTCCATGCTCATAGAAAAGGAAGCAATAAGTTTCCATGCTGATAAAAAAACGCAATAGGTTTCCATGCTCATGGATAGGAGAGCAATAAGTTTCCATGCTGAGAGAAAAGAAAGCAATATGTTTCGATGGTCATGGAAAAGGAAGCAATGGGTTTCCATCCTCATGGAGAAGAAAGCAACAGGCTTCCATGTTCCTGGAAAAGGAAGCAATAGGTTCCCATGGTAATATAAAAGACAGCAATAGGTTTCCAGGTTCATGGAAAACGAAGCAATAGGTTCCCATGCTCATTGAAAAGGAAGCAAAAAGGTTTGCATGTTAATAGAAAAAAAGCAATAGGTTTCGATTTTCATGGAAAAGGAAGCAATAGGTTTGCATGCTAATAGAAAATAAAGCAATAGGTTTACATGCTCATAGAAAAGGAAGCAATAAGGTTCCATGGAAAAGGAAGCAATAGGTTTGCATGCTCATAGAAAAGACAGCGATAGGTTTCCATGCTCATAGAAAAGGAAGCAATAAGTTTCCATGCTGAGAGAAAAGACAGCAATAGGTTTCCATGCTCATGGATAGGACAGCAATAAGTTTCCATGCTGATAGAAAAGGAAGCAATAGGTTTCCATGGTCCTGGAAAAGAAAGCAATAGGTTTCAATGCTCATGGAGAAGTAAGAAACAGGCTTCCATGTTCCTGGAAAAGGAAGCAATAGGTTCCTATGGTCATATAAAAGACAGCAATAGGATTCCATGCGCATAAAGAGGAGAGCAATAGGTTTCCAGGTTCATGGAAAAGGAAGCAATAGGTTCCCATGCTCATGAAAAAGGAAGCAAAAAGGTTTGCATGCTAATAGAAAAAAAAGCAATAGGTTTCGATTTCCATGGAAAAGGAAGCAATAGGTTTGCATACTAATAGAAAAGAGAGCAATAGGGTTCCATGCTAATAGAAAAGACAGCAATAGGATTCCATGCTTATGGATGGGACAGCAATAGGTTTCCATGCTGATAGAAAAGGAAGCAATAGGTTTTCATGGTCCTGGAAAAGGAAGCAATAGGTTTCAATGCTCATGGAAAATAAAAAAAATAGGTATTCATGTTCCTGGAAAAGGAAACAATAGGTTTCCATGCTCATATAAAAGACAGCAATAGGTTTAGATGCGCATAGAGAAGAGAGCATAGGTTTGCATGTTCATGGAAAAGGAAGCAATAGGTTTCCATGCCCATGGAAAAGGAAGAAATAGATTTCCACCCTAATAGAAAAGACAGCAATAGGTTTCCATATTCATGAGAAGGGGCAATAGGTTTCCATGCTAATGGAAAAGGAAGCAATAGGTTTCCATGTTAGTAAAAAAGAAAGCAATAGGTTTCCATGCCATAGAAAAGAGAGCAATAAGTTTCCATGCTCATAGAAAAGGAAGGAATAGATTTGCATGCCGATGGAAAAGGAAGCAATAGGTTCCCATGTTAATAGAAAAGAGAGTAATAGGTTTCCATTCTCATGGAAAAGACGGCAATAAGTTTCCATGCTTATATAAAAAGGGAAGATATAGGTCTCGATGTTCATAGAAAAGGAAGCAATAGGTTCCCATGCTGATAGAAAAGACAAGAATAGGTTTACATGATCATAGAAAAGAAAGCAAAAGGTTTCAATGCTAATGGAATGAGAAACAATAGTTTTTCATTATGGTAGAAAAGGGTGCAATAGGTTTATATATTCAACGAAAAGGAAACAATAGATTCCATGCTCATAGAAAAGACAGCAATAGGTTTCTATGCTCATAGAATAAAGAGTAACGTAATCTATGCCCATGGAAAAAGAAGCGTTAAGAAAAGAAAGCAATAAGTATCGGTGCTCATAAAAAAGGAAGCAATAGATATCTATGCTCATAGAAAAGGAAGAAATAAGTATCGGTGCTCATAAAAAAGGAAACTATAGATTTCCATGCACTTAGAAAAGGAAGCAATAGACTACTTGCTCATAGAAAAGACAGCAATGGGTTTCATGTTCATGGAAAAGACAAGAATAGTTTTATCTGCTAATAGAAAAGGAAGCAATAGGTTTACATTTTCATAGAAAAAGAAGCAATAGGATTCCATACTCATAGAAAAGGAAACAATAGTTTTTTATGCTCTTGGAAGAGGAAGCAATAGGTTTCCATGTCATGGAAAAGACAGTAATAGGTTTCCATGCTGATAGAAAAGGAAGCAATAAGTTTCCATACTCATGGGAAGGAAAGATAGATTTACATGCCCATGGCAAAGACAGCAAAAAGGTTTCCATGCTCAGGGAAAAGAGAGCAATAGTTTTCCATGATCATGGAAAAGAAAGCAATAGGTTTCCATGCTCATAGAAAAGAGAGTACTAGGTTTTCATGCTCATGAAAGAGCCAAAAATAGCTTTCCATGCTCATAGAAAAGGAAGAAAAAAGGTTTGCATGTTCATGGAAAGGGAGGCAATAGGTTCCATGCTCAGAATAAAAGGGAGTAATAGGTTTACATTATCATGGAAAAGACAGCAATAAGTTTCCATGCTCATGGAAACGGAAGCAATAGGTTTCAATGCTTATGGAAAAGACAGTAATAGGTTTATTAACCAATGAAAAAGACAGCAATAAGTGTCGTGCTCATGGAAAAGGAAGCAAACGGGTTCCATGCTCAGGGAAAAGAAAGCACTAGGTTTCCGTGTTAATAGAAAAGACTAATAGTTTCCATGCTCATCGAAAAAACAGCAATAGCTTTCTATCTTCATGGGAAAAATAAACATTAGGTTTCCATTGTCATGGAAAAGGAAGCAATAGGTTTCCATGCTAATGGAAAAGAAAGAAATAGGTTTCCATTTTCATGGAAAAGGAAGCAATATGTTTCCAGGGGCAAATAAAAGTGGGCAATAGGTCTCCATGCTCAGGGAAAAAACAGCAATAGTTTAGCATTTCATGGAAAAGGAAGCACTAGGTTTCCATGCTAATGGAAAAGAAAGAAATAGGTTTCCATTTTCATGGAAAAGGAAGCAATATGTTTCCAGGGTCAAATAAAAGTGGGCAATAGGTCTCCATGCTCAGGGAAAAAACAGCAATAGTTTAGCATTTCATGGAAAAGGAAGCACTAGGTTTCCATGCTAATAGCAAGTGTAGAAATAGGTTTCCATGCTGATCAAAAAGACAGTAATAGGGTTCCCTGCTCATAGATAAGTAAGCAATTTGATTCTATGCTGATGAAAAGGGAAGCAATAGGATTCCATACTCATATAGAAGACAGTAATAAGTTTCTATGCTTATAGAAAAGAAAGCAATAGGTTTCATGCTCATCAAAAAGGAAGTAATAGGTTTCCATGCTCATATTAAAGGAACAATAGGTTCACTTGCTCATAGAAATCAGAGCAATAGGTTTCCATGATAATGAATGAGACAGAAATACGTTTTCATGATCATAGAAAAGAAAGCAATAGGTTTTCATGCTAATGGAAAAGGATGCAATAGGTTTCCATGCAAATAGAAACGACAGCAATAGGTTTCCATGCTCATGAAAAAGACAGCAATATGTTTTGATGCTCAGAATAAACGGAAGAAATAGGTCTCAATATTAGTAGAAAAGGAAGAAAGCGTTTTCTATGCTAATGGAGAAGGAAGCAATAGGTTCCCAAGCTGATAGAAAAGACAGCAATAGGTTGACATTATCTGGGAAAAGAGAGCAATAGGTTTCAATGCTAACGGAATGGGAAGCAAAAGGTTTCCTTCCTTATAGAAAAGATAGTTATAGATTTCCATGCTTTGGAAGCAATAGGTTTCAATGTTCATGGGAAAGGAGCAATAGGTTTCCATGCTCTTAGAAAAGGAAGAAATAGGTTTCCATGTTCATAGAAAAGACAGCAATAGGTTTCCTTGCTCATAGATTATAGAGAAATAGGTTTTCATGCTCATGGAAAAGAGGGCAACAGGTTTCCATGGTCATAGAAAAGGAAGCAATAGGTTCCATGATCACAGAAAAGGAAGCAATAGGTTTCGATTTTCATGAAAAAGAAAGTAATACATTTCCATGTCATGGAAAAGGAAGGAATAGTTTTCCATCATCATAAAAAAGACAGCAATAGAGTTCGAGCACATCTAAAATACAGCAATAGGCTTCATAGTTAATGGAAAAGGAGGCAATATGTTTCCTTGCTCATGGAAAAAGAAGCACTAGGTTTCCGTGACAATACAAAAGATAGCGATAGGTTTCCATGTTCATGCAAAAGACAGCAATAGGTTTCCATTTTCATGGAAAAGGAAGCAATAGGTTCCATGATCACAGAAAAGGAAGCAATAGGTTTCGATTTTCATGAAAAAGAAAGTAATACATTTCCATGTCATGGAAAAGGAAGGAATAGTTTTCCATGATCATAAAAAAGACAGCAATAGAGTTCGAGCACATCTAAAATACAGCAATAGGCTTCATAGTTAATGGAAAAGGAGGCAATATGTTTCCTTGCTCATGGAAAAAGAAGCACTAGGTTTCCGTGACAATACAAAAGATAGCGATAGGTTTCCATGCTCATGGAAAAGACAGCAATAGGTTTCCATTTTCATGGAAAAGGAAGCAATAGGTTTCCATTGTCATAAAAAAGACAGCAATAAGTTTCCATGTTCATAGCATAGGTAGCAATAGGTTTCCATGTTGATAGAAAGGAATGTAATAGGTTTCCATGCTCACGGATAGGACAGCAATAGGTTTCCATGCTGATAGAAAAGGAAGCAATAGGTATCCTTGGTCATGTAAAAAGAAGCAATAGGTTTCCATGCTTATGGAAAATAAAGCAATATGTTTCTATGTTCCTGGAGAAGAAAGCAATACCGTTCCATGGTCATATAAAAGAGAGCAATAGGTTTTCATGTTCATGGTAAAGGAAGCGATACGTATACATTCTCATATAATAGAATGCAATAGGTTTCTATGCTGATGGAAAATATAGCAATAGTTTAGCAGCTAATGAAAAAGGAAGGATTAGGTTTCCATGCTCATAGAAAGACATCAACAGGTGTCCATGCTCATGGAAAAGGAAGCAATAGGTTTCCACTTTCATGAAAAAGGAAATAATAGGTTTCGATGATAATAGAAAAGTGAGCAATATGTTTCCATGCTCATGAAAATGACAGAAATAGGTTTCCATGCTCAAAGAAAAGAAAAAAATAGGATTGTATGCTCATGGAAAAGGAAGCAATAGATTTTCATGCTCATAGAAAAGGAAGCAATAGGTTTACTTGCTCATAGAAAAGACAGCAATAGGTTTCCATGTTCATGGAAAAGACAGGAATATGTTTGTCTGCAAATAGAAAAGGAAGCATTAGTTTTCCATGAACATGTAAATCACTAGGTTTACATGCTCATAGAAAAGGCAGCAATAGGTTTACATGCTCATAGAAAAGGCAGCAATAGGTTTCCATGCTCATGGAAAAGACAGTAAAGTAATCCATGCTCATGGTGAAGGAAGCAATAGGTTTCTATACTAATAGAAAAGGAAGCAATATGTATCAATGCTCATAGAAAATGAAACATTAGCTTTCCATGCTCATGTAAATCGATAGGTTTCCATGCTCATAGAAAAGACAGCAATAGGTTTTCATTGGCATAGAAAGAGAGCAATAGGTTTCCATGGTTATTGAAAAGACAGCAATAGGTTTGCATGCTCATGGAAAAGGCAGCAATAGGTATTTTTGTTCATAGAAAAGGAAGCAATAGGTTTTCAGGCTCATATATAAGACAGTAATAGGTTTCCATTCTTATGAAAAAGACAGATTTATATGCTCATAGAAAAGGAAGCAATATATTTCCATGCTCATGTAAAGAAATAGGTTTCCATGCACATAGAAAAGACGGTAAAAGGTATCCATGCTAATGGAAAAGACAGAAATATGTTTCCATGCTCATATGGAAACCAAGCAATAATATTCCATGCATATAGAAAAAAGACCAATAGGTTTCAAGCTCATGAAAAAAGAGCAATAGGATTCCACGTTCAAGGAAATGGAAGCAAAAGGTTTCTATGCTCATTGAAAACGAAGCAATAAATTTCCATGCTCATATAAAGCAATAGGTTTGCATGCTCATAGAGTAGACAACAATAGATTCCATGCACATGGAAAAGAGAGCAATAGGTTCCACGGTCATGAAAAAGGAAGAAATAGGTTTTGATGTTCATGGAAAAAAAAGCAATACTGTGATAGAACGGTCTGAGGCCACTTTAATTCAGCCTCCATCACATTTTAACCATGCTTAGCCACGTGCATCCTGCCTGCGAGAGGAAGCAGAAGTGCGTTATTTTCCATCATAGCAATGTTTAATCAAGGAGGTTCACTCTCCCGTTTCGCCTTCATGCGTCGATCTCGCCAGATTGAATTAGGCTTATGGGCAGATAAGGTATTTTCCCAGGCGCCACCGGGACGTTCTCCCGAAGTCACCCACTCAACTATCCCCTACGCCATGGAGATGGCTCCGGGTATTTATACCATAGCTTTTCCCAATTGAAGCAGATCCAGATTATCTTCGCGAGGCATCAAGCTGATCCGGTCTCCCTTGTGCACCTAGGAACTCTGCCGAGAAACCCCTTATTGTCCAGAAGAGGACAATATCCCTTGAGTGCCAAGGTTCGTGCCTTCGAGACGCCAAGTCAACAAGGCCCCCCCTGTTGTTCAGAAAGAGAACCACGTTAGAACAGCCATTGTTTTTTGAGCCCGTTTGATAAGAGACGGTTCTCCCCCCCCCCCCCTCCCTTCTGTTGTTCAGAAAGAGAACAACGTTAGAACAGCCATTGTTCTTCAAACCCGTTCGTCAAGAAACGGTTCTCGTTCCCAAGACATCACGTTCGGATAATTTAATTCCCCCCTTTTTAACGTTCTTCAAGAGAACGCTTGGTTTTAACAATAACCTCCATTGTTCATCTAGAACATCTCCGATTTGCTGTCACACAGATCGCTCGTACTTCCGAGCCCCACTTTGCTTTCACTCTTCGAAGACAGCCCTTCTCTTTCGTTAAGGACAACCCCCTGAAGAACCCTTCTGCTGGAAATCGCCAGTGAACAGAAGAATCCTTCGCATCGTCTTCCTCTGCACAACAACTTTGTAATTACATAAGCTGAGCCTTACCTTTAATCATTTAACCTTTTGTCAACGCAACCCTGTGCTTTAAATGGTTTAGCAAACCATTCCCCCCCTCTTTAATCTTTTGTTTACCTTTTTAAATCTCTTCAAATCTTCATCCTCGGATTAGTCAGATATTCCCACGACCCTTTTCCTTCTCCGTTTATTTAAACATTTTGTTGTGTCTTGTTGATAGTTTAATTAATAAAACTCTATTTTATTAATGGTATCCATATTATTTATCCTTGTGCTCCGTTCCACTTCTTAAGCATATTGAAGATAAATAAGCCTCTCCAGGCCCCCCCTCCCTTTTGGACTAACCTCGGTCAATCAGATTACCACGCACTCGAAATATTAGAATAATTCCCTCAACGAATAGTTATATATGGTATATCGTCGAGAGCCTATTCTACGACAAATACGTTTCCATGTTCATGAAAAGGAAGCAATAGGCTACCATAATCATAGAACAGACAACAATAGGCTTCGAACACATGTAAAAGACAGCAATAGGTTTCTAGTTTAATGAAAAAGGAGGCAATAGGTTTCCATGCTCATAGAAAAGAAAGCACTAGGTTTCCGTGATAATACAAAAGACAGCAATAGGTTTCTATGCTCATGGAAAAGTCAGCAATAGGATTCCATACTCATAGAAAAGTAAGAAATAGGTTTCCATGCTCACGAAAAGGAAGCAATAGGTTTCCATGCTAATGTAAAAGAAAGAAATAGGTTTCCATGTTCATAGAAAAGGAAGCAATAGGTTTCCATGGTCATATAAAATACAGCAATAGGTTTCCATACTCATTGCAAAATGAGCAATAGGTTTCCATGCTGATATAAAACACAGCATTAGGTTTCAATGCTCACGGATAGGAGAGAAATAGGTTTCCATGCTGATAGAAAAGGAAGCAATAGGTTTCCTTAAACATGTAAAAGCAAACAATAGGTTTTCATGCTCAAGGAAAATAAAGCAATAGGTTTCCATGTTCCTGCAGAAGGAAGCAATAGGTTTCCATGGTCATATAAAAGACAGCAATAGGTTTCCATGTTCATGATAAAGGAAGCGATACGTATACATGCTCATATTAAAGAAAGCAATAATTTTCTTTGCTCATGGAAAAGATAACAATAGGTTAGCATGCTAAAGGAAAAGGAGGGATTAGGTTTTCATGTTCATAGAAAGACAGCAATAGGTGTCATTGTTCATGGAAAAGGAATCTATAGGTTTCCATTTTCATTAAAAGGTAGCAATAGGTTTCCATACGGCTAGAAAAGGGAGCAATATGTTCCAGGCTCATGAACAAGACAGAAATAGGTTGCCATGCTCAAAGAAAAGGAAGCAATAGGATTGTATGCTCATGGAAAAGTAAAGTAATAGATTTCTATGTTCATATAAAAGAAAGCAATATATTTATTTGCTCATAGAAAACCCAGCAATAGGTTTCCATGCTCATAGAAAAGTTAGCAATAGGTTTCCATGGTCATGGAAAAAGAAGCAATAGGTTTGCATGCTAATGCAAAAAAAAGAAATAGATTTCCATGTTCGTGGAAAAGAAAGCAATAGGTTTCCATGGTTATATAAAGCCCAACAATAGGTATTATGCTCAGGGAAAAGAAAGCAATAGGTTTCCATGTTTATGGAAAAAGAAGCAATAGGTTTCTATGCTAATATAAAAGGAAGCAATATGTATCAATGCTCATAGAAAAGGAAGCAATAGATTTCGATGCTCATAAAATAACCCAATAGGTTTACTTGCTCATAGAAAAGACAGCAATAGGTTTCCATGCTCATGGAAAAAAACAGGAATATGATTGTCTGCAAATAGAAAAGGAAGCATTAGCTTTACATGCTCATGTAAATCAATAGGTTTCCATGCTCATGGTAAAGCAGTACTTGGTTTCCATGGTCATAAAATAGACACCAATAGGTTTCCATGCTTATGGCAAAGACAGCAATAGGTTTGCATGCTCATGAAAAAGACAGCAATACGTTTACTTGTTCATAGAAAAGGAAGCAATAGGTTGGTTTCCAGGCTCATATATAAGGCAGTAATAGGTTTCTATGCTCATGGAAAAGAAAGTAATAGGTTTCCATGCTCATGGAAAAGTAAGTAATAAGTTTCCATGCTCATAGAAAAGAGCGCTATAGGTTTACAAGCTCATAGAAAAGGAAGTAATAAGTTTCCATGCTCATAGAAAGGACAGCAAAAGGTTTTCATTGTGATGTAAAGCAATAGCTTTCCATACTCTCTTTTCGAGAGCAATAAATTTCCATGCTCATGGAAACGACAGAAATAGCTTACCCTGCTCATCGAAAAGACAGCAGTATGTTTCCATGAAAATAGCAAACACAGGTAAAGGTTTCCATGCTGATGGAAAGGAAAGCAATAGGTGTACATACATCTCAATGGAAAAGAAAGCAATAAGTTTCGATTCTTATGTAAAAGAAAGCACTAGGTTTCCAAACTAATAGAAAAGACAAATAGGTTTCTATGCTCATGGAAAAGGAAGCAATAGTTGTCCATGGTCATGGGAAAGAAGCAATAGGTTTCCATGCTCATGGAAAAGAGATCAATAGCTATCCATGTTCATAGAAAAGGAAGCAATAAGTTTCCATGCTCATAGAAAAGACAGCAATAGGTTTCCATGCTCATGGACAAGACATCAATAGGTTTTCATGCTTATAGGAAAGGAATCAATAGGTTTCCATGCTCATGAGAAAGGAAGCAATAGGTTTCATGCTCATAAAAAGATAGTAATATGTTTCTATAGTCATGGAAAAGGAAGTAATAGTTTTCCATTCTCATAGAACAGGAAGCAATAGGTTTCCATGATACTAAAAAAAGAAAGCAATAGGTTTCCCTATTAATGGAGAGGGAAGCAATAGGTTTTCTAAGGCTTTAAAAAGGATGCAATAGGTTTCCATGCTCAGGGAAAAAAAAGCAATATGGAAATGGAAGCAATGGGTTTCCATGTTCATATAAAAGAAGGTTTCCATGCTCATGTAAAAGGAAACACTAGTTATATATCTTAATGGAAAAGACAGAAATAGGTTTCCATTTTCATGGAAAAGGAAGAAATAGGATTCCATGCTCATAGAAACGACTGGAATACGTTTCCATGCTCATGGAAAAAACAGCAATAGGTTTCCATGCTTATGGAAAAGTCAGAAATAGGTTTACATGCTCATGGTAAAGAAGGCTATTGGTATACATGTTCATAGAAAAGACGCTAATAGGTTTCTCTGCTCATGGAAAAGAATAGCAATAGGTTTCCATGCTAATGGAAATAGAAGCATTAGGTTTCCATGCTCATAGAAAGACAGCAATAGGTTTCTATACACATGGAAAAGACAGCAGTACGTTTCCATACTCATTGAAATGGGAGAAATAGGTTTCCATGTCCATGCAAAAGACAGCAATATGTTTCGCTGCTCATAGACTAAGGTATAAATAGGTTTCGATGTCATAGAAAGGACAGCAATAGGTTTTCCTGCTCAGGGAAAAAACAGCAATTGGTTTCCTTGCTAATGGAAAAAGAAGCAATAGGTTTCCTTGCTCAGGAAAAAGACAAAAATATATTTCCCTGCTCATGAAAAAAAAACAATAGGTTTCCATTTTCATAGAAAAGGAAGCAATATATTCAATGCTCATCGAAAAGACAGCAATAGGTTTCCATGCTCATGGAAAAGAAAGCATTTGTTATACATACTCATGGAGAACGAGGCAATAGGTTTATATGATAATAGAAAAGCATCAATACACCTCCATCCTCATAGAAAAGGAAGCAATAGGTTTCCATGCTCATAGAAAATGAAGCAATAGGTTTACATGCTCATAGGAAATACAACAGTTGGTTTCCATGTCATGGAAATGACAACAATAGGTTTTCATCTTCATAGAAAAGATAGCAATATGTTTCCATGCGCATGGCAATTCAGCAAAAGGTTTCCATGTTCATGGAAAAGCCAGCAATAGGTTTCCATGCTCATAGAAAGGAGAGTATTAGGATTCGATGCTCATGGAAAGATAGTAATAGGTTCCCATGCTCATAGAAAAAACAGTAATAGGTTCCATGCTCAGGGAAAGACAGAATAGGTTTCCATGTTAATGCAAAAGACAGCAATAGGTTTCCATGCGCATAGACAAGACAGTACTAGGTTTTCATGACAAAGGAAAGACTGTAATATGTTTCTATGCTAATGCTAAAGACGTAATAAGTTTCCATACTCATGGAAAAGGAAGCAACACTTTTCTAACCACATGGAAAACACAGAAATAGGTTTCCATGTTAATAGAAAAGGAAGCAATAGGTTTCCATGCTCATGGAAAAGTAAGCACTAAGTCTCCATGCAAATAGAAAAGACCCAAATAGGTTCCCATGCCTATAAAAGACAGTATAAGGTTTGCATGTTCATGGAAAAGGAAGAAATATTTTTCCATTCTCATAGAACAGGAAGCACTAGGTTTCCATGATTATAAAAAAGACAGCATTATGTTTTCAGACTCAATGAAAAGACAGCAATATGTTTCTATGCTCATAAGAAAAAGAGTAATTGGATTCAATGCTCATGGAAAACGAAGCAATAGGTTTCCATGTTCATAGAAAAGACAGCAAAAGGTTTCCATGCTCATGGAAAAGGAAGTGTCGTGGTATGACATTACATTATATGAATACCATATTATATCTATGGGAGAGGACCACTAGCTTGAAAGCGAACCGACAAAAGGGACGGAAAACCGAGAGAGTGCAACGAGGTCAGGTAAATTATGGACAATGGCAAAGTTCAAGGTTATTTAAAGAAACTTGTACAAAAATAGAATTTTATTTACACAAAAAAAATTAATAAGAGAATTGAAGGGTAAAATTACCTCAGAGAATTAACGGGCAAAAATCACATCAATAAACGAAGGGGGGAAGATTAACTCAATTGGGTTACTGAAGGGGGGAGGAAAGGTTGGCTTACGGATGTCTTCTGTATGTGAGGTGAGACCGCTCTGACTTCAGAGCGGGAGTTTGGAGTGATGACGGTTCTCCAAAAGCAGGGGGGGGGGGTAACTTGCGGTCCAGGGGAGAGTATTTCGGCTACCTGAAATAAGTGGAGCTTCGACAGGAGTTGATGAAAGAAGTCGGGAAAATCACTTGGGGCGATCTTTCAGTGGAATTACCTCCTGGCTGGGGTTAATTCCAAATACACAAAATAGTCCAGCTGTCACTTTGATTTGTTGCTAGCACTTGACTTGGAACCATGGGGGAATCTTCTTGGTTCTGGCGAGACTTCTCAACTTTCTGTGTGTCTTCTGGGGAGTCGAGCGTTATTTATATCCGAGGCCCTCCCCGGAGTTGGGGATTAGCGGGAAACAGCTCTACTCTCGAAGGGCCTCGAATCTTCTGGCAGAGCTTTTTTAGCCCGCATAAAGGTGAATCGTGGGGGACTCGATTCGAGGCTACCGCTTGTGGAAAAGGGGGAGGTCGGGGTAGGCTTACCACTTTAGTCCTAGCCGGGCCTTTTGCTGCACATGGGAGTTCCTTTCTGCTAAAGATCTTCCACGTGGGGATTTCCTCACAGGAAGCAATAGGTTTCCTTGCTCATGGAAATGTAAGCACTAGGTTTTGATGCTAATATTAAAGAGAGCAATCGGTTTCCATGCTCATGGGAAAAAAAGCAATAAGATTCCATGCTCATAGAAAATAAGCAAAAGGTTCCATGGTCATGGAAAAGGAAACAATAGGTTTCATGCTCATAGAAAAGGAAGCAATAGGTTTCCATGTTCATAGAAAAAGAATCAATAGTTATCCATGCTCATAGAAACGGAAGCAATAAGTTTCCATGCTCATGGAAATGACAGCAATAGGTTTCCATGGTCATAGAAAACGAAACAATAGGTTTCCATACTCATAGAAAAGGAATCAATAGGTTTCCATGCTCATGAAAAAGGAAGTAATAGGTTCCCATGCTCATAAAAAAGACAGCAATAGGTTTCCATGCTATTGAAAAAGGAAGCAATAGGTTTCCAGGCTCATAGTAAAGTCAGCAATAGGATTCTATGCTCATAGAAAAGGAGCAAATAGGTTTCCCTGTTCATGGAAAAGGAATCAATGGGTTCCCATGATCATATAAAAGACACCAACAGGTTCCATCCTCATAGAAAAGACAGCAATAGGTTTCCATTTTAATGGAAAGCGAAGCAATAGATTTCTATGCAAATGGAAAAGGCAGTAATAGGTTTATATTCTAATAAAAAAGACAGAGATAGGTTTCCATGCTCATTGAAATGACAGCAATAGGTTTCCATGCTCGTAGAAAAGAGAGCAATAGGTTTCCATGCTTATAGAAAAGACAGAAAACGGTTTCAATTCTCCTAGAAAAGGGAGCAATATGTTTATATGCTAATAAAAAGGAAGCAATATGTTTACATACTCATATAAACGACAGCTTTAGGTTTCCACGCACATGGAAAAGACAGCAATAGTTTTTTCTGCAAATAGATATGGAAGTAATAGGTTTCCCTTCCCAAAGAAAAGACCAATAGGTTTCCATGCTCATAGGTAGTGAAGCAATAGGTTTCCATTCCAATAGAGAAGAGAGAAATAGGTTTCCATTCCAAAATTGAAGACAGCAATATGCTTCCTTGCTTATGGAAAAGACAGCAATAGGTTTCCATGCTCATCAAAAATACAGCCATAGGTTTCCATGCTCATGGAAAAGACAGCAATATGTTTCCTTGCTCATACAAAACGAAGCAATTGGTTTCTATGCTTATAAAATAGACAGCAATAGGTTTTCATGCTAATAGAAAAGAAAGCAATATGTTTCCACGCTAATGGAAAACGAAGCAATAGGTTTCTTGCTCATAGAGAAGAGAGCAATAGGTTCCCATGCTCATGGAAAAGACAGCAATAGGTATCCTTTTTAATAGAAAAGGAAGCAATATGTTTCATTGCTCATGGAAAAGGAAGCAATAAGTTTCCATGCTAATAGAGAAGAGAGCAATAGGTTTCCATGATCATGGAAAAGACAGCAATAGGTTTCCCTGCTCATGGAAAAGGAAGCAATATGTTTCCATTGTCATGTTAAAGACCGTAATAGGTTTCCATGCTCATGGAAAAGACTGTAATTAAGTTTCTATGCACATCAAAAAGACAACAATAGGTTTCCTTGCTCATAGAAAAGACAGCAATAGGATTCCATGCTCATTGAAAATACAGCATTAGGTTTCCATGCCCATGGACAAGGAAGTAATAGGTTTCCATGCTCATAGAAAAGACAGCAATAGTTTTCCATACTCATAGTTAAGGAAGCATTAGGTTTCCATGCTCATGGAAAATCAAGCATTATTTTTCTATGATCATAGAAATTGAAGCTCTTAATAGAAGAGCTCTCAAAATCACCAATTCAGAAGTGTAAAGAACTTGATTACCATGTTGCTCGCGTTGAAACAGATAACGCAGCTCATGTAAACAAAATGAGAAACTGTTAGGATAGGAAAATGAACTGAACCTGGTGACCCATGGCTGTACTGCTAATATTCTAAATCTTCTGGCTCATGATATGTCTAATTGGCAATATTAAAGAGCATGTGGTGTATAGAGTAAAATATTTTAGAAACAATCACTATGCTTCTGCAAGATATCATCAGGAAGGTGGGCAACGTCTTCTTATGCCTCAGGACACAAGATAAAATACCATGTGTAACTGTCTGAGGATATACCTAAAGAACTCGCAAGCTCTCATGAAAAGTTAAGTTGATAGGAAGTAGATTGACGTCAGAGTTAAAGAAAAGGTAGATAACTTAACACTGAAGCGGTCAGCAGATGACCTACTTCACGACTAGAACCAATAGCTGTGGCTTTAGATAAAGTACAGAGTGATAAATGTACATTTGCTGAAGCAGTGAACATTTGGAAAGAATTAATCACAACATAATGCAATGACAGAGATGCAATAACTGTTTTGAAAAAGAGGTTTGACCAGATCAAAACTCAAACTCATCTTCTTTGCAAACCTGATTCATCCTCCCCTTCACGGAAAACTGCTCAGTGCAGAAGAAGTGAATAATGCAATGGACTATGCCAATGAAAGGTTTCCCTAACTTGTCCCAGTCATCATGAAATTTTAAGCTAAATCCTCTCCTTTCCATCCATTTAAATTTAGTGAGTCTGTGACTAAGTGTATGTCAGCTTTATTTTTTAAAGATTTTGAATTTCGATTGCAACGAATTTTTTATGAACTACTTTCAAACAAGTGTATCATTATTTTTCAAAGAAGACTGTTTTTACAGTATAAATCAAATGTGCTTTTGTTTTAAATACAGGCTATAATAATTTTATTTTTTAAATTCATTACTTCAAGAAATAAGTACAGTTCATTATAAGTAAACCTCTTTGATTTCCCTTTTTTTTAATAGCATGTGGAATTTTTTTTATACTGTATTGTAAAAGGAAGTGCTTTAATATTCTACTCCTTAGAAATAAGTACAGTTCCTTACACGTAAAACCATTTGATTTAATTTTTTAATGCAATGTGGATATTTTTTTATTGTAAAAGGAAGCTTGTAGTGTTCTATTCATCATAAATATATAAAGCAGCTGTAATTATGTGTTTGCTTTTATACTTTCCCTTTACATTCCATGTTGGTTTGGGCAGAAGTAAATATTGATTTAAATCAATGATTTTTTAAAAAATCAGTTGATTTAAATCACTGATTTAAATCATGATTTAAATCATCATGATTTAAATCGGCCAACCTTGTTCAAACCATTTAATTTTGTTATGCCTGGCTATTGCCTGTGTGGGGGGCTGGAAGAATACTCAGACCGTCTTCATCCGTGTATCGTATGAACCGAGTTCTCTAATCTCCATTTCCTGCGACTGGTATTCGATGCACCCCGACCTCGTCTTGGTGGGAAGCGATTAATGATGAAGTTTTCTACCTCATGATTCCTTTAATGTTTTCTACTTTTTTTTTCTTTGTTGATTTCATTGTTGTTTCTAATTTCCATTTTTGTTCTTGTTTGTTTTCATTGTTTTTAACCTTATTTTTGCTTTGTTGTTTTTAACTTCCATTTTTATTCTTTATTGTAGTTATTGCTGTTCTTTTTTGTTTGAATTGTTGTTTTTAACTTGTATTTTTGTGTTTTATTGTTTTATTGCTGTTTTTAAAATCCATTTTTGTTCTTTATTGTTTTTATTGCTGTTTTTAACTTCCACTTTTGTTCTTTGTTGTTTGAATTGTTGTTTTTAACATCCATTTTTGTTCTTTGTTGTTTTCATTGTTGTTTTTATAACTCCTCAGGATTCTCGGGCACGTGAGTGTAGATGTTGAGATCCTTCTCCTCGACATCAATCAGTGCAGTCGCCAATCCTCGAATGCAGAGAACATTTCGAATTCAAAAAATGTCATTGACTTCTTCGAAAATACTCACAAATGCCCTAATTTTTCACAGGTAAGTCCCGAAGTGAGCCTCGAGGAGTGAAGTTTTGGCCTCCCAAACATCCCAATTCAAAGTGGGAATAGAAAGATAATGGAAGGGGTGAGAGTGGGGGCTAACAAAAGAGATTAGTGATGTTAAAACATGAGTTCATTTCTACATATCTATTTTGATAACGCTTTGGAATGTAAAAATATGTGGTAATGATATTAAACAAGGATGAAATCATTTGTAAATCTTAGAAGCAAAACTCATTCGCGAAAGTAATTTAATGAAATTGATTTAAAGAATTTTTAGTCAAAACATTCGTCCTTTGATAATGCTAACAATCGATGTTCTTAATTTCCCAACTATAAAATGCCATTTAAAAATCAAGTATTTATTGGGATTTTAACCAGCATACAATCCAGTAATATTATGGACAATTATACACTGGTCAACAAAGATTTTGTCCCATGAAAAATATGGGTCTTTTTCTGTATTTTTTGCACGTTGATCCCAAATATGTTTTCAGAATTCCTCATTCACCCATAATATTTTCGTTCCAGCTTACCCATGTATCATTTTAGTCCAGTACAGCTTCACCCACTGTCCAAGTTAAGAAAATTTGTTTGGTGTTTATCTCTCTTCCGGCTTTTCTTGCCTCCTTTACATTATACCATCAGGTTTTTAAGGAGTAACAAGTGATAAATATAGTAGTAGGGATTACAGGATAGGGTAGAAATTGGAATCTTTGTGTAAAAGAAATGCGAAAGATAGCAGTAAGGAAGGATAAAGTTTTCTAGGTGAGTGTATTGTCTTTTCTCCTTATTTCTCCTCATTTTCCTCTCGGACTTCCTTATTTTATTTTATTTTATCACATTACAATATGTATGTACCAATATTTCCGCTGTTAACAAATCGTAGCTTTCTGTATTACCATGATTACTAGGGCATGTGCGGTACGGAACTTTGCTATGTATATCTTGTTTTGTGGTGTATTGCATTATATTTAAGAGCTCCTAGATATATGAGGCAACTATGGGAATAAACAACGTATTTTATTGAAAACTTATTCGGATACTAGTTTCGAAAGTGCCTAGTGGTGCAGCTACCGATCGCTGGCAATCCTATGCTCACGACACCTACCAACCTCACACCATTCGAGCCTACTTAATCTGACAAGAGAGGGACTGGTTCTCCCCCACACCAATATGGGTTCAGGAGGGGCCGGTCCACTCAGGCGGCCGTGACCATCGTTCATGACAAAATACAGAAAAAACACCAGATACATCAAAAGACACTCTCCATCAGCAAGGACGTGGATAAGGTCTTTGACAAAGTGTGGCACGAGGTACTACGTTGGAAACTTGCCAACAATACGGAGTTACCTCTCTGCACTAGAAGGCTCCTCTCTCACTACCTCACTGAACGGAAATGCCACATAAAATACAATAATACCCTCTCACAACCCTTCACACCACGCTCAGGCGTTCCCCAAGGAAGCGTACTGGCACCCACACTATAAATCATGTACACAAACGACACCCCACACCCACCCGAAAACTGCTGTCACACATACACAGTGACCTACGCCGATGACGAGACCATTCTCGTCAGAGGCTGTGGACCAGAAGAAATCGCGCTCCACGCACAAAGAATACTAGACGCTAAGTCAGATTACGAGGATAAATGGCTGATTGCCACGAATCATCAGAAGACACAGATGACACTCTACGGCGCAAGAGATCACTTCATGCACAACCTACAAATCTTCTCACACACCAGACATGAACCATCTAAACCCAACAAGGCTCGAATACACATAACGTACCAAAATCCTTGGGGTAACTTTTGACAAGAGCCTCAGGTTGAATATACACCAGAACATAACACAAGCAAGAGCCTCACTTACACACACATCGCTGAGCAGGTTCTACCCTGCGGGAAAAAAACTACAGTTACACCTTTACAAAACACTCGTGCGACCTATTCTCACGTACGCCCCACTGTCACTCGAAGCCACGAGTGACACGTAGAAGCAGAGGGCTCAGCGCATTCAGAATTCTGCTCTGAAGCGAGCTTGCTGCTCTCCCTTGTATTCGAGAATGGCCACACTACACGATAACAACAAATTAGCACCCCTCAACACATATGATCACACCAGACTCACAAAACAACTCGGGAAACTCGCCAGAGACCCATTATACACCGCACTACATGTAAGAAGGTATGCGATGGCACCGCGCCGCGGCCCATGACCACCCGCAACCCATACCGTTCTTCGCATAAATCAAAGGTATCATGAATAACGCGTTTCCGACTAAGCAGACAGCCTCTCCTTCCTGACCAACCTCCAACCGTCATCCAGTCACGAATTCCTCGAGACTAACCTAACCACACCACGCATCGGTGTCTAGCCACCGACCTATCAACTCTTCCACTCCCCTCTTAAGTTTTCTGAAACCTTTTCCTCTATGACTGCCTGTTCGCCTGTGTTGCACAGTTATCCCTCTCTGTCCTTTCTGTACACAATCATCATCATCATTATCAAAGGCACATCGATTGTCATTCACACAACTCTAATCGCTCCACACTAAGTGCCAGCCTTCACATCAACCTCCAAGAAGCCCTCCATCCACGCGAACTGAGAGCCTGCTGATTTGAGGCAACCATAAAGAATTCCAAATCATAGACTTTGTTAATAAATAATATTAATTATGGGTGTGTTTGCATAACCAACCCCTCCATCGGGTCCCTTGCAACGCTCCATTAGGCTTTTATCCTCAGTCCTACAATAATTTGGGGGTAGGTTAGAATAGTAAGTCAAGCGAGAGAGAGAGTACGGTAAAATTAGCAAGTGTCTATAGATCAAACTCGATGTTTTTTGTTTTTGTTATTTTCTGTTTAAATATTTGTGGAATTTTAAATTGTTTTTTGTTATAGTTATTTTCTGTTTGAATATTTGTGGAGTTTTAAATTGTTTTTTGTTATTGTTGTTTTAATTGTTTCTAGTTTGTTGTCGCATCTGCTGTGTGGTGTCTATAATGAGTTTTTTTGTAATGGATGTGGTTGGGTATAGTGAGATTTTTTTTTGTCGTGGTTGACTTTTTGGTCAATTTGTACATTTTGCTCAATATTGGTCAGGTAGTCACAATCGGTATTTTGCCCTTTGGTTTGTAGACTTTTTTTTCTTGTATTTCGTTCTCCATCTATTCCCCCATTTTTCTGCTCGTGCCCGTAAAGTTAGATTTATTGCTTTCATCTTGGCCAGGTTATGGAGCGTCCATGCTCTGTAGTGCTTGAGTCTGCATTTCCCCGTTAAGATTTAGATCGCCTGTTTTCTCTACCAATATTCCCTTAATTTAGAGGATATGAAAAATGTGTTTTTTATGTTTGAAATTTAACCTTTTAAAACACCATACAATAAAACGATCCCTTTGCTTGAGTACTAAAATCAAAGAAGAAGAAAAGGGAATCTACTTGATTTAGTAGGGAGGTTGTGATAAGTTTAACGTTGGTTAAAGAGGCTGATATGTCACATGGGTATCTATGAACATAAAAATAACATAGGTTCACTCCAAAAAAACTCCAGTCTAGTCTCTCGCAGGCTAAATGAAAGCAACCCTATTTCTCTTAATGAATCAAAACTCATTTATATATTTGGAAAATCCCTGAATTTGAAAAATCGTGACTATTCACATAAAATAAATTTCAAATTTCAACTCTTCAGAGGGTGGATTTCAGCCAAGTACAGCTTTACACACTGTCCTAGTTAAGAAAATTGTACCTAAATTAAATATTAATAGTGAACCACCGGAATAATAGCACAGTTAATATTAGTATTTTTACATTGTATACCGTATGTATTGTGTATTTCCCCTTTACGATTTTTCCTCTCTTTATCCTATACCCTCAACATAAGCACCAAAGGTTTTTAAGGTCCAACAATTGAAAAATATAGTAGTAGTGGTCACAAGATAATGTAGAAATTGAAAACTTTGTGCCAAAGCAATGCGAAAGATACCTATTACGAGTCCGTACAACTCATCCCAAGTGATGAGTCCTGGATCTTCTAAAAGGACCCGGAGACCAAGCTCCAGAGCCTTCAGTGGAAGATTCTGCAGTCACCAAGGCCGAAGAAAGCAAGACAGTCAAAGTCCAAAGTCAAACTCATGTTGATCGCAATTTTCGATGTAAGGGGCATCGTCCACATTGAGCTCATGCCACAGTGCCAGACGATCAACAAGCCTCTTTATAAAGGGATCCTGCATCGTTTGCTTCGTCTGTTTGCGAGAAGAGGCGAAAGCTGTGACAAAACATTTCATGACCTCTTTACCACGACAATGCACCGGCTCACAACGGACTGAGCATCCGCCAGTTCCTGGCTGAGAAAAACACCATCGTGTCGGAGCAACCTCCTTACTCCCATAACCTCACTCCATGTGTTTTTTTTCTAATCCCCAAGTTCAAAGGAGTCATCAAGGGGACAGGTTTTCCGGACTTGGAACCCATCAAGATGGTCGTGACGGCAGAGCTACGGAGAATTCCGGAAGATTCCTTCTAGAAGTAGTGAATGGAGACGTGGCGGAGAAAGATGGGAAAGTGCAATACACTCGAACGGGATTATTTTGAAGGGAAAACTGGTAGTTTAGATTTGAAATCATTCTTTGTTCTTCTAAATCTTATCAAATGCTTGCTCTACGTCACACGCCACAACATCCACCATCTTTACCTCTCCCTAAGTCTTGGCCAACCTCTCAGTAATCAAGAACAGTCACATATCCACCCCTTTCCTCCTTCGGAAGACGAACTATTGGGGGCTCAATTTGTAGTTACTTTCTAAATGTTCCACCAATCTCTTGCATACAATTTCTTTTTCTAGAACTTTGCCTATAAAATGGAGCAGCGAGGTCGCACCTGTAATAATTCAGTGCAGTTGAAGGTCATCCCAATTTAGACACAAATACCATTTTTACTACCTTGAACTTATCCGGAAATAGCCGATGTTCCAACAGGCCTTGGACATTTCGAATCACCCCTCTAAGACGTTCTTATTTACATTAATCAGATTCACCTCATTAGTTCCGACGAACATCGGTTTTTCTGCCTGAATGCGTGGCGTTTCACGCTAGACTTTATCTGTTTTATTTTTCTATCTTCTACTATAAATTCTTTACGAAACCTTGGCCCGGACTTCCTACCAAGCAATGCCCCTTTGGTTCACTTGAGCTGAAGATCAGAAGTGTAGGAAGTTTCTCCAGGAGCAAGTCGGACACAGGCCTCCCCCTCCCCTCTTGTCTCTTTGTGTAGGGACAGAGTCTAATTATCCATCTTTCGGACACTTAAACTATTTTCCTACAAATCTGGGGTCAGTCACCAGAATATTTTGGAAATAGAAAAGCGGTACCAAGGAAAATGGAGCCCTTTTATGTTTGAAGATTACTGCTAGGGATTTTCCTAATGCTAACCATATTTGCAAAGCATAAATTTCTACAATTTAGAGATGAGTTTTTATATATAATGGTAGCCTTAAGAATGATTAAAATACTTTTTTTAAATTTAATTATTCTATACATAAAAACCATACCAAATAGAATAATTCAAAAGACTTATTAGAATTTAGCGGAAAATCTACTATAAAGTTCACCAATTTTAGTTCATGGAATAATAAAGTTAAACTTTTGTTGAGCAAATATTATGCTTTTGTTTTCGCAGAAATGCGTTCATAGTTCATTGTTAAATTCATTTGAGGCTGCGTTCAGATGAATATTTATAAATTAAATGGTGAACTAATATCGAACTAATATACGCTATCACTCAAAATGTTTGCAACTATTGTCAAACAATCATTGGCAACTCTTTTAGACACACCCTAAACGACGGTCTAACCACATCACCGTTCTATGGGGAAATCATTATTTGTTCCCTTGAATTTCAGCTCGTATCACCAGCCATAAGACTTTTTCGGCTGTCGCAGTGATCGTTAACCTTCAATCTATCATAATTACCGTCCAAAGAAGCTTATTCTATCGACCAACATATTTAAAGCTATTATGTAGGATACCATAGATCAATACGAGCATTTCTTATTTGAATTTTCATTAAACTTGGGAATACCCGGATCTCTCCTATTTTTAATGGAAATCATCCTTGATGCGCCGTCTAATGCTCCGAGATCTCTGTCGTCCGCTCATTGTCTAATCCAGAGTGGGTCAAGTTCGCTAGAATTAGGATCTGAAGCCTGACCTTCCCTGAAGGGGAGGAGGAGCGTCCTATTCTTTGTATACATGTGTCATTACTTCTGGAAAGCAACATAAATGTACCAGTTTCCTTGAACCTTTTGGCAAATATCTAAATGGCGATTGTCGTGGTTGGGGAAGGACCGAGTGATGGAAGGAGTTGGTACGTATGGGTTGTTTACGTACTACAAAAAAAGAAGACTCCTTGACTAACGTTATACCTCTATAAAAATAATATATATGTTTTATTATTATTATCTAGGGTCTTGACTCCTTTAAACTTTAAGGTTCCGTGTGCCAACGTAGCGATTCGAGGATAGAATAAAAAAAATTTGTTAACACAAACTAAAACTTTAATTAAAATACTTTCCTGGATACCCCTTGGAACGGGTTTGAGTCTGACCTTGAACTCAATGAGCTACTTTACCTCGGGAATGTTATTGCCTCCAAGACGCGCGCCGACCGACCAGATGGAGGTTACGGGCGAATAACTTGAAAGCCGCAAAGGACTTTGGCGAGTGTTGTGGGGGAGTGGTGTGTGTGTGTCTGTAGGGCCATTCTCCCACCCCCCCTTTCCCTACCCCTGTGTGAGTGTGTAGGTATAATTTGCCTTCCGATTTTTTTATTATGAATAATAATAACTGATTGTACTCTCTTTTCAGAGATATAATTTTTCTAAATATTTAGATAGTTAAAATATATCTATATAAATAATTGTTTGTCCAGCGCATTGGGATATTACCCTAGGTAAGATTGTTTCCTTGTTAAAGTACTAATAGGCTCAAAATTAATTTTAACGAGAGATAGCAAAGTCCATCACCAGATTTTTCTTGAAAAACGCTATACCAAAATTTATCTGGCTCTTTTTAGTATTGCATCCGGTATCTTCAAAGAGTGAAGCTTCAGCGGACTGCGAGAGAAATCCTCGAGGCAAGTGCACCGCTCAGCCCTGCCCTGAAACGGAGGGCATTACCAGCATTGGCTGACGAGCCTTCGCCCCTTCTTATTGGACGCCAACTACTTCCACCCCCTATCCCAGCCTTCAAGTGATATTCATATGCCTCTTCTTGTTCGGGTGTTGTTGTTTTGATTTGTCGTGTGGACCTTGTTGTATAGCCTGTCTTATTTTGTTTTCGGTTGGAGAAGATTAATTTGTAAAGAGTATTTATTTTGAACGTGCACCGGTGTTTATTTATTTTGTTTGTAAATATAAATTGTAATTATAACTGTATTTTTTCGTAAGTAAAGGAACTGTATATACAATCCGTTTTATTCTCCTTCGATTTCTCACGTCTGGATTAGTGTAGGAAGCGGGTTGGATCGATTGGGGGTTAGTCTAGATTTTTGGCCCGCTACATTTAAGGCCCGAATAGGGAAGTGAGACTTCGAAGCCGGGAGCGTGACGGGATTGGATTGCAGTCCATACCCAATTAGCGTGACAAGTAGTTTGATTGATTTTTCGAAACTTTGAATAAAGAAGTAGTGCGATTGAGACTGGAGTTGGGGAAGAAAGAAGAGGAGTGTGAAATATTGCGTGTAATGGTTAAGGGAATGGAGAATGAAATGAAAGGGATGAATGAAAAGACTGATAGGATGAAGAAGGAAATGGGAGACCGACAGGATCAGACTGACCAACGGATGCAGGACTTGTATGACATGTTGAAGGGGTCAGGACCGGCCCCAGGACCTTCGACCTTGACCTCTGCTCCTACTGAAGTGGATAAGACTAATGGGATCAATGGGAGTGTGTGCGAGTCTAGAGAGGATGGGGTGATTATGAGTGATAGGAAGGACGGAGAATGGAAGAGAGTTGAACGCAAGAGAAGAAGGAAGAGTGGTGTAAAGGGGAAAGATAGGAAGGTAAGAGGCAAGAGTGTGGACTCATTGTACTCGGATGAAGGAGAAAGTGATAGTATGATTAATATAAGTGAGAGTGAAGGCAGCTCAAGTGAGAGTGAAGTGAATGTGGGAAAGGGTATTTTGATAAGGGAAGTGCCAAAGATAGATAGATTTAGGTTACATGGTGGAAAAAGTGTGGAAGAATTTTTCGGGGAATTTGAGCGATATTGTAAACTCAAGTACCCGGAGAATAATGGATACTGGATGAATGTTTTGTGGGAATGTTTGGAGGGAAAAATATTGGAGTCTTTCCACGTGATTACAAGTGTGGAGGAACCGAAGTACGATGTGGTGAAGGAGAGATTGATTGGGCAGGTGAAACGAATGAGAGTGTGAAGTATAAAAGGGTGAATGAATTTGAGAAGGCTCGAATGGGGAAGAGTGAAAGTGTGAACATGTATGCACATAGGCTTGAGAGTATGGCGAGAAATAGGTATGGTGATGATGATGTAAATGAATGTAAACCACTGATGAGGAAGTTTTCGGACACGATCCCGCGAAAGGTGAGTGAATGGCTGAGTGGAAAGAGAAAGGAGAGAATGAGACTGACGGGTAAACGGTTGATGTAGGAGGATGTGTTGTAACTGTTGGAAGATGAAAGATTTGATGATGAAAGCGATCTAGAAGAGGATGGATGGTACAGTGTGAATGTTGGGCGTAAGAAGCCCAGGAGCTTTCATCCACCCCAGCAGTTTGTCAGCTACAGGGATGCCCTGAAGACTGCGCCAGCTGGAGTGATGTCGAACTTCCTGGGCCGGCAGAATATATGGGTAAATGGAGGGTGGTCGAATGGAAGGGAACAGATGAATTTCAAGCGTGGGAACGGATATATGAGAGAGAAACCGAGGTATGTCCCAGCAAACGAGAGACCGAATGGTGGGAGAAAGATTGTGGAATGTCGTCGGTGTGGAAGGAAAGGTCATATGTTGGTAGAATGTAAGTGGACGTCTGGTGCATGTTTTGGGTGTGGTAAGAAAGGGCATATGATAAAGGCTGGTCAGGAAAGTGTGAAAGAGTGCTTCGAGTGTAGAGAAATAGGCCATTTGAAGAAGGATTGTCCGAGGTTGAATAGTGGGGCAACTGCTGGGGAGAGTGTGAAGTATGCTTGTGGTAATTGTGGAAAGGCTAGTCATTATGCGAGGATGTGTCGTGACCAGAGGAATGTATGTAGCTATTGTGCGATGGAAGGACATTTGAGTGAAAACTTTTGGATCAGACTGAGAGCGCAAGGTGTGAATGGAAAGTCTGAAGCGGGAAACTGAATTCTAAGAAGGTACCTGCTAAGGTATCCTCTGGGTGCATGAGTGTGAGTAATGTGTTGGTAAGTCTGTCTAGTGTGAAAGTGCTGTCTGGTAGGAAGTATGAGTATCTGAGTGTGAAGGTGGAATTGAATGGAATTAAGTGTTTGGCTTTAATAGATTCTGGATGCAAGGCGAGCTTAGTGTATAAAGATGTGTATGACAAGGTTAGCGAGAAAGCCCTCCTGTCCGAGTGCAAGAGTAGTTTGGTAGGTATTGGTAATAGAAAAGTTCCTGTGATTGGAATGATAAGGTCACCTGTTCAAATGCATGGTATGTTGATGAATGAATGTGAATTATCTGTGATTGATAAGGTGAGTAGTGAGTATGGTGTGATTTTGGGCTATGATTTTATGAAAATGAATCGTATGGTTGTGCATCCTGCGAGTGATCAGATTGAGAGGAAGATTTGTAGAAATGGGGTGTATAAGTTGTATGTAGGGAAAGATGGTAGCGTTTTGAAGAGTGTGTTTACTGGTATTGAGGTGACTGCTATGGAGAATGTAAGGCTTGTGAAGGGTGAAAGGGTGTCTGTTAGAGTGAGTTGGAGTAAGGATGTTAGTTTGAATGTGGGTGAGAACACTGTGATATTGGATAGAAAGGATGCGTGTTATAAAGTAAGGCGTGTTGCTTGTGTGTTTGATGGCTTGAAGAGAATGAATAATCCTTTTGTATGTGTGCAGGTGGACCCAAGGGTGAAAGGACAGGTGAGGGGTATCCAAGTCGGAATGTATTGGGTCACCTCTCTACTGTCAATGAGGTAGGTATGGATGATAGTACGGATGTCAGGGTGAATGTTGCAGGTGAAAAGACGTGTGAATGGACGTATAATGAAGTGAAGAGCATGTGGAATTGGATGGATGTTTGACTGAGTATGAAAGGGAGGATGTGTATTGAATGATATTTGAACGAAAGGGAGCCCTCAGTAAGGGTGATCTGGATTTCTGGGTTGCAAGACTTCCGTAATTCAAGATTGTCCTGAAAGAGGACTCCCCAATCTATCAGCGGCCGAGGCATTTCCCACGTCCGGTTGTTGTTGAGATTGAGGAGCAGTGTGTAGAATTAGAGCAATTGGGGGTGATTGAAGAGAGCAAGAGTGCATGGAATAGTCTAATTGTGCCAGTACGTAAGCCGGATGGAAGATTACGTCTGTGTGTGGATTATCGAAAGGTGAATGAAAGGACTGTGAAAGAAAGGTTTTCGATGTGTGTGGTATCTGAGTGTGTGTATAGTATGCATGGGATGGAGTGGTTTACGAAGCTGGATCTGGTACGGGGGTATTACCAGATGCCCATTGCTGAGGAGAGCCGGCTGGTAACTGCCTTCTCTTCCACAAAGAGGCATTACCAGTTCCGGAACCTCAGCTTTGGGTTGGCTAATGCTGCAAGAGCCTTCCAGCGGGCAATGAATGTTGTGTTGAGTACGTTTGGGAGTAAGAATGTGATTGCGTTTATAGATGATATTTTGATTATGACTGAGACTTTTGGGGAGCATATGAGATTGGTGAATGATGTGTTGAGAACGTTGGAGAGTGTTGGTGTGAAGTTGGAAGTGGCGAAGTGTGAATGGTTTGCGAAAAAAATGGAATTCCTTAGGCATATGGTGAGTGAGAATGGGTTGCGAAAATCACCGAAGTATGTTGAGAAGGTGCGAATGTTTCCTAAACCGGTGACTGTGAAGCAACTGAAGTCGTTTTGGGGGTTTGATTGAGTTCCAGCGAAAGTTTATACATAATTGTTCGGGTTGGATTAAGCCTCTAACTGAGTGGATGGGCAAGAAAGGTAGTACGGTTGTCAAGTGTAATGATAAGATGAATGAGGCATATGAGAGACTGAAAGAGGCAGCGGCTGAAGAGGTTGAATTGGCTTACCCAGATTATAGTGTGAATGCTAAAATGCTTGAATTGTATAGAGATGCGAGTGGGTATTGTATGGGAGGTTTTCTGATGAAAGAGCAGCGTCTGAATGGAGAGAATGTCAGGCGAATAATTGGGTATGTATCGAAGGCTATGAATGCGGCAGAGTGAAAGTATTCGACTGTGGAACGAGAGTTGGCTGCGATAAGATATTGTTTGAAAGTGTTGCGTCCGTTTTTGTATGGTGTGAGGTTTGTGATCAAAGCAGATCATCAACCTCTTGTGTATCTGCAGCGTATGAAGTGGGCTGATAGTAGGATTGCAAGGACTTTGGAAGATTTGAGTGACTTTGACTATGTGATTGAGTATGTGCCTGGTGAACGGAATGGAGTGGCTGATTTGATGTCAAGGTATCCTGGTACGAAGGATGAAAATGTGTGTGGGGTGAGTGATCCTGAGTATTTGCCGAAAGGGATTATGAATGGAAAGGAGAGTAAAGGTGGTATGATTCCTTGTGTGAGAGTGTATGGAATGGTTTGCAAGATTTGAAGAGTGATGGAGTAGACGTGAGAATGCCCGATAGTGTGGATGACTTAAGGAAGAAGGTAATGAATGGAGTATGTAGGAAGCCTGAAAGCATTGGTATGGCAAAGGTGTGGAACTTCATGAAAGAATTGAAAGCGATGTGTATGCCAGTGGTCCTGCCATTTCAGGAAGTGTTGATTGTAGTGAGTCGTTTGTATTGAGTGATTGTTTATGTGCACTTTGGTGGTGAGAGGCCGATTGTGTACAAGGATGAGAAGATGAAGGGTTTGAATCCTAATGTGGTACATCTGCAATGTTTGAGCGGTGTGCACTACAATTGAGTGATTGAAAAGTGTTCATATATGAGTGATAACAATGATTGTCTGGATGAAGATGAGTGTGTGGTGAGTGATGATATGCGATTTGATGACAGGGTGTATATCAGTGCTGATGTTGGTGTGCTTGTTCCTTCTGTGTATTGAAAACATGGTGGACCTGATATGATGGAAGCGAGAGTGAAAGTTGGTGAAAGGTTGTTCTGTGGTTTGATTGATACTGGAGCGCAAGTGTCTTTAGTGAATGAGAGGATTCTGAGTAAGTATGATGAGTTTAGATGCTGCGAGCGTAAACCTGTGAAGTTACGGATAAGTGGATTAGGGAATGGCATGATAGTGGCATGGGAACAGGTTAGTCTGAAAGTGAGTTTGGGTAATGGTGTGAATGTGAAGCATGACTTTGTGATTCTGAAAGATTAGCAAATGCCGTGTTGTTTCTTGCTTGGTGTAGACTTTATGAGTTCGAATGATTTGTCTTTGGATGCTGATAAGGATTGTCTTATGAAAGGTGAATGTGAGGTAATGAAGTTGAATGAGTGTGCGAAGAATGTTGTCAAATTTTGTGATATGATTGAATTGGTCATGGATGATGAGAATGAGATTTTAAGTGATAATATTCTAGAGATGCAAGAGATGTGTCCTTTTGTTAGTGAGTTGAAGAGGTGTGTAATGACGCGTGTTGATTTGAATGAATGGCCAGAGTGTTTAAGTGATTTTAAAAGGTATGCTAAGGATTTTGTTGTTTGTTTGGATGTTGTATATTTTGCGCGGCATGTGAAGGGTGGTGATGATATGTATGTACCTGCGATGTCCTTAGTTGGTATGATTGGTCTGGTGAAGGTTGTGCATGATAATTATAGGCATATGGGCAAGTTTAAGCTGTTGGAGTGTATGAAGGAGCGTGTGTTCCATCCGTTTCTGAGAACTGTTGTGAATGATGTTGCAACTACGTGTGAAAGGTATCAGAAGCGAAAGGTGCAAGGTGTGCAAGTGAAACCACCGATGTTGAAAGTTGATGCGAAAGAACCGTTTGAATTGGTAGTGATTGATTGTGTATCTTTGCCGCGTACGAGTGCTGGGAATGTTGGTTTGGTTGTGATGGTTGATCATAAAAGTAAGTTTGTGTATGCAGCGCCTGTGAGAGATAAAAGGAGTGTGACTGTTGCGCGTGTGGTTGAGCAGTTGTTTTTTCCTATGTGTGTATGGGAGCCTAGAAGATGTCTGAGTGATAATGGGCCTGAATTTGTAGGAAAAGTGTTTGAGCAAATGTTGAGAGAGAATGGTGTGGAGCATGTGAGAACAACTCCGTATGTACCGTCTTCAAATGGATTGGCTGAACGTACTATAAGAACCTTGTGTGAGATGTTGAGAATGATGAGTACGACAGTGAATGACTGGGATGTATGTCTGGGGAGAGTGTTGTGAGCGTATAATTAGACTGTGCATAGTGCAACTGGAATGTCCCCATGTCAGTTTGTGATGAATTTTGAAAGGGGAGTGAAAAATAGGTTTCGTTTGAGTGAAAGTGAGCAGAGTGTATGGCGTGGGGCAGATGAAAAGTTCCGTCCATTTGAATTAGGTGCGAAAGTATTGAAGGTGAAAGAAGTGAAGGGTAGGTTGAATGTGTCAAAGATGAGTGAGAAGTTTGATGGACCTTATAGAGTTGTGAGAGTTTGGGGAAATGGAGTGACGTATGTTTTGGAGAGTTTGAATGACGGTATGACTGAGAGAGTGCGGGCTCATCAGAGTCAGTTAAGGAGATGGAGAGAACCTCCTGACTACCTGGTGAACCATCCGGTGTATGAATTGTGCAAAGAGAAGGGTAAAGTGCATGATGATGAGAAGGAATGTGGTAGCATGGATCTGTTTGGAAAAAAGCTTGTCTTGGTCTCAAGGAGTAGAAAGCTTACAAAGAAGAGTGAAAGGAAGAATGCAAGTACGAATGAAAGTAAGTCTGAGCAGTCTTTCTGGTATGGTGGATCTTGAAAGGGAGATTGAGTTTTTGCGTAAACAGGTGAGTGATTTGGCTGGTATTAGTAGACGAGTGAGTGAGCTGCCTGTGCCTGATTTTTCTGGTTTTGGGAACAGTATGAATGATAGTGTGTTTGGGCAGAATGAACCTAGTGTGGCTGATGTAGTGAGTGATGGAGTGGCTGATTTTTCAGGTTTCTGGTGGGAACCAGTCGAAGGGGTTTCTGGTATGCCTGTTGAGAATACAGGGAATGTGAGTGACCTGTCTGTTTCGCAAGAGTGTACATGGAGTTGGATGAGAGCTGTGAGTGAGAAGCTGATGAATGGGAGTATGAAGAGTGAAGGTTCTGAACGGAAGAGTATGAAAGAGTTCTGTCGTGAGATGGGAGAACTGGTAATGAGGGCTAAGAGTATGGTTGATAAGATGATCAATAGTGACAATGAGACTGAGAGGACGACTGACGAACAACCTCGACCAATTGCTACGCGTAGCCAGGGACCAGTAGAAGAGTGTGAATGGGTGCAGAAGGGTGCGATTGAGAACACGTGGTACCGTGAAGAGTGATTGAAAAGGTTTTGCGTGTGACTGTGGTCGAATGGCTTAAGGAAGGAGGGGTGTGGGGGAGCAGTGTGTGTGTGTCTGTAGGGCCATTCCCCCCCCTTCCTTTACATATATCTTTCCCTACCCTTGTGTGAGTGTGTGGGTATAATTTGCCTTCCGATTTTTTTATTATGAATAATAATAACTGATTGTACTCTCTTTTCAGAGATATAATTTTTCTAAATATTTAGATAGTTAAAATATATCTATATAAATAATTGTTTGTCCAGCGCATTGGGATATTACCCTAGGTAAGATTGTTTCCTTGTTAAAGTACTAATAGGCTCAAAATTAATTTTAACGAGAGATAGCAAAGTCCATCACCAGATTTTTCTTGAAAAACGCTATACCAAAATTTATCTGGCTCTTTTTAGTATTGCATCCGGTATCTTCAAAGAGTGAAGCTTCAGCGGACTGCGAGAGAAATCCTCGAGGCAAGTGCACCGCTCAGCCCTGCCCTGAAACGGAGGGCATTACCAGCATTGGCTGACGAGCCTTCGCCCCTTCTTATTGGACGCCAACTACTTCCACCCCCTATCCCAGCCTTCAAGTGATATTCATATGCCTCTTCTTGTTCGGGTGTTGTTGTTTTGATTTGTCGTGTGGACCTTGTTGTATAGCCTGTCTTATTTTGTTTTCGGTTGGAGAAGATTAATTTGTAAAGAGTATTTATTTTGAACGTGCACCGGTGTTTATTAATTTTGTTTGTAAATATAAATTGTAATTATAACTGTATTTTTTCGTAAGTAAAGGGACTGTGTATACAATCCGTTTTATTCTCCTTTGATTTCTCACGTCCGGATTAGTGTAGGAAGTGGGTTGGATTGATTGGGGGTTAGTCTAGATTTTCGGCCCGCTACAGTGTGGCAGCTGTGGAGCCACACGCCTTCTTCAGGAAGGGATATCACAATGGGATAGTAAAAGAATGTTCCTTTCTCCTCTTCGGATTACTCTGGGGAGTAATTCGCACTGTCTAGTGATGCACTAAGGCTTGAATATTTTGAGTCAGGGGAATGCTGGAGGGAGTGGACTCGGGAGGGTCTTCTTCAAGGGCGAGGACTATCCCTGTGCTTTTGGATGCACCAGGATAGGAGGGGTCTCTCTGACGAGAGTAAGTTGAACTTGGTTCTCAAACCAAGTTAACTTGATGTTCGGTGTGACCACCGGAAAACGGGCTCGAGGAGGAGCCTTTTCTTCTTCGTTTCGGAATTTCTCAAGGGCGAGGACTATCTCGGTGCTTTGTGCTACACCAGGATAGGGGGGGGGGTTTCTTTGACGAGAATAAGTTAAACTTGCACAAATTAACTTAAAGTTCGGTTTGGTAATCAGGAACTAGATCGAGTATGAGCTGCTTCTCAGTCCTTTCTCTTGGTAGCCCGGGCCTCTTGCCGGGAACTTCGTCGTCTTGATGACTAACCGAATCTACCTAGTTTTTCCCAAGTGTTTGGTATTTATACCTCGTCACCACACTGTGGTAGGGGTAGGAGGGGGGGAGATGGCTTGTGGACGGGCCGCAGGATAGTTTTTATTCTAACGGTTTTTCTCAGGCCGTCTTACTTCTGGTCTTGATGGGCCTTCGAGCTTGAGCGAACGTGTCTCCAATTTCGTACTTGAGGTGAAATTGAATACACACTCGTAGGGATCTTGCAGTTTTAACCGTTCTGCTTTTCATAGGGACGAGGGGAGAGGGGCTGTGGTTAAGAGATTGACCCGAGGTGCCTACAAGGCCCGGATGTTTTGCGGTCAACGTCCCGTGTCTCAACTGAGAGAGGATGGAGAGGGTCGATTCCCCTACAGCGATGCTATTGGAATATATTAAACTCTAGCATCAGTATTCGGTATGTTACATTCAAAATGTCTTCTTCATACAAACACATATTTGTTGATTAATATGATATTTGATGTTGACAGGATCTGATAATACGATAATGGTGAAAACAGGTAACGATATCGTGGAGGAAAGAAGTGATACGCAAGTTGCTCCAAGAGGGCATCTCGCTGTTGCCACATCGTACAGATGGTCTGCGGTTCACATTCCGGTAGTGCAGAACTGTTAAAGATGATCCTAGAAAGTGTGATCATCAAAGACCAAGCGCGTTCTGAACGCGTGACGATAGGTCTATGAGTCGCAAGAACCTTCAGGAGCGTAAGAATACCGCGGTTCAGCTGCAACATGAATGGACAGAGGGTGGGCAGGCGAATACTACCGTTAGAACAGTCCATTTCAGACTGCTTGCACAAGGCCTGAAGTCATGTATCTCCCCCCCCCCCCAAGAGCCAGCGATCAACGTTCAGCAGAAGTGACGTCGATTGGCTTGGGCACGCACTCACCGCAACTGGGCCATGGCGTAGTTGGGAGCGTGGCTTATTGTCCGACGCGTCAACGAGTCCAGGTTAAGTCCAGAAGTGACATTGCATTCACGCTTACTACAGCACCAACGGCAACGCAAAGATGTTAATGAAAGTTTCATAAAATATGTCCATTTTTGCAAAGTTGAGGTCCTAACCTAGTCTAACCTTAGCCTAACCTTAACCTCACGATAACCACAAACGCCTAATTCGCTGCCGGACCTGTTCCGAAAAAGACCCATAATTTTTTTATTCCTGCGCTTATTTCAACAAGGCTTGCAGGGGAGAATTTGTACACAGGAGGTGCGAAATCTTTCACCCAGCGGGTGAAAATCCTTTCTGTTGTTTCGTCATGTCTCTGACAATCGGGAGATGGTTGATTGGTTTAAACTTGAAGCAGAAGTGCCATGCCGGGCGTTATTTTCGTGTGCACGACCATTTTGCCACTTTCTTCCTTTTTCTTCGTTGGATTAGACTCTCTTCTTTCTTCTCTGTTTCCACTTGTTCGGAGAATCGGACATTTTTCTTACGTATGCGGTGTTAGGACTTTTGGGGGAGTGGGCTTTAAAATCATCTTCAGATTCAAATTCGTCCTTAAAATTATGCTCGGGATGTCATTGGAAGGGTGGTTGGGCGGAAACCACATCTCCCTGCTCATGTCGTTCTTCTCTAGCAGGATATTCAATTTTGTTGAAGTGGTTGCATATAATGAGGGTCATGAGCTCCATACTTTATTTTCAACCACCAACGTAATGCCATTACTTTGGGGAGCTTGTTTACGTAATTTTTGCATAGGTGGGTTTGGCACTCATAACTGAAGCAAACATCAATGTACAGCTACAGTATATATATATATATATATATATATATATATATATATATATATATATATATATATATATATATATATATATATATAGTCAAACAGATTGCCATTAGAAAGCTACACCGCGAGATTAAATTTGAAATTCCCCTTCGACAGATTAAAGTTGAGGAATTTCAAATTTAAATGGTTAGGTAGCTTATTGCCTTTCTCTTGTTCAACGTTATTTTCTTCTTTTTATTCACTCTACATTTATTCAACAGTTTCTTTCATTATTAGCAAGATGCTTACATATTTTAACTAAGCAGTGGATACTTTGAAGAATTCCTTCCATTTTGATGACCTGTACGAGTGGATTGATAATCCTCTCCAACTCCTTCATATCAAAGCAAACTTTGCCATTTATATGATGTAATGACTTAATTAAATGGTCATCAGATGGTGCAAGGTCCGGTGAATAGGCAAGGTGAGAAAGAACTTCCCAACCTAACGCGAATGCTTCATTTAAGCAGTGCAATTTCGAATGTATGTAGATTACAGATGAAGCATTATTTACACCAATATTTGCCTCATCGACTCCATCATTCAGAATTTGCGCTTTTTTATTGACAACTTTCCAGTAGGCAGAAATGACAAAAAGAAAATCTTGCAAAACAAGCGATATGGAATAACTGAATAAAGCAAATGATTCAAGTATCACACAGCTACTTTTCCAGCGACAGATCAGCAATTTGGGAACACAAACCATTACTACCATACCCCCAAAAATGCCGACGAAAAAAAACCAACAAGTATTTTGGTCTTCCCAGTTTATCAGATTGCAGTAAAAATTAAATGATCCAAAGCGAAACTGAACTAAACTATCCCCAATGCATCTATTTCCCCCAAACCAACAATGATCCCAGAAGACATGCTTCTGACCGCATCATGAGGTCAAAAGCCTTTGATAGCTTACATGCATATGGACCTTAGCCTGAGAGAAGGGGATGTAATAGCTAAACAAAGATCCAGATATCTATGTTAATACAACATAGTGGAGACTCCACTTCACAGTATGTTGCCTACTAACATCTCACCCACCCAACTGCTGCCCGAATCCCTCTCGTCTTCCTCCTTTGGACAATGCAAAACCAAACTTGTTTCTTTTGATATGTTAGGGGATTTTTTTTTTTTTTTTGCTAAAACACCTGGAGCAGAAATGGCATAGGTAGCTACGATGATGTACTCGGTAACAACCTGTTATAGTCTGTTACATTCGTTGTCAATTGGTGAAAGTGACAAATGGATAGAATGGGACAAAATGAAATCAAGTAATACCGAATCGTTTCTATCACTCCAAGTTTGTCCAAACTTGATTTACAGTCATATCGAATTGGTACCGAATTACTGAAAGTCTGGACTAAATTTTCAGTGATTTCAATAGACTATGGGACGAGTTAGGCAGATTGCCTCCTCGAATTTCCATTCAAACTATCTTTTAGTTTGAGTGTTCATGCCGGGAACCTGCACATGAAACTTTAAGTGTTGATTTTCCATATAATACAGGGTAACCCAAAGTAGCGCTCCCAATTAAAAAAATGAATAACATTTGTATTTATTTAATAAATGAAATAATACTTCTGTACATGAGAATATAGCATTTGGAAATTGTATTGATCATCCTTTTTTCCATTGTGATCTTGTATAATTGGTGGGCTTGGAACTGGTACTCGTAGCTCTCACTGTGTGACTTGATTCGACTTCGTGTCTTTATAGAATAGCTTTTGATGTTACATAGACATAAGTAACAATTATTGTTGCCTTCCTTTGTTTATCGTCAAAGCATCGGTACGGCAAATGGCAAGCCTGAAACCCGTTTGCCCTGAGCCCTTAATTCAAGTGATTGATACATAGCTGACAAGCTATGGGCATCTTAAGTACTATAATTGATTTGAACGTTTTTAGTGATCGGTTTTTTATAGTTTTTTTAGTGTAAATAAACCACATATGTAGCAGAAGTGTTCTGGTTCGTTTAAACATTCACGACGTTCCATTCAGATTCACTTTCCACAGTCAAAGAAGGCTTAACTTGAGCGAGAGTATTACAGTCACTACAATCTACCCGCAACAGGAAAGGGCACCGTAATCAATAATTATGCTGTATCAAGCGAGAATGTGATGTATGTGAAGCACTACATCATAAAAAACGAGTCAGAGATTGAATAGAAAAAATGTATAAGAATGAGAAAGACGATGAATGGCATAAAATAAATTGGTTTAGTTTTCAAAAGCTATTGGTAATAAAAGAAAATAATGTCATATTTGCATTCAGTTGTTTGTTCATTCACCTTACCATGAAACCCTTTGAAATTTATTGACCAGCGTTATCGGTGATTTCTCACAATTTGATAAATAGGAATATTAAATTTAACCATGTATAAATTTAGTTTATTATTTATATTAGGGTATAGTGTAAAATATATAAGAAAGTTAGCAAGGAGTTAAGTTATTTTAAGTTGTTTACAACGAGCTAAGTTAATTTAAGTTGCAATTCTTGGAATCCACTAACTTTAATGTATTTGCCGGCGACCATGGCACGTGGCCTTGTCCTCTCAATTTTGCTTCAAAGGACCGAACGCGTGGCTGTTATTGAATAAATTAATTGACCGACAGTTTTGTTTAACTCGATTCCGAGGTCTTCAACCCTGAATGAGGTTCAAGGAAATGAATTTAATTTGCATAGGACATTCATTTTTCCATTTTAAATACAATTGAATAAATAGTTTGTTTGACCTTTTTATCATTCAGTATCAGTCCTAAAAAATAATAAACTAGCGAAGTTAAGCTAGAAACCAGTTTTCGGCTGAATGGACGATATTTTTATACTTTCTTTGAAGCAAATTTCCTTTATTTAAGTTTCAAAATGGTTTCTTAAAAAGGAATTATCTGATAGTTTCTATAACTAGTAGTAAACAAAGTATAATAGTGACATTTTTTTAAGAGAGCTCCTTTTCGTATAACATAAATGGTGAAAATGTAGCCTTATCTGCAGATATATGTGGATTTATGTGCGTACACACACACACACAATTGAGTCATTTTTAAACAAAACGGGAAAACATCCTTAGAGTAATAGACTCCGATAAACACAACTGTATTTCGCAATCGGTATCGATTAGCGGGCGTTTAGATATCAATAAAGATACCTTTCAGAGGATGTCGTGGAGAAGGGGGGTAGATTTCGCCCGATAAAAGGATGCATTAAGCAATGACTTGCCTTTATTTTTCGATTCTGCCTCCTTTCTTGGTTCCCTAAGAGGCTCCAAATTCCTACTTTTGAGAACCAATTTTCTCTGCACGATATTTTTCTTACGCTATTAAAATAACCTCCTCTCTGACCCCATCCAATGGGGCTACTAGCTTGTTGTAACAATCCCTTCCTGACCCTTTCACAATTGTTTTCTTACTTTTGACCAGAGCCGATTCGAGCTGCAAAAGAGGGTTGAAACCTCCCCCTAGAAAAAAAATCCTCTGCGAATTTATAAAGTGTAGTAAATCAGAGTTGTAGAAATTGGGTGTAAGATTTTCCCCTTTTCTAGTTTAGTCCAGTGTGTTATGACTAAAAGGCAGAAGTAGGTCAATGAAGACTAGTAGTATCCTGGTCTACATGGGAAGATGAGTTTTGAATCCTTTTTCCTATTTTTTATTCACCTGGGGGAAGAAATATTTTATGAACAAAATGAAGGTAAGATAAGATTTAAAGTTCGTTTTTTAAATTATGATCAATTTGGAAAGTAGAATTAACACTCGAGTGATTCATAGATACCGGGTTTTGCAAAAGTAATGTTACACTTGTTTGTTTTTTTATCTTTCAAGAGGTTTCCGTGTGTAATAGAAAGAGTTGCGTCAAGCAATCTTAAAATTCTACTTTTCCAGCGCGCGTCATTATAACGTCTTTTCCATTCTGTGCAGGTGTGATGAATGTGAAAATAATCGAGATCTCTGCTGCTCTCTTGCCTACGGGCCACAACATGTCGGATATCGCAAGGGGACTCAACATCAGCTAGATGACCGTCCACAGACTCGTGGAGAGGCTCAAGAACGGGGAAGACTTCAAAGATCAACCTCGTTCAGGCTCTTAAGTTGTCCACCGTCTGGCAGTGAGAGAGTTGCCTTCGAAAGTGATACGAAGCTTAAAATGACTCTCCTCTCGTGAACAAGAAAAACATCTAGGTGGCCACGGTGTCCAGGGCCGCCAAGGAAGAGGACGGCAAGAGCACGCTCGAGAACAACGGCCTGAGTGTTGTCATCGCCTCATCAACGACTTGTGGAGTCATGGCAATCGAATTCTCATTTTTTTCTGATGAAATAACCTTCACAGTGGATCCAGTTCTCAGTAAGCAGAATGACCGTGTGGTAAGCCAGAAGTCTCCGAAGTCCGCTACGCGTCCACGACCAACCACCCGAAACCTCTGCGATGAAACTCGGCGTCGTGGCCTTGAATGGCGAGAAGATGCAACCAACTTGGTTCGCGGCGGTCGGTTACAGGCTCACCGTGGCCGAGTAAGAGACATGAGACATCTTGGCCATGAAAGTCCTGCCTGCCCTGGGTAAGAAAAATCACGAATCAGGTGGACTACGTTTTGCAGCAGGACAGTTCCCCGACCCATTCGGCCAAAACCGTGCAGGAGTGGTTGGGGTCGAACATGAACTTCTAGCCGAAGGACCTTTGGCTGCCGCAGTCGCCCGACATCAATCGCCACGACTACAGCGTGTGGGCGCATGTCGGGGGCAAGGTCTGCAAGGTCCGCCACAACACTATCGACCAGCTGAGGTCCTCCGTCACCGTGTGTGGGTCAGCGTTATGAAGGACTTCGTCCGCAACGTGCGAGACTCCTTAAGGTCTCGACTGGAGCGCGCGATTGCCGCCGAGTGCGGCCACAATGATTAATATTACAATTTAATCACATTTATTTGTTAAAACAATAAACTCTTGTCTAACTGCGCTAAAAATATCATTGTGTCCCTTATTGAGAGCGTCGTAATCACTGTAACAGAATTTTTGCAATTCTCGCTACTTTACAAAATTATTATTTTCCGGGCATTGAATAGAGGCAAAACTGGGTGTTTGTATGAGATAATCATCATCATCATCATCATCATCATCATCATCATCATCATCACTAACTCTATAATTTAAGAAGGGGAATTTTTTGAGTATTTGAAAAATAATTTCATCTTAGTTTAGTTATGACTTATGTTTATTTTATCAAAGTTATTTCTAATAATTCTTTTATAATATCAAAAAACAAAATAATGAAGATCAGAAATAAATATAAGTATCAAAATGTTGTGAAATTTTTAAAACCCAAAGAATTACAAACGGTGAAGTTCAGAAAATTTATTTTTATATATCTTCTTCTATAACTATATTTTAGCAACGTGATATTTTTAAAGTGGGGAAATTTAGTTTAGAGTTCGTTTTTAAAATTATTATAATTGGCGAAGTTCAGAAAATTTATAGAAATTTAACCATGGCTGCTATTTTTAGATTTTAAATTTTAGTCTTAGTAGCGAAGCGCAAGCTCCCCCCCGTAGGGGACAGTGGCGAAGCCATTGCCTGGTACCCTAATAAAATCCTTAGCGTCCTTATTTCACTCGTGTCTTTCCTCTCGATCACATTGCCCACATAACTTATCGCTTCCATTTTTAGCCTCAATCCCCAAATAGTGTTTCACGTTCGTTCTCTGACAGAGCCTTTGGGACGAGCTCATTCTTGCCTTTAGGGCGAGCTTATTCTTGCCTTTGGGACGAGCTCATTCTTGCCTTTAGGGCGAGCTTATTCTTGCCCTTGGGACGAGTTCATTCATGCCTTTATGACGAGCTTATTCTTGCCTTTGGGACGAGCTTATTCTTGCCTTTGGGACGAGCTTATTCTTGCCATTGGGACGAGCTTATTCTTGCCTTTGGGGCGAGCTTATTCATGCCTTTGGGGCAACCTTATTCTTGCCTTTGGGACGAGTTCATTATTACCTTTGAGACGAGATTATTCTTGCCTTTATGGCGAGCCTATTCTTGCCTTTGGGACAAGCTTATTCTTACCTTTGGGAGGAGCTTATTCTTACCTTTGAGACGAGATTATTCTTGCCTTTAGGGCGAGCTTATTCCTGCCTTTGGGACGAGGTTATTCTTGCCTTTGGAACGAGCTTATTCTTGCCTTTGGGGCGAGCTTATTCTTGTCGTAGCATTTACGATTGTTCCTCAAGAGGTTTTGGTATAAAAATGGGAATTAAACAAAAACTAAGCAATAATTTTCTTTTTTTTGTAGCAAGATAAACTTGTATGGCTTATGTTAATATTCGCATAAATAGGAAGTAATTTAATGGATAAGCAAGGAAAAAAACAGCAGTTTATAATGAGCTCCCATTTAAGAAACATTATATATAGGAAGTTTGAAACAATCAGTGGAATATTGAAGAAGCTGTGATAGAAGAAGAATGGAATCATCGAATGGGATATGGGATAATTGTTCTGGACAATGCTTCAAAGAAGATTTCACTTTCATTACACTACACCTCCACCTCGAGTTTGATGTTTCCCTTTGCTTCTGTTTAACAAAAGTTGTGTTGGTCAAATGGAAACTCTTTGTAAATTCCCGTTTCTTCCTTTCAAATTCATCAAATCATTTCTTATTCAAAAACAAAAAAATATAATCAAAGACGTTTATCCCTTTGTAAGTAAAAAAAAAAATCTTGGAAGTGGATTAATTTGCATTTTCTTCGAACTGATTCAAAATTTTTCGTAGAGTTGTTTTTTCATTGAAATATATGGTCGGTTGTTCGCGTAGACAATGGTCTGTGTTCGTATCTGTTTGCTATTTCATTCCTTTCCATTCATCTTTTCACCTTTACCTTTTGCTGTTTCATTACCCTCCATTAATCTTCCAACCTTTACCTTTTGCGGTTCATTCCTTGCATTTATCTTCCGACCTTTCACTTTTGCGGTTTCATTCCTTGCATTCATCTTCCCACATTTACCCTTTGCGGTTTCATTCTTTCCCATTCATCTTCCCACCTTTACCTTTTGCTGTTTTATTCCTTCCATTCATCTTCCCACCTTTACCTTTTGCTGTTTAATTCCTTCGCATTCATCTTCACACCTTTACCTTTTGCGGTTCATTCCTTCCATTCATCTTCCCACCTTTAACCTTTGCTGTTTCATTCCTTCCCATTCATCTTCCCACATTTACCTTTTACTGTTTCATTCCTTCCCATTCATCTTCACACATTTACCTTATGCTGTTTCATTTCTTCCATTTAGCATCAGACCATTACCTTATGCTGTTTCATTCCTTCCATTTAGCATCAGACCATTACCTTTTGCTGTTTCATTCATTTTCATTTATCTTCCCACCTTTACCTTTTGCTGTTTCATTCCTTCCATTCATCTACACTTATTTACATTTTTATGTTTCATTAATTCCATTCATCTTCCCACCTGTACCCTTTGCTGTTTCATTCATTTAGATTCATCTTCTCACCTTTACCTTATGCTGTTTCATTCGTTCCATTTATCTTCATTACTTTACCTTTTGCTGTTTCATTAATTTCCATTCATCTTCCCAACTTTACCTTTTGCTGTTTCATTCCTTCGCATTCATCTTAACACCTTTACCTTTTGCGGTTTCATTCCTTGCATTCATCTTCCCACCTTCACACTTTGCGGTTTCATTCCTTCCATTCATCTTCCCACCTGTACCTTTTGCTGTTTCATTCCTTTCCATTTATCTTCACTTATTTACCATTTTCTGTTTCATTCCTTCGATTCATCTTCACATATTTACCTTTTTGCGGTTTCATTCCTTACATTCATCTTCCCACCTTTAGCTTTTGCTCTCTCATTCTTTTCATTTATCTTCACTTATTTACATTTTTCTGTTTCATTCCTTTCCATTTATCTTCACTTATTTACCTTTTTGTGTTTCATTCCTTCCATTCATCTTTCCACCTTTACCTTTTGCGATTTCATTCCTCCCATTCATCTTTCCACCTTTTTTTACCTTTTGCGGTTTCTTTCCTCCCATTCATCTTTCCACCTTCACCTTTTGCGGTTTCTTCCCTCCCATTCATCTTGCCACTTTTACCTTTTGCTGTATCATTCCTATCCATTTATCTTCACATATTTACATTTTTCTGTTTTATTCTGTCCATTTATCTTTCCACCTTTCCATTTTGCTGTTTCTTCCTTCCATTCATCTTACCACCTTTACTTTTTTCTCTTTCATTCCATTCGATTCATCTTCACACCCTTACCTTTTGCTGTTTCAATCCTTCGCATACATTTTCCCACCTTTACCTTTTGCTGTTTCATTCCTTCCATTCATCTTCCTACTTTTACCTTTTTCTATTTCATTCCTTCATTGATCATTCTACATTTAATTTTGCAGTTTCATTTCTTACATTAATCTTTCCACCTTTACCTTTTCCGGTTTCATTCCTTCCATTAATCTTCCCACCTTTACCTTTTGCTGTTTCATACCTTTTCGTTTATTTTCACTTATTTAACTTTTTGTGTTTTATTCCTTCTATTCATCTTTCCACGTTAAACTTTTTCTGATTCATTCCTTCATTCCTCCTTCTACCTTTACCTCTTTCTGTTTCATTTCTTTCCATTTACCTCATTCCTTTACCTTTGGCTGTTTCATTCCTTCCATTCATCTGCCCACCCTAACCTTTTGCTGTTTCATTCCATTCCATTCCTCGTTCCACTTTTACCTTTCACTCTTTCATTCCTTTGCATTCAACTTCCCATCTTTACCTTTTGCTTTTAATAATTAATTAATTTCATTTCATCTTCCCACCTTTACCTTTTGCAGGTTTATTCCTTTTCATTCATCTTCGCAACTTAACCTTTTCCTGTTTCTTTCTTTTGCGGTTTCATTCCTCCATTTATCTTCCAACCTTTACCTTTTGCGGTTTCATTCCTTCCATTCATCCTCCCACCTTTTCCTTTTGAGTTTTCATATCTTGCATTCATCTTTCCACCTTTACCCTTTTCTGTTTCATTCCTTCCCATTCATCTTCCAACCTTTACCTTTTGCGGTTTCATTCCTTCCCATTCATCTTCCAACCTTTACCTTTTGCGGTTTCATTCTTTCCATTCATCTTCCCACCTGTACCGTTGCTGTTTCATTCCTTTCTATTTATCTTCACTTATAAATCTTTTCTGTTTCATTCCGTCCATTCATCTTCCCACCTTTACATTTTCTGTCTCATTCTTTTCATTTATCTTCAATTATTTACCTTTTTCTGTTTCTTTTCTTTCCATTTATCTTCACTTATTTACCTTTTTCTGTTTCATTCCTTCCATTCATCTTCCCACCTTTACCTTTTTCTGTTTCATTCCTTTATTCATCTTTCCACTTTTACCTATTGCTGTTTCATTCGTTTCCATTCATCTTCATTCCTTTACCTTTTGCTGTATCATTCCTTCCAATCATCTTCCCACCTTTACCCTTTGCTGTTTCACTCCTTCATTCATCTTTCGAACCTTTACCTCTTACGGTTTCATTCCTTCCATTCATCTGTTCATCTTTACCTCTTGCGGTTTCATTCATTCCATTCATCTTCCAACCTTTACCTTTTGCGGTTTGATTCTTTTCCATTAATCTTCACTTTTTACCTTTTTCTGTTTCATTTCTTCCATTCATCTTCCCACCTTTACCCTTTTCTGTTTCATTCATTCCAATCATCTTCCCCCTTTTACCTTTTGCGTTTTCATTCCTACCATTAATCTTCCCACCTTTACCTTTTTGCAGTTTCATAACTCTCCGTTTATCTTCACTTATTTTTACTTTTTCTGTTTCATTCCTCTGATTCATCTCCCCTCCTTTACCCTTGGCTGTTCCATTCCTTCCATTATTCTTCCCCCCGTTACCTTTTGCTGTTAAATTTGTCCATATATCATCACTCATTACCTTTTGCTCTTTCATTCCTTTCTATTTATCTTCCCACTTCACCTTCTTCTGTTTCATTCCTCTCCATTCATCTTCCCACCTTTAACCTTTGCTGTTTCATTCCCTTCCATTCATCTTCCCACTTTTACCTTTTTTTCTGTTACATTCCTTTCTATTCATCTTCCTACCTTTACCCTTTGCTCTTTCATTCCTTCCCATTCATCTTCGCACCTTTACCTTTTGCTGTTTCATTCTTTGCATTCATCTTCCCACTTTTACCTTTTTCTGTCTAATTCCTTTCTATTCATCTTCTTACCTTTACCCTTTGCTCTTTCATTCCTTCCCATTTATCTTCGCACCTTTACATTTTGCTGTTTCATTCCTTCCTATTCATATTCCCACCTTTACCTTTTGCTATTTCATTTATTCCCATTCATCTTCCCACCTTTATCTTTTGCGGTTTCATTCCTTCCATTCATCTTCCCATCTTTACCTTTTACTGTTGCATTCCTTTCCATCTATCTTCCGACCTTTAACTTTTGCTGTGTAATTCCTTTCCATTCATCTTCCTACATTTAACTCTTGCTCTTTCCTTCCCTCCATTCATCTTTCCGCCTTTACCTCTTTCTATTTCATTCTTTTTCATTCATTTTCCCACCTTCTCAGGCAACATTATACATTTATTCTCAATCTGCGCTACATTTTTTGTTGTTTTTAATAAATATCCTTATAAATCTTTTTTTTCACTTTTGGTTAGCTTTTTTAGAAAATAAATTTTTTCCGTGTTTTCATGACTTTCATGGATATTTTTCACAAATAAAAAGAATAACTATAAAATGCAGAATTTCTTCAATGACAATGAAATCATACTTTTCCTTCAGTTTGTAGGACTAATTAAAACTAGCAATATTTCTATAATTCTTGTCAAAAAGTTTATAGCAATTTTTTCCAACACGCATTTCACAAGTCCTGGTACACTTGTTAGGACTCTCTTGACAAAGGATAGAATGGTAGTTTTGATGCAGACAGACACGTTTTTATTGTTTTAACATATAAATATGTTAAAATATTAATATTAATCAATGTATCTGCTTTCTGGGGCAAACACGAAGCCCCTCCTCCTGTTGTCTCACACGCGGTTGACAGAGGACTTCAGCTCGTCGACGTTGCTGCGGCGAGCCTTGTAGGCCTTGCCTTCGACATGCGCTTACACGCTGTAGTCGAAGGGGTGGAGGTCGGGCGACAGTGGCGTCCAAAGGTTCTTCGACCATAAGTTCATGTTCGGCCCCAACCACTCTTGGACGGTCTTAGTTGTGTGGGCCGGGGCACCGTCCTACTGAAAAACGTAGTCCACCTTCTTCTTGATCTTTCTCACCTAGGGCAGGTCGTTCGTGGCTAAGATGTTCCTGTAATCGGCCGCGGTGAGTTGGTTACTGAACACGAACCACACCGGCGGCATCTTCGCGCCATTCGAAGCCACGACGCCGAGTATCATCACGGATGTTGGGCTGACGTAGCTGACCTGAAAGACGTCCTGGTCAAAGCTTACCACGTGGTCATTCTGCTTCTTGATGACCGGATCGACCGTGAAGGTTTTTTCATTACAAAAATTGAGAATTCGATTGTCATGACTCTTCGAGTCGTTGAGAAGGGGAGGACAGCGCTCCTGACGATGTTTTTGCATACAGTCGGTGCGCAGAAGCCTTTCCACGCACCTCAAGCACTTGCCGCCCTCCTACTTGACGGCCCTCGACTCCGTGGACAGCGAGATGTTCTTCTTTTGGGGAAGCGCATCATTTTGAGCTTCGGATCACTTTCGAAGACTTTTCTCACAATCAAACAGTTGAAAACTTGAGGCCTACCTGAACGAGATTGATCTTCGAGGTCTTCCCCGTTCTCGAGCCTCTCCGCCATTCTGTGGACGGTCATCCGGCTGACGTTGAGCCGCTTGGCCACATGTCTTGTTGTGGCCCTCACGGAGAAGAGAAGAGATCTCGATTCCTTTCACTTTCATCTCAACACACAATGGAAAAGACGTTTTAATGACGTGTGCTGGAAAAGTAGGAAATATAAGTTTCTTAGAGGCTGGCTTTTGTTTTACTGACGTCCATTAAACAAATGAAAACCCTTTAACTCCTCGTCGTTGGTAAAGAAATGGAAATTGAGTGTAGTGTTATAGAAGCGTTGAACACTGATAATATATAGAAGTAGCATAACAAAGACTGGTAAATCTGTGGAAAAGTGAGCTCATGTTCGCGTGCATGCCTTAACGGAGTAAAGTGAAGGGTAAGGAACGATGTGTCCCCACACGAGAGCAGCTGACGTTCTCCACATGCAAGGAGGAATCTAAGATGCGAGAGAAGCCAGCCGTTAGCCATCTGGCTTTTTGGCTTCGAATGGCTTAATATGGCGGTTGGGTAATTTTTAAGCTGAATATGAGTATATTGCAGCCCTGTTTCATATTCTACCACTGTAAATTCACGACCGGATTCTAATTCACTTCTAATCAATCGTTCTTAGTGCGTGTTTCAACCGGGCGCTGGATGGAGCTATGGTGGCTATGTGTGCGAATGCGAGCCAGGCTACTATTCGCTGACCAATGATTCATTCCGTGGATATATGGTAGAAGGTAGGTAACAAAATGTTATTTTTTCTGTTAAAATAGGTGAGATGGTTCTTCAATTATTCACTAGGATAAAGGACATCTAGAAGTTTGAAACAAGACCACTCTTATTTCAAACATACATTAAGGCGGCAAGAATATTTTCAAAAACAGCCTTCTAGGAATAACTCTATCAAAGCTAATCCTCTGCTTCTATCTCTAAACTTTCATGAACAAGTGTAGAGTAAGATACCGGGTCATAAACCCATTCTTGCAAGTAAATAATTATAATCACAGCATATTTGACCTTGGGCCATATGAAGATATATTATCCATCTGATTCAGATGGGAAATTTCCCCTATATAATTGAAAGCTGAAGCATGAGGGCCCGAGGTCATGCTCTAAGCACCTGGTTAATCAGCTTTCGCCATGTAAACGTCCGTGTCTTTCCTGGCCATCATTGTTTAACTCAATCCCTTCCCTTTCTCCAGTGAAATGGGCAGAAAAAATGAGGATGAGGATCCCGGAGTATGGATATGTCTGTAGGGCTTGCCAGGAAGGGTGTGGCAATTGTACTGATGATACTCCGTGCATGGCTGAATATAATGTTCCATTTAGGTAAGTTCTTCATTATTATTATTATTATACCTTTGACGTCTTATTTAATATATATATATATATATATATATATATATATATATATATATATATATATATATATATATATATATATATATATATATATATATATCTATATATATATATATATATATATATATATATATATATATATATATATATATATATATATATATATATATATATATATGCGGTTAAGGTAATGGCATAATTAGACAACGGCTCTGCTTCAGGTCCAGCAGGTGATCCTATCCTCCTTGAACTGGAAGACAACACTTAGGGATGACCCATCCTTCAGCCCAATATGGCTGAAGGATGGGTCATCCCTAAGTGTTGTCTTCCAGTTCAAGGAGGATAGGATCACCTGCTGGACCTGAAGCAGAGCCGTTGTCTAATTATGCCATTACCTTAACCGCACCAATTTGTCTTGGATATTTTTCCATTTTTCCATATATATATATATATATATATATATATATATATATATATATATATATATATATATATATATATATATATATATATTTCAGGAAATTCAAACTTTTTCCCCTGGCGTTATTTCTGTCTTCTCAGTAAGGACTCCCTTAATTGTGCCGCCCTTCGCTTTCTTTAATCCTAAAATCTTCCAATGTCCCTTTCTCTTACCTTAAAAAAACCCCCTCCTGTTTCATGTCTCGTTGCTCATTCGTGTCAAAGTTATTTTTATCTTGTAATATATATATATATATATATATATATATATATATATATATATATATATATATATATATATATATTGTTGAAGACCATTGTATATTTTGCATTAATTAATTTCCTTTGGCAACTTTCTCTTCTTCTAACTATCTTTTTTATTCCATCTTGTAGATGGTGGATTACTTGTCCAGTATTCATCTCTTTTTTAAATGAATGTGTTTGGTAAAACCAAACTAAATTGCTGAGCTTTAGATCTTATTCGATCATCTTCGGAGCCTTTGATATGTTATTGCCTCCTTTACCGATGTAATGAGCGGAGTGAGGATCTGACAGGATGAAAGAATTCGGAATTCAGAATTCGGAAATTCTAAGGTAGAAAAATGATGTTTGATAGTAGTAGAGGTATAGTGAGAAAATGTGTATGATAGTAAAAGATAGGTGTGCCAGTACATCTGGCGAGGGCTTCTTGTTGTAATCTTGTTTGGTTGATATCTTTAACTTAATTTTTTCAGCATTCAAGCCTTTGTTTTCTGTTTTTACTTTTGTGTCTTTTTCGAGCTATTCTTGTTTTGCATTTATGCGTCCTTTTCTTATTTTCTTTGTCCTTTTGGATCTTTTGATTTCTTTACTGAATTTATTTTGTTTTGTTGTTCATTTTTACTTATTTCATATGTCTTGTTTTTCTTTCGTTTTTATTACTTTGTTGTTCATGTCCTCTTTGGATCTTTTGTTTATATTTTTTACTTTGTATAATCTTTATTTTGTCCTTTTTGGATCTTTTGGCTTCAATCTCTTTTTTTGCATTTGCTTTATTTTTGTTCTTTTGGGGATCTTTTTTTTCTACTTTCGTTTATTTTTGTTAGGCTTTAATCGTGACCTTTATAGGTCTTTAATTCTCCTTTTTGTTTGCATAGTGTATGTGCGTTTTTCCGGTTTTATTTACGTATATATTGGTGTTACAGTCTGCCATGGGCAGACATCTGTGATAGGGGACTTTGACTTGGATAGGCAAAGTTGATATAGTTGTGATTATGCTGATATGATCTGATGGAGTATAGAGGGCTGGAATCGGTACCTGGTTGAGTACGAAGTTGTCGTTCGTTAGCACGATGTCAAGGGTTGTGGAAGATCTCCTCGTCAGATAGGTGGTGAAGTCTAGACCAATCCTTTGTACTATACCTCTTTCTATTAGGAGGCTTAATGAGTTGCCTTGCCCGTTGGGATCGCTGGTATAACCTGCCTCCCTGCAGCGGGCGTTCAGGTCGCCAATCATGATGGTGGAGTTGTTTCTTCTGAATAGACGCAGAAAGTTTGGTATTGGGAGATACGTGCGCCTTGGTGGTTGGTACTCCGCCGCAATGACCAGATCGTCAATGGTCGTGCAGATCTTGAATGCGAGGTACGACTCTTCCAGGTTCAGGATCTCCTTATACCTGATACCCTTGCGTATAGCAATTGCGACGCCATCGTATCTCTCATTACTATGAGTGGCCATAAGAACGTGATAGTTTTGTATCTTAATGAGGTCGACTTCGAGATTGAGTCCATGTTCCGATATTAGAACAATGTCTGGGTCCACTTCTCTTATGATGTTGTTGTAAGTGACTTTCTTGCTTTCCCAGCCATTGACGTTGAGCGAGAAGATCTTCAACTTTCTAATAAACCTGACGTTGTAATCTATATTTGACGTCTTAAATTAGTTTGATTTTCGCCGGTTCTGATCGTGCGGGGGAACTCACCCTACCAGATCTCTTCTTTTTAAATTGATCGTGTGATAAGTTAAAGCACGATTCTGAACAAACTTCGATGTCACCGCCTTTTAATGCAGAGATTACATCTTCCTCGCTGGCGTCGCAGTTATACTCCCACTTAAAACGGCCTTTCACAACTCCTTCAATTATGTCCATAACTTTGGACAGCCTCGGGAGTGGGGCCGATGGGGAACCGTAAATCTTAATATTTAGGTCCGTTGATTTGTGTTTGGGGGACGCTTGCGCGTCTTCCTTGGTGTTCTTCCTGGTCTGGTTTGTTTTAAGTGTTTGTTGGTTCGTTTCTTGTGGTGCTTGTACTACTTCCACATTGTCGGTTGTTGAGGGAGTTGGTCGGTTCAGTCTTGGGTCTCTAGATTGGGACCTATTGTTTCTAGTTTGGGTGGATCTTCTTCCTGTTCGAGCCTGATATATGTCTCCGGATGGGGGATTATTCGGGACCCACATGGGTTTCATCCCGTTTTTGCACAAGCATTTTATTCAGTTCTGTCGCGTAAGTTCCTGGTCTGGCTGTATTCATGAAGTGAGCGTGAACAACGCTCACAACTACCTCCTGGTTAATGTTGGGGTCGAGTAAGAGTATGTTTTTCTCTATTTCTTTACTTTTCGTCGCTTGGGCATAGGTTGTGTTAGCCTTTCTTGTTTTTTCTTCTTGTATTTTCCTTTTCTTCTCACTCACCATTGCTTTCTTTTGCGGACCGTTGCAGTTGATGCATCTTTTTTTGCCTATGTTGGTACACTCTTTTTACGTGTGGCCGGCACCTGCGCATTCCGAGCAAACCTTGCTCTGGAATGTGCATTTCTTCGTCGTGTGGTGCAGGAGGTATCTTGGTGCAGAACATTATTAGTCCTGCCTCGGCCGCTTTTCTTGCCATTTCTGATGTTTGGAACGTTGCCTTGATTAAGTGATTATACTCTCCTCCATCTCGGTTTTTGAATTTATATACCTCGTCTATTTTCGCTCAACATTGCTTTTCTTCTATTTCGTGTTTCATCTCATCCGTGCTGTGCGAGCCGACCCATGGTTCAAGGCGGCGGCAGATGACTGACCTCTGCGCGGAGACGTGAGGTGGTACTTTTGGTGTCAGACTGATGTTTGCCAGTGTTGCCCTTGATTTTTGGCTGAGAAGCTTGTCCGCGTCCTGGTCAGAGTCGCATATGGCTAGGTACTCATAAGTTTGGTCCACCAATCTGCATAGGGTGACCCCTATGGTGGAAAAGATTGTCTGGAAGACCTTCTCCCTCGTTGGTTTCGTGCCATGCTCCGTGACCCAGAGTGGGATCCTCTTATACCCCCTGGGGTCGTCCATGACGGCCTTTCAGGAGAGATTCGTTTCTGCAAAGCCTATCAGGTCCCTATTTTTTGTGTCCAAAAGACTATCTTCCCGGTTCACTTTCTCTGTCCTACCTATATAAATGTCTATACAGGGCCTACCTGCCAGCCCTGACTACTCCGCCCCTATTGGGGCCCCCTTCTTCACGCCCCCTGTAGGAGTTCCTTCCGGGGTTCAGACACGTCAGAGACCGGTGGCTTCTACAAGCCTTAATTGGCAGAGAAGTTATCAGAACACGGGGTGTGCTGCTGTTTTAGAAAGAATGAACTATGGGTGGTCTCTTTTGCGTCAACAGCTGAATCGCGCGCGCGCGACGCGAGAGAGAGATCTTAGCTCTCGAGTTGAGTGGAGTCTGGTGACGTCACGCCCGCTCTGGCTTCCCAAGTCAGCGTCTGCGAGGCGAGAGCGCTCGGTTGCCTCCTTGAGTGCCTGTGACGTCACGCGGCGGGGAAGCGAGACTCTGCCCGCAGCGTCGATGAGGCTGTGACGTCACGCGCCGGGATGGCGGGAACGTCTCGCTGGGGGCGAGGAGACTGACTCGCTACAGTTTATAAGGCGCTATTGATGCGAGCTCTTTCTTCACCTACTATTTCTTGATGAAAGAAAGATCTCAAAAGATTGAGGGTAGGACTTTTGCCGTCTTTACCGTGTAGAATAAATAGCCCGGTATTTATTCCGCCTAGGTTTAGCATAACGTTAGAGGAAATGGGCCAGTCTGGTGAGTGGAATTTTAATGTGTGATTCCAGCTTGTCACTTGACTGTTGTTGGCCGGCTTATCTTCGTTTATTAATATGGCTTCTAAGATGTTCAGTCTAGCTTTATTAACCTATTTTCTTTTAATAACGGTATTATCAACGAGCATATCTCTCTTTAGGTTAATATTATGAGCACTCTCCATATGATTTTTAGCCTCTTCGCTTTGTAAATGCATAGTTAAGCGTCTCGAAAGTGTAGTGGTTGTCATGCCAATATATTTTGAGTTGTTATAAAGCTTGCAGTCTTTATGGGGGCAGATGAACTCGTAAACTATGTTGGTTGACTTGAAATTCGAGTAGTTTAGGCAGGTGTGTTTTTCATCAGGAGATTGATGGCGTTTGATTTTTAACCTTTATGTTACGGTTAATAATCTCCTTGATGTTTTTTTTATCTATTTTATAGGCCGTGGACATCTGGTTTCTGTAATACACTTTGATGTTGTTGAATTCTCCCTGATTTCTTTCAGTTTTATATGTATCTTTGCAATGATTGGAGTTGTTTGTCAATCATGCTGTTTGAGAAACCATTATTCACGAGTATTTGTTTTTCTCGTGAATAATGGTTTCTCAAACAGCATGATTGACAAACAACTCCAATCATTTTTAAATAAACATTGCAAAGATACGGATAAAACTGAAAGATCCTCTGCGATTATGTGATGGAAAGAAGAGCGGAGCACAGATACAGATCGAGGGCCATAAGGAACCAGAATTTAGCCTCGAGGCTGGTATGCCACAAGGTAGCTGCCTCAGCCCTCTACTGTATAGCATATTCACGATATACCTTCCATGACCAATCAAGGATGACGCGATGTATCTGCAATACGCAGATGACATCACGCAGATTGTACCGAGCACTTACAACAACGACCTAGTGCAAGCTGCAAAGACGGCAGTGGAGATTTAAAACATAGACTCGTAGGAGCGTAAATGGAAGATAAAGACGAATGTCCAAAAGTTCGTCATTATTCCCATGAATCGCACGATACACGACGACATTTATGTTGGCGATCGAAACCACCACTACTCTCTGGAGGCCACAGCACTCGGGCTCAAATTTACCGTTCGGGGATATAGGCATCACGTTGTAAACCGGATCAACTTAGCACTGGTGGAATTGGTGAAACTTCCGCTTCCGCAAACTGAGCAGGAGTATCTTAAGGAAACTATACCTTTGCTACGTTAGACCAAAGCTTATATCCAGCGATAATCACCCAAATCTCGGGGATCAAGACGCTAAGATCTATGCAGAGGGTGCAGAATAAAACCTACTTGATTATTAACCACACAAGAAGACGGGAATGCATACCACAGAGAATACTACACAGAAGAGCTGGACTAGAACCAATCAACATTTAATACAATCGCAAGCAAAGAAGACATGGGACAAAGTAGAAACTGAAATACTGCCAAGTCTGGACCTGGACTTAGACATTGACATGACAATACTAAAACCAAAAATCACACGACGGACTAACTTACCAAGTTGCAGGCTAACTGCTGCTGAGGAATTGACAGAACGGTTTAAATAGACTATCCTTTTATGTATTGTTGACCCAAAGTTCATATAAAAACACCGTAATTATGACAAAAGCAATAAAAAATTCCAACTTGTGACCTAAATCCTTAATCTGTCTTAAATTAGTTAAATCACTTATGTTGAAAAAGGTTTTTAAATAGGTACTTAAAATGTAATAATTCAGCTACAACTAGAATATAAAGGCTTGAACGCCTCAAAAATATATAATTATTTAAAATATGTTTATATAAAGTAAATAAAACGGATACGTAAATATATATTTGGAATTAAAAATAAACTGATTGTGTATGTATGAATTTGTATGAAAGTATAAAAGTTAGAAAAAATATGTAAAAATTTGTATGAAAGTTTAAAGTTAGAAAAAATAAATATGTCAAAATTTGTATGAAAGTATAAAAGTTAGAATAAATATAGATGTAAAAAAAATTTATATGTATATATATATATATATGTGTGTATACATAAAGGAAAAAAAACTGAACTAAAAAAAAGAAGACAAATATAAATAAACAAAAGAATATATATATATATATATATATATAAAGAGTTTAGCAAAAAGCAAGAATTGTTCAAGCATAAAGATACAAAAGATTGAGAAGAACATAGCAAAACAAAAATGCAAGAGATGCCCTAATCACCAAGGCAAAATATCAACGGTGTGTTTTCACCAAACTATCTCTACCACTATCTATCTACCCACTAAAATTTGAACATCATCATCTTTCATTCTGTCAGATCCTCACTCCACTCATTGCATCGGTAAGATCGAAAGCTCAGCAATTTAGTTTGGTTTTTACCAAACTCATTCATTTAATAGAGAGATGAATAGAGGACAAGTGATCAATCATCTGCAAGTTGGAATAAAAAAGCTAGTTAGAAAAAGAGACAGTTGCCAAAGGAAGTTAATTAAGGCAAAATACACAATGGTCTTCAACGAAATTTGCATTCAGGAAAGACTGCTGCCCAACTATACTAATATATTATATATATATATATATATATATATATATATATATATATATATATATATATATATATATATATATATATATATATATATATATATATATATAATAGTGAAACCACTGTATAGGAGCTAAAAGTTTAATCTATGAGACTAGTTTTGGTATGTAGTTTAGTATACCCTCTTCAGTCGTATACTGACAATATTATTGTTACAAAAGTCTATAAATAGCGTACATATCAGAACAAAAAAAAACAACACAAAGAAACACAAAACGGGGGGGGGAAAGGTCATTAATCATGGGGTGTGAGTCTAAGAAGGTTGACTAAGCTGTTTACGATGAGGTTACGGGAATGGAGGCTTCATTTTAATTGCCCATCTGACAAATTAAAATTGGAGGCATCAGTAAGAGTAGAAAAGTACAAGGGATTAGAAAAATAAAGCCGCAAACAGCTTTGGTTGGGGAGATCAAATCATTAGCTTTCGTTTTAGAAAAGTAGTCAAGTTCTACCTAGGATAACTTATTGTATTATTGTTCTTTAGTAGAATTATGAGGCAAGTACATTTTTTCCATTCGTAAAAAGATTTCGCAATTCCGTTCCCTTTCACTTTATAGAGGAAAGTAAAGATATGTTTAATTCCTAGGGAGCTGGTAAAGTCGGAGAAGAGACTGTAGTTATCGAACTAAGCAATAGGTAGTAGACCTTTGGCACCAAAATTGCTGGATTCAATAGGCCCAAAAGATACCTCCAAAAAATGGACGCGAATTGGTCCTATTGAATCCAAGCATGCCTTATTAAATGTAAAGATTCAATATTGTCTGAGAAATAGGATGGGATTTGTAAATGTACATACGTAGGTGAGTCAAAAAGTTCTCAGACAAATGCCAGATTATTGAAATGTTCGATTTTGTACAAGTAAATACAGGGTCAAACACGACTTTCATGTTTTCTGAACAATTCCTACAAAATTCGTCATTCAATTTGTCGAGACTCTTTGTATTAGATGTGCTTCAAAAAGGTTACTTTTTTGAACCCATAAAATGGCAAATTTTGAGATAAGAGCGAACATTAAATTCCTGACTAAACTTGATTGGAAGCCTGTTAAGATTATTGACGCTCTACAACAGGTTTATGGTGACTCTTCGCCATGTAGAGCGGTAGTTTACGACTGGATTAAGCGCTTCAAGGGGGGCAGAGAAGAAGTTGAAGATGATCCACGTGAAGGGAGACCCTCCACCTCCATTAACCCAGAAAATGTCGAGCTTGTGAGGAATCTAGTGGATAAAGATCGCCGTATTACTATTGATGAAGTTGCCAATGCATGTGAAATCTCTCATGGCTCAGCATTTGGAATTCTAACTGAAAATCTTGGCCTGAGCAAGCTTTCAGCACGTTGGGTCCCAAAAGCGTTGCGAGAAGACCAGCTGAATCATAGGGCCAACCTTTCTTTGGCTATTTTGACCAAGATTGAAGCCAACGAGGATAGTTTTTTTGAGCGCCTCGTAACGGGAGATGAAACTTGGGTGTATCAGTTTGATCCTGAAAGTAAAAATCAATCAAAAGAGTGGCACCCAAGGGGGGCAGCAGGGCCTATCAAGTTCAAGACAGAGAGGTCCGTTAAGAAGATAATGGCTACAGTTTTGGGGGATTCGGAGGGAATTATTTTAATAGACTTCTTAGAAGGACAAAAAACTGTTACATCCAGCTATTACGAAGGAGTTTTAAGGAAGCTGAAAACTTCAATAGCCAAAAAACGACGAGGAAAGCTCCACAAGCAAATCTTGTACCACCATGACAATGCCCCTGCACATTCGTCCAAAGCTGTGAGATCTCAGCTACGGGAATTTCGATGGGAAACTCTTGCTCATCCCCCTTATAGCCCTGATTTAGCACCCTCTGACTTTTTTCTGTTTCCAAATTTAAAGGGACACCTAAAAGGAACCCGGTTTCAATCATTAGATGAAGCAAAAAAGCAGGTCATTACTTGGTGCCAGAGACAACCCCGTGAATTCTACAAAGATGGTCTTTACCGTTGGATTCATAGATTAAGAAAGTGTATAGATGTTAATGGAGCTTATGTAGAAAAATGATTACAGTATTATTACAAATAAAAATTTTATGCCATTTATCTGAGAACTTTTTGACTCCCCCTCGTATATGTAAGCAAGCAAGCGTGAGACACAGAGAGGAGCGAAGGAAAATGGTTTAACACCTGCGTTTAATAAAGCTGCACAAGTTGTGTCTCGAGATAGAACTATCAAAGACAGATATTTAAGGAGCCTAAGTAAGCACAGCTGTTAACCGTAAGGGAGGGGCAGCAACAATCGTATCAAATTACACTGTGCACAGGCTTCCTAGCCCCACCCAGAGGGTGAATAAATGACCATAACGGAGGTAGGCCGTCCCACAATCATCTCTAGACCACGCCTTCTGCATTAGGAGCGCACATATAAATAAGAAAAGAAAGAGGAAGACAACAGAGACGGAGAATAGTAACGAATTCATTCGCGTTCACGCTCCCGCTTAAATCCACTAAGTCTTGTCTCGCCCTTAACTCGTACTCTCGTTGATAAAAAATAGACTACTAGTCTCCCGCTTAGTACGCTCCGTGTCACGCTACTTGCATTATAATGGCCAGAACTTCACTTCGGCCGTATGCTCGCCCACAATTCTCTCCCTCACTATGCTCTAACTCTCGCTGTGAATTGCAAACTCCATCACCGAGAATTTCAGCTCGAAATTAATAACCACTAATCATTAGAATTTCTATATCAATAAATATGTTCATAGTCGCGGTATGTCTTACTCTTACGATAACTTGGGCTGGGCTATAAACTAACATCTGTTTACTTTTATTTTCACTACGTTCTTACGAACTTCTCATTATTTATATTTCTTAATTTTAAGTAAATAATTATATTCAAATGTACATATATAATAACCAGGCAATGGCTTCACTACTAAGATTAAAATTTAAAATCTAAAAAAAAGCAACCCTGGTTAAATTTTTAGAAATTTTCTAAACTTCGCTAATTATAACAATTTTAAAAAGGAACTCTAAATAAATACCCCCGCCTTTCAAAATATCATGTTGCTAAAATATAGTTATAGAAGATATATAAAAATAAATTTTCTGAACTTCACCATTTGTAATTCTTTGGGTTTTAAAAAATTCGCAAAATTTCGATACTTATATTTATTTCTGATCTTCAGCATTTTGTGTTAGAAAATTATAAAAGAATTATTAGAAATAACTTTGCTAAAAAAAACTTAAGTCATAACCAAACTAAGATGAAATTATTGTTCAAATACTCCAAAAAATCCCCTCCTTAAATCCACTAAGTCTTGTCTCGCCCTTAACTTGTACTCTCGTTGATAATATATATACTGCTAGTCTCCCGCTTAGTACCCTTCGTGTCCTTCCGCTTGCATCATAATATTCAGCTATTAAAATAAAGAGTTTATTTTCTTATATCCATCTTTGCCTTGAACCTTCGATAAGCCCAGCCAAGTAGAAGAACATCATAAGATCATTTATCCTTGGAGTCAGATAAATAATTCGCCGTAATACCATCTTTCACCTATAAACTGGAACTAGTCGCTCCCTCATAAGGTGGTGTTTTACGCAAACATCACTCATTCATCGTCGTCAGGACCCTTATAACTGGTAACCTTGTCGTCTACATTAGCATTTAGCTAACTCCCCACAACTGATTGCGACCCCCTATAAGAGGATCGAAAGTTGATACCATTGTGGAAAATGTTAGACAAATCTCGGACAGATATATCTTCCACCCATTTGTTGTATCTATCAACGATAGATAAGAGATAGTTAAAGTCATGAAATTGAGGGTAAGGACCTGAAGTGGATTTTTTAACTTGCTCGTGCGTGTTTGCTGGTAGGATATACAAGTAAGAAAAAGATACTTGCTATATTTAAGCATAGACAGCTATCTTAGAAATTGGAAACTAATTCTTTAAAAAACTCAGTTCCAATAACCTGAACTACATTTAATAATTAAAGAGGCGACAAGAATCGTTCCATTAGCGTTAGGGAGAGAGACGGGAGAAATCTTTCATTTTTCTGAGCTGTGATCCAAAAGATTTTTTAGCGTAGGGCAGTTTTTTCTTCTTCTGTAGCAATTGCAAGGTAATCAATCCCTTTGAACAGCATGGAAATTGTGGTGATTTAATTGATATGAGCTTGTTGTAAGAATGTTCTTAGGTCAGAGATATCCTGTTTAGAGCGCTGATGTAATTTTGTGTTTAGAAACCCAAAACCAAGTAGTGCAGTGTCCACATGAAACAATCGTTCTCATGAGCATGCGCCGTCTCTTGGAGGTGTATCAACAGGAAAGCTTCCTTACAATTTTTACCGTATTACTTCGTTTACATATTGCGTATTGAAGTCCTACTGCATAGCGTAAATCGCAGAAATACTAGCTCAATTGACTTGTTATCATTGAGCAGGGTTACATCTGACCTTTGATTTAGAAAAGAACTTTTTCACACTTAATACTACACAGAACTCTCAACAAAATGAGGAGTTTTTTTTCTGTGCAGCGATAAGCCGCTTAAAAAAATTAACGTAACCTATTTATTGCCCTGTATTTGTTCAAGGGCTGCTTTAAGCACCTCGAAGTTGCATCTTTATAGGAGCTTCACCTAATGGAATACATAACTCGACCGCGTTAGTAATTGCAGATTTGGCAATAATAAAGGCATCATTCGTACATGAAAACCAATTTAGATCAAATATGGTGCCTCTGTGTGCACCATTAAATGGTCGTTAAGGGCTCTTAAAATGTTGGCAGCATCTTTGACATGCTTATGATAAAGGTAAAAGGGTAGGAAAATTCTCTGAGGGATTTATTACTGATCAGAGGAGAACTAGTTAGAGCTTCTACTCAGAATGCGGTTAAATTATAGAAGGGTATGAACAGGAGGACCTAGAAGCTTGTAGAATATCCCACCATGCGTATATTGGGATAAAATAAAGTAAATAATTTAATTAGTAAGAACTAATGATGGAATCATGTGTGTCTGAACGGTCGATGGCAAATGGAATAAGGGCGAAGGCAAATTAGCAAACCCGAGTATGAATAAATTTCACGTGAAGAAAGCCATAATTACCGAAATCACCCAAGGAAAAATGAAAAGAGGAATCCAAGTACTTTAGAAAAATATATTTTCAAGTTCGTTATTAAAGAATAAATATAATAACAGAACGCTGTCATATATAGACTAGAGATAAAAGTAGGGAACGCACTTCACAAAATATTAACTAATAGTAGAAAAAATAAATAAATCTTAGTGAAATATTAGTCATCTTAGTAATTGTCATGTGGAAAATCCTAACGACAAAACTATATACATATATATACCAGGACAAACAACGACAATATATGTATAAGTCTAGGGAAATGATTGAACGAACTGGCAAGATTTAGAGAACGTGGGGAAAGAAGAAATTAAAAAGATGGAATCATATCAAAGAGATTATAGAATAGCAAGGCCTGGAAAGGATTAGAAATAATTTCGTTTACTGAGATTTTTCAATTAAATGATTGAGTTTAAACAGACCCGGACAAATATTCGATGTCGGGAAAACTACTATTTAGGAATCATTCTACGATATTATTTTTTATATATTATGATCCCCTAATAATTTAACAAAATACAAGAGGTTAAATTTTATGTACTAAGGCAGAAGATTCTTAATTCATGGACCGCAATATACACCAAGTTAAATACGACATACGAGGGGCGGTCAATAAGTTTTGCAATGCGGAAATAAGGAAACGAGATATGAGGAAAAGTGTTTTATTATTCTTCAATATAACTACCCTCGACTTCAATGCACTTGCGCCACTTGTCCCTGAGGCTTCGAATTCCCGACAACCAGAAATCTTCCGTCTGCTGTTCAATCCACTCCTGGACGGCGAGCTGGACATCTTCGTCGTCCCCAAACCGGCGTCCACGCAGTGCAGCCTTGAGCTGGCGGAATAAAAAGTAGTCGCTAGGGGCCAGATCTGGCCTAAGGGGGGGGGAGGATGATTGAGCTCCTCGAATCCGCACTCGCGCAGGGCAGCTTGTGCAACTCTGGCCTTGTGGACGTTGACCACATTGAAGTCGATCATGGGGCGTGAGGTTTCTAGAGACCAAACGGGCAGAGACCTTGGTCATGGCCAAATTGTCGTGGATGATGTTGATAACACTTCCATGTGATATTCCAAGTTTTCGCTCGATTTCTTCGACCTTTACGTGTCGATTTTCGAGGATCATCCTCTCTACACGGGCCACATTGTCCTCGTTGGTCACGTCTGACGGGCGTCCTGGAAGGGATAATCTTCCCTATTCCGGTGAGAAATGGGTGCATAGGAAGGGGCGGTGTTGGTGTACAGTGAAACCATGCGTTCATGGATCTCTTTTGCATTCTTGCCTTCCTTGGTCAAAAATTTGATCACTGCGCGGTGCTCAACCTTCTCCATTGTTGAAAAATTTGTGACTGACGATCTGCGATCAGCTACTGCTTTTTAAATAGACGAGGAAGGAGCGTGCGGCTTCATAACTTGTCCTAACACCCCCACAAACAGCCACCCCCCTTCCTCTGTTTTGCCCTACCGATTCGCAAAACTTATTGCCCCCCCCCTTGTACTTTAACAGAAATGAGCCTTAGTTTTAGGGGCGCCCGATTGCCATCTACGAGTATCTCATTATATTTTATTTTGGATGAAAAGTTAGGTGCAAATAATGTGTCTCTCCCCATTAGCACGTAAATATTCAAATACTTGCTTTTGTTGTGAAAAGTGTGGGTGGGGGGTTAGGGAAATAAAGCAGAATTTCATCATTCAGAACATAGACAAATAGAATGTCACCTTGAACTTCATTTACTAAACGTACCACCGTTTGGGATGATAATCTCTGACTAAATGGCATAAATAAGAATTCAAAGTATCCGATGAGGGTGAAGACGCCGTCTTCTCCAAATAAAGTGAATAAGGGATATGATTAAACGTCTCTAGATGAAGATAGATAAAAAATTATAGCCTACAATAAGTTATGTAAAGTCACACCCAATATGCCAAATATCATCCACTTGTCAATCATTTTCTCTTAAACTCGCCAACCTTATATTTATATTCAATGGTTCTTCCAACCCTTCCTACATTCGCGACATTCACTCATAGTTCCCTTCACATTCTTATCATCCATTATTTTTATATGCCTGTACCACCTCGGAACATTCTCAGTTACAAACGTATTCATATCTTTCATCACACCATATGTACCTGTTACCCAATTGTTTCTCTCTATATATCTTTCTCTCACCATAATATTTCTCGATTTCTCTACTTATGCTCTCTATTTACACTGCTCTTACTCTCAATATTTCTTTTCCCTCCCATGCCATGATCTCGCTTCCATACACCTACATCAGGCCCTGTATGCTCTCATGCAACTTTGATTTGCTGATTCCACACTCACATGGTCAGTTAGAGGTTTCACCTCACATTTAAGCTACTACAATATCACCCTCCACTTCATTCTCACCTCCACCCCCACAAGCGAATGGCATGTGTAGATTAAACAACCAAGTTGCCACTAAAGATTCGATGGCTCCGGCTCCAATCCCCAGAGATAAATCTCCGGTTATTCTTTACACATTTTCACTTCTTCCAGTTTTACCACTTTCTGTAAAAAATTCTGGTGCAGATGCCCACGTTCGTTGTCACTTCTTTGTTATAAATCTTAAATATAATAAAAATAATCCTCACCTCCAAACAACTTTACTCTTTTCTGTAGTTAATTTGAACCCCCTCCTCGCGCATACCCTGTCAAATGCCTTAATCCTCATTTTCAAGTCTCCCTCCCCCTCGTGTTTCGCTCCCTCAGCCCCTAAACCTTGGTCTTCAGCTTACACCAGAGGTGGGGAAACCTGCTTAATATAAGAACGAAAGACTATAAACTTCAGAGGGTTGAGAGGCACAAGACAAATTTGCATTAACATCCTTTGTATTAAGTACAAAGGATGCGGTGGATAATTTGTGACCATTTGCAACTCTGAATTCCGTGCGGGCGTCTCTTGTCTGGCGTCGGTTCTTTGATCTTGTACCGACAGCAATGAATAGTAAAATCCTCCACGTCTTTAAGGTGTAAATTTGGTAAATATATCTGTATAAATGAACTCTGTGTTATTTATTTTTAAATAATGAAGTTAGACGAGAAATTATCCATCACCACATGTACCTATGTTTTTCCATATTATCTAAATAAATGAAAGCAATAATATTTATTCCTATATACAATTTTAAGACTAATTTGTATTAGTTCCAATAATGCCACAAAATGAGCTGAATACAAATACTTCCATTAACCCGACATTAAAGAACAAAGAGCTACATATGGCTAGCGAGCCATGGTTTTACCCACCCGTCCATGAACATTCATCATCAGTCTCCCAAACCTGCCCTTCACTCTAGTTCGTACCTCTCTCAGTACTCCACATATAAAAAAATATTCCGAAGGCATGGGGACATCATACACCATTGCCTCTTGGAGGGTTAAATTGTAGTCCACGGCTAAAGTTATGGAAGAGCATAATCGAGAAAAGGTTGTCAAAGAAAGGATCGATATTTTAGGTGATGTTTGGACTTACGCGAGATATAAGGATGAAAGATACAATTTTATCGCTGTTAGTTAATGGAACCATACATTCAAATGATTCGCTTAATTCTATTGCTATTCAAAAGGAAATAAAATAAAATATGATGGCATACGGTCAAAGGTTTTACTGACCTATATTTGTCTTCAAAAGGTATGTGATAAAACACTACAGCATGAAGTTTGGAGATATATTAGAGAGAAGAAGGCACCGTAGAAATATATGTTGTTAGTTTGGTATATGTTTAAAAGATCAGAGATGCGAGTCAGAAAAGTGTAGTATTAACTCATAAGATTACTTTTAATTCCGGATTACATCAAGGATTTTCTTTGCATCCTTAATTGTTCGACCAAATTATAGACGTTTAGTCCCAGAGAGGTAGCACAAGCTTCATCGTGCATGTTGTATGTTCGACATTATCCAATGGATCACTAATAGAGGAGTCTAAAGATAAGAGTGTTGGAAAGGGGTGTCGAAGATAGAGGATTAAATGTTATAAAGTATGTTGTAAGAAACTTTGAATATTTTGGGAAAGTGGCCTGAGGCTAGTGAGGCGTTGAATAGGTGTGTAAGTGTAAGGTATATGTTTGCGGGTAGGTTGTTTATTAATGCGGCTGGTAGTCCGGAGGGGCCGGGTGCGCGTTTTGGTGTTGTTTTAATGTAGTGTAGATGTAGTGTCGAGCAACTCCATTCGTATCAGGGGGGCGGGCCTTAGCTCGTTAGCGTGAGCCCGACACCACTCCTGGACTTCCTGGAATGCTCTTGCGCGTGTGTTTGGGTAGGTTGTGTATGTGTACTGTGTCCCAGTGGAACCTAAATGCGTCTTGAGGATGACGTTGGTGTCTGTGAGTGTTTGGTTATTTACTTGGAGGGTGATGGGTTTGGGTGGATTGGTGCCTAGCATCCTTTTTACGCGCCGCCAGAAGAAGGAGGGGTCAGTGCAACGAGTGTCGTCCGCGATGCGGACGATCTCTCGCCACTGTCAGTTCCTATCTAGCTGCACGCACTGTAAGGTGCGGGCACATAGGTGAGTGATGTTGTGTTGTCGTGGGCCTCTGGTGTAGTGATTGTTCTATTGTGTGATGAGTCTTTGAGTGTGTATGGAATATGTGAAGTGTTTTATACATGTGTAGGTTGTGTGTGGTGTTTGTAGGTCGTGTGCTGCGTTTATGGTGTTCAGGATTGAGCACCAGTGGTTGTCTAACAGATCTGAATTAGTGTGGTCCAGGTCAAGGTTTTGTGGCGTGTTTTCTGTTATGTCTCTTGAACTCTTCCCAGTTCGTGTTTTTGAAGTCGAAGAGAGGTGGTGTGGGTATGATTATGGGAGATATGGATAGGATAGGGCATATAGGTATGTGGTCAGAGGGTACGTGAGAACCCGGAGAGATGTGAGTGTAGAAGCATGTAGCGTGGTCGTTGCGGAAGACCACGTCCGGAGACGTGCTACCTCTACGAGTACCGAAGAATGTGGGAAAGGCCGGGCCGATGTGCTCGTAGTGATAACGCGGCAGGGCACCGGCCAGGTACCTTCCTGCATCATTCGTGGTATTAGAAAGGATGTTGGGTGAAAAGCGTTGAGGTCCCCCGCAAAGAAGATAGGTAGGTTGTGGTTTGATAGAGCCCGGAGTGGGACTTATATGTTTAATTGTAGGCGTGGTGGTCTGTAGTGCGTGGCCACTAGGATGGGGCCGGAGCGTGTCTGTACCTTGGAGGCTAGAAAAGAATCATCGCGTGTTTGAATAAGGGAGTGGTGTATAGAGCGCTTCATTAGAATCACTGATCCTAGGTGCAGCGCTTGTAGAGTTAGATATGTGTTACGGTAGCCTGCAATGCGGAGTCTGTTGTTGGGAGGGTGTAGACTGGTCGATTTCAAGAGTATTATGTCAGGTTTTTGTGTGTTTAGGACCCAGTTGGCAACATTATGGCGAATACTGTGCCAACTACGTACGTTTAATTGTATTATGTTGAGGCGACCTATTAACGTGGGCGGAGTGCGCGTGGGGCTGCTTTAGCCGGGACCGCTCACCTCTCTTTGGTTATTTCCCAGGAGGCGTGGGGAGCGAGTACCTTCAATGGTGTCAGCTGTGGTTTAATGGGAGTGGAGAGGTTGTCAGTGGTGTTATTGGGTGGGCAGGCCGTGGTAGATGAGAGAGTGTGTTCTGTGGAAGGAGGGTTAGAGATAGTGGGAGAGTGGGTGGTGGTCGTGGAAGGATGATTGGAGAGAATAGAGTCTAGGAGGGGGGGAGTTAGGAGCAGAGGAGGAGGGAGTAGAGCTAGTAGATGGGGGGGTAGAGATAGTAGGGAGGTGCAAATTATGAGAGGCGGGGTGTCGGGAGAGAGAGGAGGTGGGGGGGGTCGTGGTGGAGTTTTTTGTTTAATGCGGGGTGTTGTGGAGGGTGTGGTTGTCGTGGGGGAGGTGGAGGAGGTGGCGGTTGTGGTATCAGTGAAGTGGGGTTGGAGGCTGTGAAATGGGGTGGGGACGGTAGAATGGGGGGTTGGTGGCAATAGAGGGATGAGTTGAGCCTGCCGAAGGAGGAGTGCTAGTGGTAGGAGGGAGTTAAGGGAATAGTGGAGGAAGGAGTGGTAGCTGTGTAGGGAAGAGATGAGGTGGTAAGAAGAGAGGTGAAATCAGTGGGTAAAGGAGCAGTTAAGGTGGGAACAGTGGCGAGAGGGACAGGAACAGAAGGGCGAGAGGAGGCAGGAGTGTGGTGAAGGTGGGGGACGGAGAGTTAGGGGGGGGTAGGTCCAAGGGGGAGAGGGTGTTCGTGCCCACTGGGGTGGGGAGGAGTGCGGGTCTCCTGTGTGTATGCTCGACGATTAGAGCGAACACCTTCTCGGGGAAGGTGATCTGTTCTCGACCGTTCGAGGCAAACAGTGTATTGAGTAGGTTAGTGTATATTCGGGCGTCACCCCTCGACATGTCATTTGCCACCATTGAAATCAAAGTTGTCGGGTGTAGCTTTGGGTGTGTGGTCTCGTTGGGTGTGTGGTGTGGGCTAGGGGTGGGTATCGGGAGTAGCGGAGGATCTCTGGGTATAGGGTGTTTGGGTGGGGGCGGGTGTCGGAACATGTCGGTGATTTTCTGCTGTGAGGGAAAGAGGGGCGGGGCGGAGTGTGTGGTTGTGTTGGTGGGCTGTGGACGCGGTATTGCCGCTACGGCGTCAGAGCGGGTCTTACTTAGGTAAGGGCATTTAGGGTTGATGGCGACGCCGCCACAGTTTGTGCAGAGGGGTGAGGTGGCTGTGCAGGTGGTGTAGTGGTGGCCCACTACACTACACCTTGAACAGACCAGGTCTCCTTGGCAGTTTCGTGTCTCATGTCCGGTTTTGTAACACCGGTGGCACTGTGTGGGTTTTATGTTCGGCTGTGGCTCGATGTTATGTGGATATGTTAGTGTGTCGCAGACCTTGATGCCTTGGTTTAGCAGTAGTGTTTTGTTTTGTTCGAGGGACAGTGTAATTACTGCCCATTGTTTTGTACGGTTGTAATAGACGTCTCTGATGACCTCCTCCCCATACTTCTGTCTGAGGTTTGTGCGGAGGTCATCGGTGGAGAAAGCCAACCATAGGGGGTTGTTCTTGAGGACTCGTATTTGGTGTTTCTTGTGTACACCATCGGCTAGTTTTATGTGAAGGTCTTGTGCGGCGAGTGTGTCAGAGGAAAGTTCGTCGAACTTGACTGCGTCCTCCTGTGAGCGGAAGACGAGTTTGTGGCCTGTGTGGGTCTTTATTATGTTTGTGATGGGGGTGTCATGTGTAGCGGCTAGATTGAGAAGTGTGTCTTCATTGTTGGTAGTGGGTGTTTTTTCTGTTATGTGTAAGAGTGTGAGTGTGGATGTATTGTTATGTACCATTGATGATCGCTTTTTAAAACTTAATTTCCTTTCTTTAGAGGGGATCCTCCACCCCTCTTCTCAGTTCCACTAAATATGCTCAAGTAGTGATAGGTTGCTAGGTGTCACCACCATAGGGTTGCCAGCAATCGCTGCCTTCCGCAATAATAATCTACCACTCTTCGCTCAAAATGACGATAGAAAGACTAGATAGAACCGAGATAATGGTTCAACTTAGGACCAAAATAAGAAAAATGTATGAAACCAAAATTAATATTACAAAAGTAAAAGAAATGTAAAATTAGACAAAAGAAGTAAATATGGAGTTGTAGTATATGACTACAAAACGTGAAATAAATATAAAAGAAATTTAAACTGTTAGGAAATTGAATGAGCTTGGAAGTGAAACTATAGTGATGCCTATTCCTGGAGTATAAGGATCTGTAAACCAATTTTGAGGCATAATTATTAATTGCTTTCAATAAATTTTAGTCAACTATTTGATGTCAATCAACTCCCAGGGATCAAATCGATGCCGTGATCCGATTGAAAAACAAAAGAATGAAGCAACAAAGAACTTCAGACTTTGACCAGTTTCCCACAAAGTGAGGTCGGTGCAGTTTAATGCCATAAAAATTACCCCACCCCTCACCCCCTGGATGGCCTTTTAAGACCAAGGGCATCCATTATTTTGTCCACGCCGAGGGTCCGTCATAGCAATGGTGTTGCAGCATCTGGTCCAGTCAGGGTTGCCCCCAGGGCAAAAGGCCCCTATCATACTCTATCACAAGCCCGCACCATGCACCCTTATCATTCACTCCCTCCTCAGTCAGCTCATACCCTCACACACCCTCATTCACAGAATCAACCAACTTGTTACGCGCTTTTCCAACCCTTCTAACACTCATTTTCGTCTATTCTTTTTCACAAAATCTTTTTTCACCCATTTTTCTTACATTCCATACCACTTCCAAACCCTTACAGTCACAACCTCATTCCCATCCTTCCTCACAAATCACTTGCAATGTTGCTACTCACTCTATCCACCTTCAGACATCCGTCTCAAGTCGTTCATTTGCACTAGACTTCTTTCCTCCTCCTTCCATGCCATAGGCTCGCTCCTATACAGCAACGTTGGCACCAGCATACTCTCATTCAACCCTAAAACTTCTTAACGCATTCCACACTTACATTTGTACCATTCACTAACGCTCAACCAATAATGAAATCCGTCCTCCTTTTTCTTCTTCGTCGAGCGTCAGTAGTATGAGATGTATTAACCCACTTTGAGTTACGTCACTCAATGCGCGCAGGATCTATCCTACATCGCTTCCCCTCCTATTCCTTGCACCAATTCCCTATCAGTATCAAGACAGCGCACACACAAACCCCCAAGACATTACAGCACTGTGAGTGACGTCACTTATTTGCCTGTTCAAATATTCCTTTAATAATAATAATAAATCTTATTGATGCCTGTTCAGAGATAGCTTTAATAATGATAATAACATAATTATGATAATAAATCTTGTTAATGCCTATTTAAAGATTCCTTTAATGTTTCACATATGTAGGTTGCTATAGACACCGGGGTAAATAACTAGAAAGATCTCCGTTTTCTCTAATAAGAGAATTATGGTTTCTGAGAGTTATTGATACAATTCCTTTTGGGGTTGTTAGAGAAGCTGTATGAAACCTAAACTTCCCTGGAAAGGACGAAGAGACTCCGACAGGGGATTCGAAGCGGTATTGGTTGCTAATTATTGCCATATACTAATTGTTCTCTATGTTCTTTCATTTTCTTCATTATTTTGCAGAAGAGTAAATATAGGGATAACCTGGCTTAAACTTATTAACTAAAATCGAAAGGAATGAATAAAATATCCTGTTCTGAAAATATTAAATTATACATTTCACTGGTTCTTATCGTAAGAGTACTCAGTTGTTTTTTTTTTATTTTCACCTGCAGAACTTAACAAAGATGAGTGCCATATTTATTTTTTAACAATCAAAGGAAATCTGGCCTATTATCAAATGCTTAAATATTAACTCCTCTTTTTCAAGTTTATCTATAATAAATAATTTATATATCATGAATTATTTCCTTTCATATCGACACATTTTCGGTAAGATTGGCGAAACCTTTTTCCCCTCGCACTTCGGTAATCCCACTGTAAGGTCCATGGCGTAGACGGAAGAAGGATACTTACAGGGAATCCTTCCACCCATTACCAATCGCAGCATGACCATCATATCCTACTCATTTCTTTATCACGTCGAATCTGATGAGCTCTTTCGTCTGCGTGTTGTGTCGATCCTGTATGCCTCACTATTTGCTTCACTCTGCAGTCTGAGAGCATAAGATGTTGGACCTGTTGAGCAAAAATAATCGCCATAAGCCTCCTACCCCTATACTTACCTTATCATTGAGATTACCTAAGAATTTACTCAACCGTGAGACTGGATCACCCCACCCTATAGCGATGAATATTGCACTGTGTGTAATCTCAAAAACAACGTACCCGACTCCAGGGTCTAAAAGGGTCCCGATTCCAATCTAATTTCGCACCTTGAATGTCCTGATTTTTCCTTTACTAGGGTAACTCTCCTGGCCATCTCTATCATGTGTATTTTCCTGACGATCATCATGATGGCCCTCGTCTATCACTACAGAAGTGTGAAAGTCTTCAAGATGGCTTCTCCACCCTTCCTCGAGATCTGTTTGTTTGGATGCATCGTTATGTACCTCGAGGTAAAGAGTACACTATTTCGTGGCCAAGGTTTACCAAGAAATGGGTTTTATTGCTATTTTTGAGTTGTGACCCTACTCTATGGAGACTTAGATATATGAAGACCCTCCTCACTATTCATTATTCACTAGTATAAATGCAATTGTTGTATAGTCTCTTTATCTCTGATTGTTACTTACCTTTACTCGCATGATTCTTTTCTAGTTCAAGAATACAAGGCAATAAGACGATGGAATGATAATTATTTGAATACACACACCATCTCTTTTCAGATGGCGTCCATCTTTCCGGTATTAGACATGTTCTTTTGCATCTGTACTAAGTGGACACGTCACATGGGCTTCTGCATCACTTTCTCCTCGCTCCTCATGAAAACATGGCGGTGAGTAGCGAGAAATCTTTTAAACTAATGGTCTCTAACCTTTAAGATTCAAAGAACCAATTTAAAATTCGAAATTTAAAGTGGTGAACTTAATAATAATTTGCTAACATTATACTTATACTCGTATAGCATTATAATATTCAATAATTATATTCAAATTATACTTAAATATAATATTCAATTATAAGACTACAATTTATCGCATCTTGGTCAAATATTCGCCCCCCCCCCTCCCCCGGCATTGTTTATTCCATAGGTTACAACAATTATCAAAAATGCTATTATGGGAAAACCGAGAAAGCATTACAAGTTCGTATAAAACAACATCAAACCAATGTACATAATCACAGCGAACAATCCGCTCTTTTCTTATATATGTATAACCTTAACCCCACTATCACCTGGAATAATGCAAAATCGGTCATTAGATGCCTCAATTACATTTCTAGGAATATCTTGGAGTCTATATCTATTAACACGTTCCCAAATTTTAATATTAACCCTGGTTTGTTTACGCTGGACCCCATCATCACTTCACATATAAAATTTCAAATAATTGTGTTTCAGGATATTGTACCTCCGAATTAGGGTCCAGAGAAAGGTAGTCATTATTCACTAGTATTAAATGCGATTCATACAAAACATAAGTCACAACCAAACTAAGAGTGCCTTTAGGGCTAAGAAAAAGACGCTCGGAGAAGCACCATGAGAGGAGGAGGCTTAATTCCGAAGATCTCATCCCCCCCCATCCTTCCCCTAACCCCAGGGGGATGGTGAAGTATATATACCGATAATTGTAGAAGAACGAGGAGATCGAGTTCGCGATCAAGACGACGAAATCCGGCTAAGTGCCCGGCAACCCTACGAAAGGAACGTAGAAGCAGCTCGTGCTGAGCCAGTTCCTAATGGTCACACCGAAATTTAAGTTAGCTTGTAGTGAGAAACAAGTTCAGCTATCTCTTATCAGAGAAACTCCCTATCCCGGTTTACAACAAACCCCAGAGATAGTCCTCGCCATTGAGGAATACCCCAAAGTGAACTTCCTGAAACACTCCCCATTCGTCAAAGGATTCACTCGTCTTCTCATCGCTCGTCAGTGCGAATTATTCTAAGATTAACCAGAAGATTGGAAGAAGCATACTTTCCCTGTCCCGTTGGTGAAATCATCTTATCAAGACAACGTGTTTAACGCCATCCGTCGCCCGCACCGAATTCATCTGTGGCTTTAAGTCTATCTCCGCGCCAGACAAACATCTGGAGTGTCTGTGAATACGTCCACGCGCCTGCCCGCCAACAACATTCTTGCATCTCCATAAAAATTGACGCCAGGTCAGTCTCCAACCAGATTCCCTTGTGGTTGTTTTTTAAAGGTAAATAAATTCCATTATCTTTTTTTGAAGGTCAATTAGTGTCCAATATTAAAGTGAGCTTTAGGTCAACCATTACTGTATATTCATTAGCGTAATTTAGTAAGTCTCCCCTAAACTCGTTTAATTCATAACTGTGTAGTTTGTTTTGTTAGATTTCAATTTTTGTTCATGTTGTAATTAAAGGTCTATTTCTTTAGAAGTATTTAATTCAATCCTCGAAACGCTAAGCATGGCACTAGAAACCCTCAAAGATTAAAAATAATGTAATAATAATAATAAAATATAGCACTCTTAGAGAAAACTTAATCAAGGAGTTTTGAAGTACGTAACAAACCTATACGTACGTACACCACCACTCGGTCCTTGCAATACCACGACATAAGTTGAATACAAATTGGTATCATATTGCAAAAATAGTAAAACATTACTATGATTAGGGCAAAAATATCAAACGAACGTTTCAAAAAGTATCCGATGCATCTATGAAAACTAGTTAGTATTTGGTGATATGACCTTTCGTCGCTAGTACAGCTTCCAACCATTTGGGATATTTACTTCCGAGGTTCTTACAAATATTTGTAGGTATCTTGTAGCATTCTTCTTGGTATATTCTATTTAAATCTGTTAGATTTCTTGGGTCCTTTTTCTGAATCTTTAGTTTTAATTCTCGCCACAGGTTCTCGATAGGATTTAGGTCTGGCAACTGACTTGGTCATCCCATAAGCTTTATTTTCTTCTGCTGAAACCACGCTGCAGTGCCCTTGGGGGTATGTTTTGGATCGTTGTCCCCCTGGAATGTCCATCCTCTTGGAAACTTCAAGTCGACTGCAGACTGTAAGAGATTATCATCTAGAATCCTGCGATACACCTGAGCATTCATTTTCCCTTAAATAATATAGAGTCTTCCAGAACCTGCAGAGGAGAAGCAGCCCCATACCATTATGCTGCCTGTATTTTTAGGATCATGCGCTGAGTTTTTCTGCCTCCAAACGTGACTAACACTATTCCGCCCAAATAACTCAATCTTCGTCTTGTCCCCAAACTTGCAGGCTTCTATAAATGTTCCTTGGCAAACTTCAGGCGATTTCTGACATGAATTGGTTTTAACAAAGGTCTCTTTCTTGGTGTGCGAGAATGGAATCACTCGTTCCTAAGAACTGTTCTAATTGTATTTTTGCATACATTTGTCCCAGGTGCTTCCAAATCTTTCTGAAGTTCAGATCGAGTCACTCGAGGATTCTTCTTTACTTTACGGACTATATGTTTAGCCGCACGGTTTGAAATTTTAGATGGACCACCTGAACGTGGTAGACTTGCAGTGGATTGATACGACGTGAACCGGGGAATCGTGTCACCCATGTTTGAGATTGGTATTTTTAGCATAGATGCAATTTTTCGATAGCCCAAACCACTTTTATGTAACTGAACATTTAGTTATCTGCTCCTTTTGGGGCAATTCTTTAGTCTTCGCCATATTAGAATTAGTGTTGAACGATGACCTCCTTCTTATGCAGCTCTCAGACACTGACTGAGGTCCACTGTTTCACGTGGACGAAGTAGATTATTTTTCTAGTCAGTTCTACAGCATTCTTGTCACGTAAACCACTCTGGAATGTTCGAGAACTATTTATTATCGCTTTAAAACTAATTTTGTGGGTGTGTTGGATACTTTTTGAGGCGATAATCTAACACTTTTGTCGATATAATATCAATGCTTTACTATTTGTGTATTCTAATACCGAATTTGTATTCAAGGTACAAAATACATAAGATGTTCAATTTATTTTCGATTACTTTGCTGTTGTGTAACTATGGTAAATACACTTTTGACCATGTATCCGATATTTATTGCACCCACTGTATATATATATTAGACTGGTCCAGATCTTTAGAGGCGATTTTAGACTTAAGAATTTCTTAGTCTCACTCATACAAATTGTGAAGCTTCCTATAAAACCAATTTTAACAAAGTTTTTAGCTCAATTGAACGAGTTTTAGTATTGTATTGTCACAAAGCTTTCAAAGTTTGACGTTTTGCAGGCTTCTGCAATGCTGCAGCCATCTTTCTCTTCGAATCTAGATTGACACCTTCATCCATGAAGGCAAGGGTCACAAGTTCTTTGCTTAGATACCAAAGGTAACGACCAAATGCTTTGCTAGCTACAGAAGTAAGTTCCTTATCTTCAGATACAGGAAACTTTGCAAGTACTGCTCCCTTCGTGGAGCAGTGGATGCAGTTGAAGATGTAAACTAGTTGAAAACCTAGTACTGTACAACAAACTGTGCAAATCGCTCGACTGATGTCTGCTCTTTCTTGGTCATTATAAATTGTGACTTGAAGAGTACAATTTTAATTGAATAAATAACTTTTGCCATCGAACGTGCTCGATGCACTGCTCCAGGTTGTTTGAAGGAAAAGCTTTCTGTGTCACCCCCTAATTATGCAACTAATAGTTGCAAAAGTTCTTTGTAATCTGCTCGAAGCTGATGACATTTCAACTGTTCTTGACAAAATATAAGCACAGCTTCTTTCCAAGAAACACAAGTATTGTGTGCTTCATATGATGAAGTATTGATAGTCCTCCAAGAATAACGAAAATGCTTGAATAACTGAGTTTCTGGTCAGGATGAAGCACCAAAGCACTTTCGAAATACGTCAGATACAATTATTTCGTGAACATGATGCCTGTAAGGAAAAGCAAGAAGACTTCTCTTTAGTTTTGTTTCTATTGTCACACATGCACCTTTCTTAGGACCAGTGTTACTATCTGTGGTGTAAAAATCGGAATCTGGCATCCGTTTTTCTTTATCAGGTCCAGTTTTTGCGGTACAAGGGGTGATAATAATTTTATAGTTTATACATGTCCTATATTACATCCAAATTTCAATAGTTTTTGCACTACTGTATTCGCAGTCAATTTTGTGTACATTTTAAGTAATTATGTTAATAAGTTTATATTTTTGCAAGATAGAAATTGCTTAGCATTATAATAATAAGAATAACCAGGCAATGGCTTCGCCACTTCCCGCTACGGGGAGAGCTTGCGCTTCGCTACTAAAATTCAAATTTAAAATATAAAAAAAGCAGCCATGGTTAAATTTTTATAAATTTTCTAAACTTCGCCAATTATAATGATTATAAAAAGAAACTCTAAACTAAATTTCCCCCCTTTCAAAATATCACCTTGCTAAAATATAGTTATAGAAGAAGATATATAAAAATAAATTTTCTGAACTTCACCATTTGGAATTCTTTGGGTTTTAAAAAATTCACAAAATTTCGATACATAATATTGGCCGTATGCTAAGAAAAATGTGAAATGCACTTTTATCAGATTTAGTGTAGCTTCACAATTATTAATAAATTTATTATATGCAAAAGGCTAAAATGTAAAATATATATAAAAAAAATAGGTTTTTTGCTCGAATGTGCATTTCACATTTGTTTTAGCATACGGCCGTTTTATATTTATTTCTGGACTTCACCATTTTGTTTTGGGATATTATAAAAGAATTATTAGAAATAACTTTGATAAAAAAAACATGTCATAACAAACTATATGAAATTATTATTCAAATACTCGAAAAAATCCCCTTCTTAAATTATAGTTAGTGATGATAATAATAATAGTGGTTTAGTTAAAAATGAACAGAAAATGTAAGAATAGCTCCGACAGACTTTGCTATGTTTGCGGCAAAGTGACTTTTTCCGAGCAGCAAAGTACAATCCCTCCTGTAATTAAATCTTTGTATCATGCCTATTTTGGAGTAAGGCTAAGAGATCAAGATAAAAGTTTTGCACCACATATCTGCTGCAAGGGATGCTACATAAGTTTAAGACGCTGGAGTCAGGGCGAACAGAAGTCTCTCTCTTTTGGTGTTCCCATGGTGTGGAGAGATGGCAAGGACCACACTACGGACTGCTATCTTTGCATGACAAATCTTAAAGCTGAGCATTGTATCAAGTACTTAAGCTTTCTGTATTATACTGACTCCTGAAAATGTCATTATTATGCAAAGACTTAGCATAAAATTAAAAACTAACATAGCTTACTTCAGCATGAACATATCTTTTACTAAACATTTATGTACTATCTGCAACTCCAAATCAATTCCTTTATGTAATATGCAATTATATTTTCCACAGGTATAAATAAGAAGAATAAACATAGTGTTGTATATCCGGATGTTCCTTCTCACATGGTCCAGGAATTCCTATACCTTTTCCCCCTGAAAATATAGAGGTCCATGAAGAGATTAATATTGAATTTGGTCAAGATTATGACACATCTGAGTCATATCAGGTTTCCACACATGATATGGTCGCAAGACCATTCACTCAAGTTCAGTTAAATGACCTAACCACGGATCTGGGGCTTTCAAAAGAGAATGCACAACTTCTTGGCTCTCAGCTTGAACGGAATCTTCTCGCTAAAGAAACATTTTCTTTTGTACAGGAATAGAGAACAAGAGTTTCGAAGCTATTTTTTACAGCATTCTTCCAGCTCTTTAGTATACTGCGCCAATATTAAAGGACTGGTTGAGGCCCTTGGAATTCCCTACAACCCATTAGAATGGAGACTTTTCATAGATTCCTCCAGTAGAAGTTTAAAAGCTGTGTTACTGAATATTGGTAACAAGATAGCTTCCGTTCCTATTGGCCATTCAATCCAACTTACTGCGCCAATATTAAAGGACTGGTTGAGGCCCTTGGAATTCCCTACAACCCATTAGAATGGAAACTTTTCATAGATTCCTCCAGTAGAAGTTTAAAAGCTGTGTTACTGAATATTGGTAACAAGATAGCTTCCGTTCCTATTGGCCATTCAATCCAACTTACTGAAAGTTATGAAAATATGAAAAATTGCTGGATGCAATAAATTACTCTACCCACAATTGGAGGATATGTGGTGACTTAAAGGTAAGATCACTTTACACTTGGCATTTCTAAGCTCTTTAAAATTCACATTTTTATTTTTAATTGTTAATACTTGTATACACCTTTTGGTCAACTTACATTTTACAAGAATGCAAATCTAGAAATTATGAGTCATTTTTGAGTTATAATTGTTTGTTGAAGTGTGTCCTTATAGGTTAATGCATCCTTTGGGGTTAATGGGGAACTTATTCTAATTGAAAAAGGTATACAACATAACTCAATAAACTCAAAATGAGATGTACATACATATATCCAATTAGTTCCAATACAATGATTTAATGCATCGGCATACAAGATTTTTCAGTACATATTCATATTCTTATTGTTTTAAGAAATATTACTTTGAATTTGTTTTTAGAAATATTACACTATGAATTTACATACCCTGCTAAATTTCTTTTCAGGTAGTATCTCTTATATTTGGGATACAAACAGGCTACACGAAGCATCCCTGTTTCCTATGTTTATGGGACAGTCGCGCAGATAGTATGCACTATGAGAAGAAGGTTTGGCCTCCACGAGAAGCATTTAGAATTGGATCAAACAATGTGATAGCTAAACCTTTAGTGCCTCCTCACTAAATACTGCTTCCTCCACTGAATATAAAGCTTGGTATAATGAAAAATTATGTCAAAACCCTTAATAAAGAAGGCCAAGCTTTTAAATTTCTTCTTCAAAAATTTCCACAAATCAGTGACGCTAAGATCCATGCGGGAATTTTTGATGGACCTTAGATCAGGAACTTGATGAGAGATCAGCAGTTTGAGGCATCAATGACGGACATAGAAAAAGATGCCTGGAAAGCTTTCAAATCTGTGGTAAACAATTTTCTAGGCAATAAAAGAAGCCCAAAATATGTTGCTCTGGTCACTCAGCTCCTAACTAGTCTCAAATATTTGGGAGCTCGAATGTCTATAAAGATATTTTTTTTACAATCCCATCTGGATTATTTTCCCGACAACTGCAGGAATTACAATGAAGAACATGGGGAAAGATTCCACCAGGACATAAAAACAATGGAATCCAGGTACCAGGGTAAATGGGACGTAAACATGCTTGCTGACTACTGTTGGTGTTTGAAGAGTAATGCACCAGATGAGAGGCACAAACGAAAATCGTCAAGTGCATCTTTTCTTGGAAATTATAATTATTTTCTTTATTATGTTGCATTCTTTATTTTTTTGTTTTATTAAAAGGATTATAGTTTACATACGTTTATTCCTGTTTCTATTATATAACAATAATAATGCATTATTAGATAGAGAAAAGTTTTTTAAAATCTCTTTTTCAGGAAAAATGAGGTAATCTTAATGAAAATGGTGTATGCTGTACTGAGAAAATCTTACCTGATTGAACAAAAATACATTCATTTTTGAGCTCAGGAGGTTGGATTCATTAAGAAACCACAAAGAAATCCTGAGGAACATAAATATTTTTTTCAAACGCAGGCCTGTGTAATCTATGAACGATCCTTGTTTGCTCTTAGAAAATGACGAAATCACTTGTAAATCATGTTTCCTTATTTCCTATGGGTTATTGGGCATATGTATATACTCGTATGTATATATATATATATATATATATATATATATATATATATATATATATATATATATATATATATGAAGAAACGCTCACAAAGTAAAAGTGAAAAAATTATTCCGAGCGTTTTCGTCTTTATTCTGAAAGACGTTTCAAGAAATAACAAAAGACAGGTCATCATACATTGGCTTAAATAGTAGTGAGAGGGGAGGATTGGACTACCTCTCCCAAAACCTTAATTAGGGGGTATAAAATTCTAAAACATCTTAATTTGTGATTTTATATAGGAATTAGTGATGGGGTCTAGCTAAACAAACCAGGGCTAATATTGAAATTTGGGAACGTGTTAATAGATAGACACTCCGAAATATTCCTAGAAATGTAATTGAGGCATCTAATGACCGATTTTGCACTATTCCAGTTAATAGTGTGTTTTTTAGTTATACATGTGAATGAATAGAACAGATTGTTCGTTTTTGCTACGTACATTAATTTGTTGTTTTACACGAACTTGTAATTTTTTCCCTGTTTGCCCATAGTAGCATATATTACAATTGTTATAACCTATGGAATTAACAATGCCTGGTCGGGGGTAAATTTTTAACCAGGGTAAATAGAATGTAGTTTCATATTCGAATATTACATATATATTCAGAGGCCTGAGTAGACGAGGTATTTTATTGAAAATTTGGTTATAGGGTAAAACTAATACAATTTTATCCCTATGAGATAAATTCTATCCACTTTTTGTCTAGATATTCTGGTAAGACTATTCTAAGGGCACGTAAAAAGATGGAGTAGAAAACACTTAGTTTGATGCTGATGTGGTGACTTGAATAAAAATGGATGTAAGAATCTATGGCTGTGGGTTTTCTATATATTTCATATTTGAAACAATGGTTTATCCGATCAATTAAAATATCTAAGAAAGGGAGAGTGCCATCTTTTTTTAACTTTTAATGTAAATTTAATAGAAGCCATTAACTTGTTAATTTTAGTTAGAAATGCATTAATATTTAAATTATTAGGGCCAAAGGCATAGAATATCATCAACATATATCATCCAAGCTATGGGATTTTCATTAATTTGCTCTAATATTCTGCTTTCAAAAGATTCCATTTATAGGTTCGCCAACAATGGGGGACAAACAATTCTCCATTGCCATTCTAAAGGTTTGGCGGAAAAATTTGCAATTAATAATACAAAGAGCGATAAGTCTTATGAGGACGGAAAAGAATATTCGTAGTGCAATTGTGACTAGTAATGAGGGAATGTGGAGGAATCAATATAACGAGGACAAGCAGACGCTAGTTAGTTTATACAGCGTCAACCATTACGCTCCGCTTGGAAAAGACTCCCTTTCCCCCCTTTACCCGCCTACCCTTCGAAGTCGCTCGCAAAGAAGGATTTCGGTCAGCAGATTTCGTAATTTACGAGACTGGTGGTGTAGTCCGTTAATATAAACATAGGAGGGTGTGAGAGCCTTTAGAATGATAATCTTCCTGCCTAAGGCTTCGTCGGAACAAAATCTAGGTACAGGCTCACTGTGTCTCCTCCGATTGTTTATGTCTATTTTTCGCCAAATAGACGAGATCTTATCTTCCTCGTGCATAAACATGAAGGGGAGAAGTGTCACAGCGTTGAAAATTTATGCCCTAGGAGAGGGGCTTAACTGTGGGCTAGTGAGGGGTCGCCCTTCCTAAACTCCCTCGTCCTTCCTCCCCTCAGGAGATAATTAATCGACGTATATATTTCGATCTTGAGAAATTTAAGGAGACTCCGTGTAGCCATCGAGAGAAGAAGACGAGTCCCTGAGTCAAACAGGTAATAAAGAAGATAGTTGTAACCAAGCGGGGTTTACCCTCCCGAGGTTGTTCCTTTGGTCGCTTAGAAGAGCAGACTAGTGGTATCAAGACCAACTCTCCTACCATTCTCGTCCAGAGAAAATCACGTATCTCAGTTTGCTGAAGAAGCAGAGATTCCACTCACCTTTGAGGAAGACCAAAGTGAATTCCCATTCGAGAAGAGATTCACATCATGGTTAAGTCTCATCGTCGAGAAGCCATAATTGGTAACACAGGATCGAGATAACTTCAATTCATCCAAGATCCCATCACTTACATCTTCAAGTCGAGAGAAGCATCGTCACCCACCTCCACCTACGCGGGAGAAGCATCAGTTGTTTTCCCGAATCACCTCAACACGCTCGCCTCACCTCAGCGAGGAGGTCTCCACTCAAACTCGCCCAAATCAACTCAGAGAGGAGGCTCACTTTCAAGGTCACCCAATTGTCGACACTCCACGAGTTATAGGTAAAACGAATACAAAAAAAAAATTCATTCTTGTTATTTCCCATTCCGTGGAAAGTGTATTCGTAACAAAACCATTTCGAGCTAGTAGCCGTAACTAACCTAGTTCATTTCTAAATGACTTGAGAACTCGCATTAATTGAGCTTAAATCTCGTGTATTAGGAGGGATTTTTGCGTCAACCATATCGTAGTAATCATTTGTAGTGTTAAATTTTATTAGACCCTCTTACTATAGAATTAGTGTATTTAAAGATTTAATATTTCGTTCTTTTATGTTATTAAAAGTATATTTTGTCGGAGTTGTTTAATTAGATCCTCGAACGCAGCAAATGGCAATAGATAAATCATAATACTAAGCCTCTCTGGTTAAAGCATTAAATTAGAGAAAAGTGGAATGGATTAATTCATATACGAATCAAACGTACATCCTTACTCGGCCGTAATACACGACAGGGAACAACATCGAAACTAACCAGGCTAAAGTTATCAGAGGAGGGGAGCTCATTAAGTTTACTAATGAGGTGAATATTATTGATAATATGCGAATTTGAGATGGTCCCAACTAACGGACTTTAAAGGGAAACTAAGCATTTCGATAATTTATAGGAAGTACAACCAGTTGAGCTTATTATAGAGCGCCTTAGGTTATTAGGTATATGAGTTTTAATTACACCATAGAGGTAGGGAAGGGATGTATTCGATGATTTAAATTTATCAATGAGGTCAGAGGATCCTTTAAGTAGAGAACGAACAGTTGAGTGAAATTCTCTGTTTACCTGGTCATTAGGATTGCGTTTAAGGGTCTCATAAGTGGAAGTATCAGAAAATAAGATATTCATCTTATCTAAATACAAAGGATTATCAATTAACACAACAGCCCCAGATTTTTCCGGCTTACAAACATGAATTTGCTTATTATTATTAAGAGAACTTATCACCCTTCGAAACCGAGTGGGATAATTATAGTTCACTTGGCTTAAGCAATTATACACACAACCTTTAGCAATCGAAATATTGTTGGGGGGCACATCACTTATTTTTATCAAAGTATTTCTTGTACAGGCATATGCATGATTATTTATATATCTTATTATAATAAATCTTGTTCATGCTTGTTCAGGGAATTATTTCGGTGTCGGACCTCCAAGATGGCTGATTAAGTGTGAAATCGATAATTCTACTGAATGTATCAGATTAGGCAGGCCATTCCACATTCTAGGAGCAAATACAGAGAAAGCCCGGTCGCCTATGCAGCACAAACGACAATGAGCAACAATCAATAGGGGAGTAGAACTAGGCTTCTTAGTGGTCGGAGTAAAGTTAGTGAGGAAGATAATAGGATGTCATTAGGGTGACTATATTGTGATTTATTTTCTAGAACGCCTTGTTCTAGCCTAAGTGGTTCTTGTAATGGAGGTGTGGGTTTCTTGTGGAGGGATCCGAGTACCGTGTGTGGCAATTGTGGCGGGATGGTAGCTCGCTTGAAATTGTGACGTTGCTGCAGAGCCGCCGCAGAATAGACTATTTTGTGACAAGTTGCAAATACTTGATAGAAAAGAGGAGGGAGTTAATAGTGGAATTTATTGCTACCAAGAACCCAATAACTCGTCTTTCTTCTCCTGTCCCTGAGTGTCTGGAAATCAATATTAATTGAGTGTCAAATCAATTCTATCACAATAAATCATAGGAGGATATTAAGTCAGAAAAGAGGGGATCTTAAGGAAACCGCTGGGGAGAAAGAGAGAGGTTGAAGAATAAAAAATCTCCGGCAAAATGATCATTAGAAATTTTGTTCTTGGTTATTATTTCCGGATTGTTTATGGTCCGAAAATAAAGAAAACTCTCGTTATTTGCCAGAAACATTTGGTATGTGCAGTGAACATTCAATGTACATAAGGCAATTTCAATGATAAAAAAGATGAATTTATGTTTAGAAAGTTAGGTCAAGAACAACAAATCAAATATATTACGTATTTAGACTAATTGATCAAAAGGTTATGAGTTTCCCATCATGTACTAGTTATACTTTCCTTTAGAGCAGCAAAATCCAATCTATTATAATTAAAACTATTGCCTTGCTCTTATGCTTTCGTTCAAGCGTCGAAGTTAGGTTTTATTAAACTGTTTTTAACCAGGTTTTTACACTCTCAAAAAGGTAACAGCAAGAAAAATGGCTTGTACCATTTAGCGGGTTAATATTCCTGCCACAGCGATCCCATGATGGCGACACCTGGCAACTTCAGGCGGTTCGAAGCTTACTTAATTGTGAACATGTTTGTATAACCAACCGCTCCATACCCTTTAAATATCGAACCTGTGAAAGATACACAGTTATGAATGCTAGCAACGCTCCATAAAGGGCCAACTCAAGACAACGAAAAAAAACATAGACTTATGTGTGTGGTATTAATTCCATCTTGACCACAGTCAAACCTTCCCCACAGTAACGGATTATTTCAACAATATGCATAGGTAGTAAATTCACAGCAAATTCGGTGTTTGCTACATCGCCAATTTACCCGGATCAGGCAGCATAAACCTGAACGTGGTAGATGCTTGTTAGTTGCTCGCCAACCACAACTGGCCCATAGTTTTCGGTCGTACAAAGAAGAGATGTGTTCACCTTGTATATTCAACATATACCATCCTGCAACCATAGTTTCATTGGACGGTAATCTTTAGAGATGCGAACGGAAAGTCTATTTGAGGAAAATTTCTCGCTGCTACCTTTGGTTCCGTTAGGTGAGCCGGTAGAGCGCTGGTCTAGATAATCAGGTCTGTACCGGAGTGAGGCGGGGGGGTTTTCGTGCCTTTTCTCGAGATCATCTCTTGTAAGATCTCTGCTCTTCGGTTTTTGGGTCAATTTTCACACATTAAACGGATCATGCAGAATAGAATGCCTTTTGGCCCAAGCTTCAATGAATTATACTTTATGTAGGTAATGTAGGATTAAGACCCTAAACATATTAGGATTCAAACTATAAATATAATCCAATTTGGACATGCAGGAAAAATATTTTAACTGAAAGATTGAAAGACATAATTATACGTTAATACCGGGTTGCCTTTCATATAATTAGTGCCAATTTATTCTTTCAAAAGTTCCAAGGAGTCAAGTAAATATTCTATATACATTTAATAATATAAAAATATACAATCTTGCCGACTTCTGGCTTTTTATTAATGAGACGTACCCTCTCGTTATGGTATAAATAAAAAATTAGTTTAATAAGATGGTAGAAAGAGGATAATCTGAAAAATATTTACTTACAAAAAACAACTTAAATGAAAAAATAATTATTAGATTTAGCCTAGGCACTAAGATGAAAAATCAAGGTAAACAAATGAATGTTGTGGGTCTTATAATTTTTTCAATCACTGTTTCCTGGGAAATATATATTCACATTTATTGTAAAAAAATTTAAACATTTATTAAATATATAAATGAACCATGATTATCTTACCTCAGATAGTGTGTCTAGGTCTGATGCAGAATAATCTATTATTCAAAAGTAACGATATTTCGACTAAAATAAGCCAATTGAATTCTCTGGATGTTTATATGTTTGAGACCTCAAAATACTTCTTCAAAACGCAGTGACACATGTATTTGGATTAGTTAAATTGAAATCAAGTTTAAAAAATACAAATGCATTCTACATCTAAAAGATTTAATGAAATTAATTTTTGCTAGTTAATGCCGCCTTTAAAAAAATGGATATCAAGATCATGAGAATTAGATCATGAATCTGTCACCCAGGGAATTTGCGGTTTGATATCCATAATTCTTGATATCTACCAGGACCCAGGGTTTGGCAAGTCGTAAACATGAAACTTCTAACGAGTTTTTCCAAGGCTCTTTCGTTTAGCGATCAATGAAATCAAGTTAAGGTAAGCAAGCTCCGCTCGGCTTGTTAAGATCTTTGAAATTTCAAATGTTTTCATTCATGATTTGTTTGTTTTTCCAACGAATATAACTTTGCATTTGATTTATAATTTGACTACGTTTGACCTTCATTGGAATATTTTATTCAATGAGAAATATCAACAAGTCTGGCCTTAATCAGTTTTTTCCTTAGAACAAACCTTAATTTTAGTGAAAAATGACTTTTACCGACAACAAAAATTATATTTTGAGTAATTCTTTTGACAATGCATGATGCTATTCATTTTGATGCATTATATTTATGTGTTAATAGTTAATAAGGTTTAATTTGTAGGTTATATCTAGTTCTGGGTAGCATCAATAGAGTTACCGTTGTAACAGCTATTTATGGTTGGAAAAATCAGACGTATGATAGAAAATTTTCGTAGAGATGAGAAAATTTCTTGGACAGGCCTTTAGGCGAAATTTATGTCATTAACCCTTATGACAAAACTATTTTTTAAATAAATTATTTATTCTTTTATATTAGTATCAACTCTTTTAAATATATGCTGCCCAATTGATTGGATTATAACCCCAAGATATCACTCTCGAAACTCAAAAAATCGCTAAAATGAGTTTCAAAGATGTTGCGAGAACATAATTCTTAGAATAAATTTCACTATTTCAGTTTTACCATGTGATTTTGCCTTAATATTTTAACTATTAAAACTAAATGATATTTACACTCACCAATAGTTCACTTACACTTCCCACTCTACTTTCGTACAACAAGATGGGTAGATCGGATAACATGCACAAACGCAACAGAAAGTACTCTTCCCATCCAAACCTTTATTGTTCTGTTAAGTAGAAAGTAGCCTGTCTTTTTACATGTACCAATAACCTTTTGTAGCGATAGTGCACTATGATTTATAACTTCTCGTCTAGAAAGAGTTCATCCAGTGGTAAAAATCCCTTACACACTCTCTATGCAAACATGTCATGCCCAATAGCTCCCACTTGTCTAAGATCTTCCTTATTTTAGATTCTGGTGTTCAAACATCACGAATAAATAATTGGAATGTTGAACTCCTGTTATTAACAACGAAAGTGCCTCGTTCGTAAGAGCATTGTAATTTGAAATAAAAAAATAAAAAATCTCAAAAATGACCACCTATGTATTTTATGATGTATTAAAATGGGTTCACGTCAACCCCTAAAACATTTTATTCAAAATGCCCGAATAAACAATTGGTGGTCTGAAGACAACTTATCTCTCTTTAGGAAATGTCCGAATTGACAATGTGGTCAAATGACCGATTTTCTTTTGTGTTTTTTGTTCCCTATTCGGGTACTATTTGTGCAAGCGTTGCGACAAAGGTTAATAACATGCAAATACTACAAAAGCAATGACGAGCGACAATAATTAATACCAGACCTTTTAAAAAGTGATACTTTATACAATATCCCGCCTTCCTAGAATTTTTTATTTAACTCGCTGTGTACTTTGCAAATAGTAGAAAAATAAAGGCCGTCAATATCATAATATACCATTTTGTTACCGTAAAAAAGTGAACAGCCTGATTCATATTTTACCAATTTAATGCCATTTTGTAAGCTGTTAATTATTTTCATCTAACTTTTTTCTGTTAACTCAAATTGGCATTTTATAATATTGTTTAGTTAGTTTAATCAATATAAATAGACTATCTGATAAAAGAACAATAGACCCCAGGCGCTGCGTAAGAAAATAGTGACCTATAGAACCTCTAACATATGGGTTCGACATATCTCCAATGTCATTATTCAAATATATTTATACATATTCAAATATCAATATTTCTATTGATATAAGAAAAGCTTGTAAGATATCATTGTTTTATTATTATTGAAAATACATGTAAATATTAAATGTGTAACCTGAATGTACCAATTTAATTTTGTTTGAAACTCATGTTCGCCGAGATGTGTGTGGGTCATGATTATAAATTGTGAATTGGAAAGTGTTGCACGAGAAAACGGGAATAAACCTAAGCAACCACATAAGAACTAAAAATCATTGACAGCCAAATAAGATACATCAGAAAATTTAAAATCTTCTTCCTCAATGACAACGGATAGACAAATAAAAAAAGAATATACAACGGAATTATAAGGAACCTGGTCCCAGACATCATCCTCATTTCTGAGCATGGCGTCGATATGCGAACAGAGTATATTAAAATATATAATTATGAGGTGCTGATGGCCAACCACTCTAATGAGAGATTTGATGGCGTCGCAATTGCAGTCAGGAAAGGACTAAAATTCCAAGAAATTCAAGGTTTGGAAGAGTCTTACCTGGCTGTGAAGATCAAGATGACCTATGATGACCTTGTAGTGGCAGTTGGTTATCAACCACCTAGACGCTCATATTTGTCAGTTCTTAATTTCATCCTCCTATTCCGTAGAAACGCCTCAACAAGTTTAATTGGAGACCTTAATGCCCGCTGCAGAGAGGCAGGATATAGTACGGCTTAAAATGGAGCGGGAAATACACTGAGCCTTCTAATTAGGAGGAACATAGTGCAGAGAGTAGGTCCAGATTTCTCCACATTCTTTGACAACACCTGATGTTGTATTGACTAACACCAACTTTGCTCTCAACCAGGTGACAGTGCCGGGTCCTTACATACCATCGGACCATATCAGAATGGTAACTACGTTGTCAAGCTCACCAATATAGGTCCAAATACCCAAACGGGGATGCTTGAACAGGGCTGATAGGGAAGCATATAAAGACCAGTTGAGCACCATACAAGTAAATATACTGGAAGGCGCATCGATTGAGGAGATAGACCATCATCTTAAAAATATAATGGAGAAATTCAAGGAGGCTGACCGTCTTGCTATTCCTTGGGCCGGATTTAAAACTCTCCCGGCCCCGAGGTAGGATAGGGAAATTACCAAAAGAATGGACCGATTAGATCTCCTTATCAATGAGATAAACCTGTACGGTAACACAGCCCAACGCTATAGAGAGCTACGATGATTAATAGGAACCCCTCTAAGGCAAAGAATAAATATAACGATCAACGGAGGTGAAATCAACAGAGCTGAGGACGTCGAGCGTCAATTCAGAGATTATTAGAAACAAAGATTTAGTATTAGCGAAGCGGAAAACGCAGATGAAGTTGATACAAGGTTGAGGGAGCTGGGTGAAGAATTCACACCTCATCTTCTGGTTGACCGTACGCGCCGTGCTCGGAAGGAGGGTATGCCATTCACATACGAAGAATACGAAACTGCACTGAAGAGTTTCAAACAAAAAACTCCAGGGTTGATTGGAATTACGAAGACTCACCTAATAAATGCCCCTCTCCCCCACGTAAATCAAGTCATTTTAAACATCTTAAACGCTTACATGAATATTGGCAACTCTCCCGAGTCATTGAAAAAGGCTAAGATGATATTTTTGTTGAAGCCTGGGAAGGCTAAAAAAGAGATAAGTAGCTATAGACCGATCTCCCTATTGGAGTTCATCGGTAAACTATTCTAAAAGTTCCTGAACACAAGACTTACGAACTATTTAGAGAATAACGGCCTCTACAACGACCAACAACACGGTTTTAGAATAAAGCTCGGAACCGAAACCGCATTAGCCCTTATAACAGAGAAGATCTCTAGATGCTGTACTTAGAGATGTGGCCTGGGCCTTTGACAAGGTCTAGGTGCCGGGCCTGACAAAGATCCTGTGCAGCTACCTCGATAATCGTAAGGCCATGGTCAGCATTAATGACATCGAAGGATGCTCTTTAACCTGGAAGCAGGAGTGCCACAGGGTCGATGTTTGAGCCCCACGTTAAACGCGATATTTACCAACGACCTCCCACATCCTGCCTACGATTTTTCCCAATACATACAACTGGCAGACGATGTGACACAGATCGTGACGAGCGACTACCCTAATCCGAGAGATGTGGCAAACAGGACAGGAGGAGAAATTGCTATAGTCAACAACTACGAAAGGAGGAATAAAACCAAGACGAACATCTGCAAGTTCAAAATGATTCCGATGAAACGCAAACGAACGAGGGAAGTTGTGGCGGAGGGTGTACGTTACCAGTACTCCACAGACGGCAAGGCACTAGGCCTAAAGATAACAACGAGTGGTTATAAAACACATCTCAAGGAGAAGATCGCCAGAGCCAAAAAGGCGCTGGCTCTCTATTCTGTTTTAGCTTAATGTCAACATCCAAAAAAAATAAATTATTTCTAGCGCTCCTAAAACCGCTACTCCTGTACCCCGTCATTCCCCCACACACCATGAGTAAAACAGCGCTAAGGGAAGTGCAGAGGGTACAGAACACGGTGCTGAGATTCATATCAAATGTTACTCTTTGGGACCGTCTCCCATCGGCATTACTACATGAAATAAACAATGTAGATCCGATTAATGTGACTTTACACAAGCGTGAAATCAATCTGTGGGATAAAATATATCAAATTATACCAGAGGAAATCACGAGCCAATTAAGACTACCTGATGATGAATACCCGAACATGCACTTTAAGCAGGCGTTCAAAAGTAGCCAGCTAAAGATTCAAACAGATATAATACCAATATATACCCAAGAAATAATAAAAAGGAAGATAAAACATAATTTAACTAGACAATAATGAAAAACAAAGAATAAGACAAATATAACTCAAGAAAAGATACGTAGAGGACATGTTTTAATAAAAAAAAAGATCCGAAGTGGACACAAAAATAGAAAATCTCTAATACAAAATGAATAATTAAAAAGAAATAAATTACAAAGTTTTAACAATTAAATAAAGTTATATAAAAAGATCCGAAGTGGACACAAATTAAAAGACTAATACATAATGAATAATTAAAAGGATTAAATTACAAAGTTAGAACAATTAAATAAAAACATATTAAAAGATCCGAAGTGGACACATTAATAAGTTATTTACATAATCATTAACATAAATATGAAGAATCAAGAAGAATAACTGCATTGGCAATTATCCAAGATTAATTGAACTGCTAGAACATAAACGAAAACAAAGGCTTGAACGCTAAAACATTTTTCATCGCAAGAATCAATATAAATATTTAAAATACTGAGCTTGCCAGACGACCTGGCTCATATAACTCTCTCTCTCTCTCTCTCTCTCTCTCTCTTAATTACACATACTTCTATCTATCTTTTCTCTAAGTATCTCCACACCAATTTCTCTCTTTAAACATCATTGATCATTGAATGAAGGATATCGTAATATCCTAAACATTTCCTTGATCCTGCCAATGAATAATCCTAAATCCACTAATGAAGATTTCTTTTACCCATAAAAGAGGCCCTGATCCTCCCTACCCAGCCTTCAATCAAGAAAGAAGAAAGCTACACCGCCTGTAGTGCCTCCCGCAAAAGGCACTACCAAAAGAAGAGGATCGCTCGCCACCAGAAGAACCAGAGCTCCTCATTAGTGACTGAGAGAAACCAACTATACTTGGTCTACCACACCGGAAGTCTCGCCTTATAAGCAAAAGATGAGGCAATAAAGATTACAGGTGTTTGCACCATAACGGAGAAGCTCCATAAAACCACGTATTACACAATCAATGCCAAATTTAAGTTATCCGACAACCCTACCTATACAATTCCATTCCCATCAATTTATTTACATGCCAATACCAGCTCAGAATATTCTCGGGTAAAATCAAGGTGAAAACTTTAGGCAGAGGTTAATTTGGGTTGTTCCTACTCTTTATTGCTTTGATTTTTTTTTAATTACATCTACTCACATGTCTCCTTACCGCAAAAAATATTACTTCTGGCTGAATATCAACTTCAAATTCTGAGCGATGGCTCTCTTTTCTTGACTTGATAAGAGTCGGGGCTAACCACAATTTGTAAGTTTTCGGATTGCCAAAACCCTTCTTTTATATGATCACCAAAAGATTATCGGTTTGAGATCGATGGAGTTTCATGGCGATTTGCCCATATATTCCACTGCCACTTCTTTACCTGTGCCTAGTGGCATCTGACTCTATTATGGTGGAAAATGCACAATATCACCACCCAAATGCTTATGTATTGACCAGAGTGGTTAGCAGGGGAGATGGTCGTTCTATTATTTGTTGTTACGGTTATTTTGCAAGAAATTTACCTCATCCAAAACCTATATCCATGGCTGCACTACCGAAGACCAATTTTTCGGTCATTCTCTCCCTGGCGGATTTTCCTTCGAACCATTATGATTTCATATCTGTCTTCGCATAGTAAGGACGTGGTTTAAGAAAATTTGGCCCTGGTCATTGATTGAAGATAACTCACTCTCAAGGACCCAGTGTCGGAGATCTTCCTTTACTGCTCATCTGCTTTTCATGTCTCACGAGTGACCTTGACGCAAGCTGTTCACGGAGTTCACGCACTAACTGCCATCAGCAATCTCTCAGTTTCACACCATACAATTCACCTCGAATACGCCAACATGCTTGCCTCGTTTCTCTCTCACTCCGCCCCGAGTGGCTAGTCAACGAGTTAAACACACAACTATACACTACATTAAAGCAACTGATCTACCCATGCACTTTCTGCTAAAATATTTAGCCCATGTCAAACCCAAAGACATTATAGATGAATTTGTTAATATGCACATAAAAAGGGTCATCAGGCTATCTCCTAAATGGCTGTAACTGCCCCTGTTATTTACTTTGAACTCTATTTCATTCTCCTCGACCTGCGATCATCATTACGAACTTGCACTTTTTGAAGAAGCTCTTCATTGGCTTTCCATTTTGCTCTTTTCTCTTTATTTGATTCCTAGCAAAATATGTAATGTGTAGAATGGGCAACATTGCTGCAACTTACATTCGGGGGATTGCGTGAACTTCAGGCCTCAACACCAGCAGTTTACCATCCCGGCCTCAATGCTAACAAGAATATTTGCGGGTGTATATCTTCCACACATTTTCACATTAATTTATACATCTTCATAATGAGAGGGCGCTTTCTCATTTTGAACAACTTTTCGAGCTATTAGTTTCCTACAGCTTGAAATCTAGTCCCAAGAAATGTCATTTTGTTGTGGGAATCTATTAACCTCTAATGACATATGCCCATTACTTGAAGAGGTGAAGGCCATTAAGTATTTCCTAGTTTATTCCATTCTCAAATCCTTGAGATAATTTCTTCATCAAATCATCTTTTAGAAAAAACTTGACCCAAATGCTACTACTATTTTAGTTTCTCTTATATACCTTCTGAAGAGTGCAAATACAGCTCACAAATGCGTGCTATCCTCGCCTCCTGGTTTGATTCTCGTTTTACAAAGGGCAGCTCTGCCCTCGACGACGTTCGACAGAAGAGATAGCAACATTTTTAAAACAAAAGCTGAGTCACGAAGCTAGATCGTCCACTTCCAAATTTCCTTAGGGTTTTTTCTCCGTAAGGCTTCCCGTGACCCATAAAATAATATCCGTCTTCTCGGACGAGAAATTAAACGGACATACTTCGGTAAAATAAATTACCAATTACTCAAAGATCCATGTTCCCTCGCTTTCAACAACCAAACTTCAAATCTACCAACACTAACTGCCAGTCACTTTGATTTTATACCTAAGTTCGTTGACGATGTGTGTACAATGTTTTAAGCCAACTTACATCTTACCAACTCACTCGTAGATAAACTGACCACAATCGTGGGAAGGCAGTTCCTCCCTTGGCACAAGGTTTCAAACAAATATTGACCGAACTATTCATAGTGCCATAAGCCATTCACTCCTTACTATATATATGAGAAATTCATCTTTGTCAACACAAATACAAAGGTTGTTTGAGAAAATGCGGTGGGTAGAATCTCTCACTCACATATTTTCCACTCATCTGCCCTTATTTCCAAAATTAAAAATCTTGATCTTAGTGGAAAAAAACTGTTAAGCTTTGACGTAAATAGTTTGTTCACGAAATTCCCGGTCGATGAAGCGCTTAATGTTTTATCGAGAATTCTTCACAATCTAGATATTAACCTACCCTTACCGATCCCTAAAATTATTAAATTAGGGCGCTTATTTGAAACTAATAATGTATTTTCAACTAAAGATATGTTTTTCCCCAAAAAAATATGGCCTAAGTATGGGTAACCCCCTTTTCCCCATCCTATACAATCTTTTTATGTAAAACTATGAAACGACCCTAGTCCATAGAATCAATTTCCAGCCTCTTATCTGGTCATGGTATGTAGACGACATCCTATCAGTATGGCCGGTAGACAATAAAAAATTTAAATGAATTTTCCACAACCTGAATTCGTTACACCCATCGATAAAATTTAAAGTAGAATGGGAACAGAACAACTCTTTATCGTTTCTAGACGTAAAAATCCACCGTTTAAATAATTATATTCAGCGCTCAGTCTATCGAAAACCTACAAATTCAAATGCTTGCATACATTTATTCTCATTACATGACAAATCCGTTAAGATATCTGTTCTTTTTCCCCTTTTCTTCGAGCCTATAGAACATGCGACCGAATCTTCCTTCAGGAGGAAATTAGCCACCTTATCTGCAATTTCATCGAACTAAAATACCCAATTCACTTCTTAAACAGATGCCATACGAAAGCACGAAAAAACTTCTATGCTATCTCCGCACCGCGAAGGAACGATGTTAAAAATGTGTTAGTTTTCCACATGCTCCAACTTTGCCCCCACCCCCCTTAAAATCGTATGCGAACGGAAATGACATACTCGTAAATATCACATTTAAATATTCTAAAACCATGAGAAAATCCTTGACTAGACTGCGTCCAATCAATCACAACACTGGGGTATACCGTATACCATGACATAATTGCAATTTGGCATACATGTGAGAGTCGGGCCACTTTAATAAGAGGGTAAAAGAACATCAAGCCAAGATAAGAAGGTGTACAAGTTCTTCAAGTCTCTTTACTTACATTCAAAAGTACAACCATATAATCAATTTCAACCAAGGAAAAATTATTTATAAATCAAACAATTATATTGAGAGGAGGGGCAATACAAATTCAACAAATATATATCGAACAAAGTCGCCAATCGTATTTATAACCCCTCGGAGATTAGTAACTTCCCCTGAGTCAGCCCAAAATCCTTGTGTTATCCCAGATTGTTTCCTGCGTTTTTATTTTGTTCAGTACTTGGTTCGCCTTATATATAATGGGTTCCTTGCTTGTTTTTTTTTATTACTTAGTTGAAAATGGTAATTATAACTTTGTCGAAACTAGTTCTATGGTTATAAATTGTAGAGATATACGAGTTAACCGAGGCAGTTAAGAAGTTGCGAGTGTATATATATCGAGGTCTTACTCATGGGGGAGAAAACCAACAAAAGGAAAACAAAATCCACCTGGGTATCTCTAAGCCACTCTACCCCGCCTCCGGCAACATACAAGTACGATGGAAATGGTAAATTTAGGAGACAGTTATCCCTGACCTCTTCGCAAAAGGCCTACCCTCCGAGGGCGTATTTATAAAGAAACAAGTCAAAAATTCAAACTGTCGATCTCGTATTACGCTCTCCCAAAGCTACTCGACGCCAAGTACGACTGAATTGATACCCACTTCTGTCGATTCAACATGAGATCCAGTTTCCTTAATTTCAAATTGTCGAGAGAGAGAAATAACAGACGCCCCAAAACCCAGGCACCCTCGGGTCTGCCCTTGCTACCCCCCTCCCCCATCCCATTACCCCGCGGGAGTAATTCTAATATAAAATGGTTCTTCAGGAGAAAAAAGACAAAACTCTTATCGTTTTCGTCACGACATCGATAAGAACTTGCCGGAATAGAATTTCCTCAGCAAGTTAAGAGGGACTTTCATTTTATTGGGCAATAACAGATTGCCCCAAACATAATCGGCACAGTTCGATTACCGAAGATCGTCAAGAGATTTTAGCTCCAAGCATAATCGGCACAGTTCGATTACCAAAGATCGTCAAGTGATCTTACCCTATCTGAGTTTGACAACCCCAAACTAGATAGATTTCTCACCCAAAAGAGAAGCTCTACAAGCGAAACCAAATCTCTAGAAAATTATATAGCCAGCTGCAATCCTCGTCTGAGAAAACTTTCTCGAGGTCATAAACGCACGACACCTCGCCTTCTCAATCGGTGTTTTGTTTTGATTCCTGCTATTCGTCTCCTCGAAATTCCGCGTGACATCACTCGTCCAACGCTCGTTCGAAGTAACGCCAACTAGTGAAAAGCAAATAAACTACCCTCACGACGCCTCCCAAGGTATTTCGTTTTGATTCTTGGGGTAATCACCACTACATAATGTAAGTAATCAATTTTATTTTCATGTTCCCGTGCGTTTAACGTAGATTATTTGTTTATCTTAAAGACGATTTTTTTTAAGTAAATTGTCTCCCTTAAAGCAACCTGAAACCAAGTGTCGGTAAAGGGACTTAAGAGCCAATTTTAAGTTGTATTTTTGTACATGTATATATTAACTTTTCTTTGAGTTGATTAATGTAGAGTAAAAGTCTATTTTGGTTGAAGTGTTTAAATTATCCTTGAACGAGTTGCGTTGGCAGTATTTAGTATATTAAAGAGAGAACTCCCCTTTTTATTCATTCAATAAAATAAAAATAATAGAGATCAATCATGAAGCGATCACTAGAAGTACGAACGTACGACTAATTTTTATTAATCATAATAAAAATACAATAAAATTGTGAAACACGAATATTAAATTTGAGACGAATTGATTACATTAGAAATATGGAGACAAAAACAAACATTACTAACGAGGAAAATAATTGACAGTGGATTTTATTCTTCCCCTGTCCTAAAAAAAACATGTGAAATTTAACAAATTAGCATGTTTTTAATGAGTCACTATATTTAATGGGACAGATAATGAATTATTATTGAGACTGGGTTAAAGTTTTGTAATATAAATTGACTCTAGCTGGAAAAGGTCCGAGATGTTTCTTACCGCATTAAGTATCGTGAAGTTATCGAGTGTAGCCCTAGAGCCACATTGCGACAGATGGTTTCGAATTGGGGATGGATCAGGTTTTGAAAGGTGTAGTCCAGTTCTTTCAGATCTACCCATATGCTGCATGAAGCGGGAGTAAAACGTACGCCTTGTTGCCCCCACATATGATACAGTGCTACTGCACGTACAACGAAAAACGTATATAATTTTAGATTGCATATTGGTGGGTGGTTGATCTTTGAACTTAATAATGATCCCAGTCAAGAGTCATTAATGAGAACAATAGATGGTAATAATTGAGGAAAGGCTGAATTTAACATTTTTAACAACTCTTTTTTATGTATTTCGGATTGGTAACCAAAGTATGGTAAGGAAAAGAAGATCTTTAATTTATTGACAGTTTTATAGTGGAGGCAGAGTCGAGTATTTTTTATAGGGAAACAGACTAATTTGTCTCTGAAATAGTGATTTCGGGTAGCCATTGGAGGCAAAGAATTTTGTTACGAGCTCGAATTCTAAATGTAGGGCTGGAAAAGTTGAAGACAAATTATATGCTCTATGGAGGAGAGTATAGATGGCATTAATTTTGAATTTAAAATCACTGGATTTCAATAAGGTTGGGAAAAATGGGTTTTCGGTAAACATTTGACGTGAAGTGATTGTCTACTCGGGTAATCTTCACGTCAAGAAACGATATGCTAACATTTATTTCGAGCTCACAGGAAAATTTAATATTTTGGATGTTTCGAATATAAATAATTGAGGAAAAGTGTACAATGTGACTTGTGTCTAAATAATAAAAAGTGTCGTCGACATAGCGCCTATATAAGAACGCACGAAAATTAATGGGGCAATCATCAAGCCCAAGTATTTCATAATAACACAAAAACATTTGCCAACGATGGGCTTAGAGGAATGGGACTTTCTTTAGGCCCCTCTTTGGCAAATGTTTTTATGTGTGGGGAGGGAAAATTACCGCCGAGCGCAAGAACAGAATTTTCGAAATTGAATTTTAGTCCTTCCTTTTCTTCTAATCATCGTTGGTTATTTTTTCTAACGCTCATTACATATTTTTTTGTTTAATTTTTTTTAAACAACACCTTAAAAGCAGCAGCTTACTCTAATATTTCTTCCTCAGTGCCCCTACCACCACCCTTAAGAGCCCTACGCTCTGGCTCTGCGCCACTAGTAATTGCTCCCCGTAATCATCTGTGCAATAATGGATAATCGTAATTTCTCTGCATTTGCTTCTAAAGTGTGGAATGATCTGTCCATTGCTATTTGCTCTTCTCCCTCCCTCCCTCAGAGCTTCCAAGTGTGTCTTGAAAACCTGCTTCTTCTCTCGGGCATTTTATTGGTTAATAGAAGGGCGCTAAGTAAAGGCACGTGGCCTTGAAAAGCGCATTATGAAACATCCATATTATTTATTCGTCGCTACAAGCACGCATGCTTAGAGCTAATTTTTTTTTTCGAAGGATTCCTGAATCATTGGCCCAAACCATGAATACCTTACGTTCGGAATTATTCTTTCAGAATAAAGACGAAAACGCTCGGAATCGTTTTTAGTCGCGTGCACGCGAGTCTATAAGACACTATGATGATCCGTCAGATGATATTTTTGTTAATTTATAATACGTTTGTTAAGTAAATATTTTTTTAGTTTATTGAAATAATTGAGAGCCCACGACTTTGGTATGTTGACCTTCTTTTCACTTTTTCTTTGTGTGTGTTTCTTCTTAAATTAAATAATGTTTAGTTTTGAAATCTTGACTGGAAATAAAATTTAAAAGACAATCGTTTGTTAAATAACACCCAATATTTGGCAGTAACTATTTTTCTCTATCGTAGCTTTCAACTGCGCTTGTAATTCGATTCTGTGTAGATTTCGGCACTTGCTTATTCTTCTATTCTCACCTTCTTTATTTAATTGATAATTTTAACTCCTTTTAGCTGATTAAAATTAAACAGTTATAACGAGAACGTTCACTCAGAAAACGTAGATTACTACACATATTGTATGTTTTTACACCTGGTGCTCTTGATTATTGCTAATATACGGCGTAGGGCGCATCTAATTTTAGCTAATACATTTAAGGAATACTAAGACCCTTCACTACTGTGTACCTTTACCTTGCTCTTAGCATACACAAACCGGTACGAACAGCGAATTGTAAGCAGAAACTGGCCCTTCCTTCCATTCATATTTGACAGAAAAATTCTATCAATTTAGATCTTTGACGACAAACAAAGGTATGTCAGCCTCAAACACATTAGGGGGGAGGGGATTCTTTATTTTCATGTTATCGTATTTTCTTGAATTTTATCTTTATTGAATCTATTTACTTTTTCTGAATTTCCTTTATCTTCAAGGTGGCCCTTCAAACATTGTCTTCCATATTATTTTGACTCCAATATTCTTGTTGGGTGGGTTAGTTCTTGATCTTCGATTTCTTTCTTTCTTGATGTATCTTCATTTTTTGGCATTTATCTTGAGTTGATGATTCCTTCTTGATGCTTGATGAGTTGGTCCTTGAAGTCGTTTTCTTCCGTTTAACGCCGATGCTCTTAGCCATTACGCCACGGCTTAGCCCATGCTGAGTTGGTAATTTAATGGGCTATTTATATTATCGATTTGGAAGGAATTTTTCTCTGATACATCTTCGCACCCCTACAACATAACATCTGAGTGACCTTAAATTAGGGTTATGCCGTAGGGGTCATATAATAAGTGAGGCAAAAAGTGATATAAAACCTTCTTCCTCTGTCTCTTCGTTCTTAGTGAGTCGTTTTGGAAGGTATGATTGCTGTGTGCATGTATTAGTTTTTAACCATAGCTCTTTCACTCGTATTGCCCACTACGAATGGACAGCTCCATTCCTTGAGTAATATTGAGGAACACCTAAAAGAATGTGGGAAGTGAATTAATGGTAAATCGAACCCATTTCCATGTATGAAATGGAAAATCTTAATTGGGTGCCAAAATAATAGTTAGCAGTTTTGACGGGTTTGAACTTTGAACGTTCCCTCCTATTTAGAAACTAATGCACTACTGGGCTTAGAAAATAGCAGGATTTTACACTATTATTTATGTTCCATTTATGTTTTTATTAGCTCATTCTTGCATTCGTCCATGTAGTTTTTCGTCTGTCTCGACATATGACGATATGAGGTAAATCTCCTTTATTTTCTATTGCTTTATTTTAGTCTCTTCACGATGTGTCTGTCATCTTTTTCTTTATATATGGCCAACTATGAGATTTCTTTCCCTTTTGTTTTTAATTGAGATGGGGTTCAAGTCTGCTGCCGCTAATTCCTCCCATAGAACAGATGATCTCTGCTCCTTCCAACGGTTTGGGAGATTAAGCCTCCGCCAACGTTACCCCAATTAAGTGGGGTCGCGCCTTCTGTGACTGTCCTGAGGGACCAGGTTAGGGTTAAGGGAGGCTGTTGCATGCTGCGGGAATTTTATAGCAGCCCCACCCATTGTGCTAGCGGTCCATGCAACAGTTTAGTTCAAGTCTACAGGGTATTTCAAAAGTCACTATCTCAGGCAAAATATGCGGAATTTTAAGCTAAAAGTTTAACATATTTGCACTACTATTAAAATTTAAGAAGATAGTTAACAAAAAGGTATCGCACAGTATACTGTCTTAAAATTCCTTAGATTGGGGTGTCGTGGTATAGGAAGGACCGAATGATAGAAAGGAGTTCGTACGTATGGGTTGTTCACGTACTAGCAAAATAAGACTCCGTGATTAACGTTATATCTCTCTAAGAGTGTTATGTATTCTTCTTTATTATTATCTTGATTATTGGCTTCTTTAAACTTTGAGAGTTCCTTGTGCCATACTCAGCTATTCGAGGATAGAATAAAAACTTTGTTGAAACAAACTAAAACTTTAATTAAAACAAAAAAAATAAACATGAACCAAAGAAATAATACACACTAAAAACAGAGAAATGACTTCAATCAATTTTAAGTAAGGCTTTCTAAATTGACCTCTCGAAATTATAGTGACGGTTGACCCACCGCTCCCTTCAATATAAAAAAAATGTTAACTGTCTCTACCGGAATTTAAATACTTTTGTCCCTCTTGCGACGGGTTTGAGTTTGACCTTGAACTCAATGAGCCCAGACACCTCAGGAATCTTGTTGGCTCGTTGACGCGTGCCTCGGCCAGATGGTTGGTGGCTGACGGAATACCTTTGAAAGCAACAGAGGACTTTGGCTACTGTGACAGATGGGGGAAGTCACTCGCCTTCGGCAGGAAAGGATATCACTCCGGGATTGTGGAAGAAGGTTCCTTTCTCCTCTTCGGATTACTCTGGGGAATAATTTGCACTGACTAGCGATGAGCCAAGACTTGACTACTTTGACTCAGGGGAGTGCTGGAGGGAGTGTACGCGAGGTCTTCCTCAAGGGTGAGGAATATCTCTGTGCTTTGGGCTGCAGCAGAATAGGAGGGGGGGGGGGGGGTTCTCTGATGAGATTGAGTTGAACTTGATTCTTAAGTCAACTAGCTCGAGGATGAGCTTCTTCTTCTTAGTTCCAGACTTCCTCAAGGGCGAGGACTATCTCGGTGCTTTGGGATACACCAGGATAGTGTTGAAATGAATATAAAGGCAGATTTAAGGACTACGTTACTTCTTGGATGTGGAAAGATCTGCATGGTTTTATGCATACGCTTATCGTGGTGAATTTAAGCCTACCTTGAAGACAATTTCATTTTGTGAAGCTTTTGTTGGCTGATAAAAAGACGCTTGGTAAAGATTCGTAGCCTTATAGAGCGTTTAGGAAATGCGTATTATTATTATTAGTTTAATTTTTTTAACTTCATCTTTGTATAAGACTTTAAAAGAAAATGAAGTGCAGTTTTATGACGTCCTGCAAGCGAATATATAGAGCCAATTAAAAAGGGGCTGCACGGGTAAGATTATGTATCAGGACAGTGAGAAGGAATTTAGGAAATTTTTCACGTTTGATGAAGCCTCTTTACTGGTCTACTGTAACGACATTGGTAACCTGCTGAAAATAATGGACCTGAACTATGATGCTATGGGATGGAGAATTTTCATTGAACATCTAACAGAAGTCTCAAAGAAACTCAGCTGCAATGAAAGAAACCTGCAACAGCATGGATCGTCTGTTGTCTGCTCTCAACTACCAGGAACACAAATGGCGCATCTGTGGAGAGCTTAAAGTTGTTGGAATCATCTTAGGCCTTCAAGGTGGATACACAAAGCATCAATGTTTTATGTGCTTGTGGGATAGTTGGGCTGACGACCAGCATTATGTCAGACAGGATTGACCGTCAAGAGAAAGATTAGAACCCGGTTCACACAACTTTCTGTCCCACCCTCTGGTTGAATTGAGCAAGATATTGCTTCCTTCCCTGCACATCAAACTCGGTTTGATGAAGAACTTTGTCAAGTCAATGGACAGGGAAGGTAGATGGTTTGCTTTCCTCAGTCAGAAGTTTCCATGAGTCAGCATGGAAAAACTGAAGGTAGGTGTATTTGATGGTATTCAACGAGGGAGCTCATCAAGGACATCAGTTTTCATGAAGCAATGAATCCTGCTGAACTCTCTGCCCGGTTGTCGTTTAAGTCAGTCATTGCAAACTTTCTTGGCAATCACAAAAGTCATCAGTATGAGAAAGCGGTTGATGAGTTAATGAAGAATTTCCGCAAACTTGGTGCGCGCATGCCAGTGAAAATGCACTTCCTTCAATCCCACCTGGACTATTTTCCAGAGAACTGTGAAGACTTTGGTGAAGAATAGGGTGAGTACTTTCACCAAGATATCCGTGTGCTGGAGAAACGTTACCAAAGGCATTGGGATCTCAACTTTCTGGCTGATTACTGCTGGTGCCTGAAAAGGGATTTAGTGTCTGATAGGCACAATCGGAAGTCCCTGAAGAGATCATTCATCCATGAGTATTCTTTTTCGTATGTTGTACTCTTCTTGGTATCAATTAGAACATTCTGTGTAGAAATCAGTTCAAAATTTACTATTGTGTGTACATTCACCTACAAATAGATCGGAATATAGGAATTTCTGGCATGTACTTATATCTCAAAAACTTGACCTGATTAGGTAAAATGAGCATAATTTTTGGATTTAGCGCGAAAAGCTGGCCTAAAATCAGGTATTATGTGTCAGACCTTGAAAACAACGCAGACCAGAGAATTATTATTATTATTATTATTATTATTATGATTAAGCCCATGGCGTCAAAACGGGCTGCAGACCAAAAGGGTCAAAAGCATTTGCATTGTAACCCCCATCAAAACTAGTGGAGATTTTTATGCACACTCTAAATATAAAACAAAATGACAAAAAATTAAAAACTTAAAGGAAATAGTTTCCTTTTTTCAACTGAATATTTTTAAACCCCTATTACATATCAAAAGTCGAAAACAAAGGTTTGATAGCTCAAAAAAGAAAGCTTTTCACTTTCATTTTTTGTAAGACAAATAAAGATGACATATATTTGAGCAGAGCCAGGCTCAACTCTACTTTCCTTTTCATCTAAAAAAATACGAAAACCCATTAACTTTATATAGAGTTTAACAAAACTCATGACTTTTACTTAAAACAGAGCGGACCTATACTAAATTATTTAGTTTTACTATTGTACTTATATGTCATCATAAGTAACAAAATTGTTATGCAAAAATGAATTTTTGCAATTGTAAAAGACTAGAAATCAAAATTATATGTTACGATAAATTATATTTGTTAACATATTTATTTTATACACTTTTTTATTTAAAAAGTTCTTTTACCGAATTATTTGTAATATATATCCGCTCTGCATTAAGTAAATTTGCTTTTGCTTCGTTAAACTCAAGACAAATAGTGATGCTTGCCTTTGTCACTGCTCGGCAAGTAACAGTTGCCCTTGGCTGAAAACAGGTTCTGGTAAACATATTCCAAATTTATTGAACGTTTGTCCTTGCAATTTGTATACTGTTATTGAATACGCAAAGCAAAATTGAGAACTGACGTTAGTTAGCCTGAATGACAGATTTGAGTCACTCGGAGACAGACCTATTCTTAGTATAAAAAACAAATATCTTCTGAGTGCCGGAAAAAAAAATTGCCGGAACAAAGTGCTCATCCAGTTCTCTCAATATCCATTATTATTATTATTTTATAGTCTGATAAATTAACGTAATATTTGAACGGAAGAACTAACGAAGCAACCAACCAATATTGAGTTTGTGAGGGAACAAACACGTGAGGGAAGAAATAACGTCGCTTTTAAGCATTGCCTCCACGTGATGGGCCTCGACCAGAAACGAAGTGAGTAAATGAACAGAAGAGAAATGAACTGAATAAGGAAGAATAGTAAGCATGGACATAAAAATGAACCGAAAGAGGAAGAATAGAGGAGAAAGAATAGAAAGTTTGAACATAAAACAAATGAACTGGAAGAGGAAGAATAGTTGGCTAATGAACATAAAACAAATGAATTGAAGAGTAAATAATAGTAAGTAAATCAACAGAAAACAAATGATCTGAATGAGGAAGAATAGTAAGTATGAAAAAAAACAAATTAACCGAAAGTGGATTAATAGTAAGTAAATAAACAAATATATGAACTGAAGGAGAAATAATAATAATAAGTAAATGAATACAAAACAAATCAATTGAAAAAGGAAGAATACTAAGCATAACCATAAAACAAATGAAAAGAAGGAGGAAGAATAGCAAATGAATAAATACAGAAATGAACTGAAAGAGGGAGAATAGTAAGTAAATAAACACAAAACAAATGAACTAATAGAATAAAAATAAGTAAAAGAACGCAATCCAAATGAACTGAAAGATGAAAATAATATTTAAATTAAGACAAAAAATAAACTGAAGGAAAGGGAATAAGTAAAATAACACAAAATAAAAACTGAAGGAAGAATATTAAGTATGAAAACAAATGAACTGAAGGAAGAGGAATAGTAAGTAAATGAATACCAAACAAATGAAGTGAATGATGAAAGATAGTAAGTAAATGAACACCAAACAAATGAAGTGAAGGAGCAAGATGAGGTCAGAAGGAGAAAACATAGTAAATAAATGAACAAAAATGAACTGAGTAGGAAGAATAGTAAGTAAATTTTGACAAAGCAAATGAGCTAAAGGATGGAGAATAATAAGTAAATGAATACAAAACAAATGAACTAGAATAGAAATAATAGTAAATAAATGTACACAAATCAAATGAACTGAAGAAGGAAGAATAGTAAGCAAAACAAAACAAATGAACTGAAAGAGGAAGAATACTAAGCATTTGAACACAAAAAAAACGAACTGAAGGAGGAATAATGGTAGAAACTGATTTAGGATTATCAAGACTGGTACCTGGCCGTCTATAGATGCTGAGTACGGAAGGGTACGTTCAATGTTTTTACGAACAAGTTCATGCAAGAGCGGATGGATATATAAAAATGCTTTGGGGAGCGAGGGGGACGGGGGGCTCGTATTGAATCAATGTAGTACAAGGACATAAAATACACCATTTAAATTTGCCCCATGGATAAAGCAAGGATTAGCTGAGAAGATCAATGATCTACTCACCTAATCCATCCTTTAAATGAACACAAAATATCTCTAAAAACATTTTCTTTTATTATTAATTACCAATCCAAGGTATTTCTTTTCTTTTACTAGTTTTATTTCTCCCAAATTCTCGGGTTATTCTTCTGGTTAAAATGTTTATAGTTGCTTTTATATTTACAATTCATTAAAAGGTGCTGTTTTCATTAGGTTTTGAACTTTGCTTTTCCTCATTAATATTTTGAAAGATTTTATAATTGTTTAACAGAATATTTCTCTACTATTAAAGACTCATTCGCCTTCTTCTATATTTTTCGGGGCTTTATTTCTGCTTCAAAAATATTAATATCCTATTAACTTCTTCTTATTTTATTATATAGACAAAATTTATATCTTTACATTTTTGTTCTGGTAAATATCCAATTCTATTTTCATTTCATAATTTACAATCTTAAATTCTTAAGTGCTATCATAATATAAATTATACATGCGTTATTTGCCTTTTTGACTATCATGTGAATAACTTTTAATTTGCGTTATATTGAATATATCTTTTTCCAGGATTAAAACAGCTACAAATATTATTCAATATTTAGTTTTATTAACTTTACATCGTTCTAAATCATTATTTTTAAAATATTTTAGGTTATTTGTTAAATAAAAAACCTTTATACTTATGAGGAGTTAAATTATCTCAGAATATATTATTTTCCTTTTTTAAACTATTATTTTTATTTTTAATTTGCGTTATTTTGTTAAATTTATATTTTTCCAGAATAATAACAGCTACAAATATTATTCAATATTTATTTTTATTACCTTTACATAGTTCTATATCATTATTTTTTATTGTTTAGATTAATCATCATCATCACTAACTCTATAATTTAATTTTGGTTCCTATTTTTCGTATGATTTTATAATCAAATTATTTTCGTGTATTATAATTCTTTATAGCCATCCTTCGAGTGGAATGATAAAAGGAGAAATTGGGTTCTTTGTGAATAATACAACTTTAGGAAAACAGACTTCATCTTCTACTTCCAATTACCTTCGGATAATAATTTCTTCTAATTTAATCGAACAATTCGAATACTGTTGTATACTTACGTAAATTAAATAATTCTATTTAAATCAACAGGAATCCCGTTGGTTTCTTTATATACTCCAACAGCCAGTATGACCAAAAGGAAAATTATATATTGATATAACATCTATGGTCAAGTTTTAGGTTGTTTTTTTTTAGATTTTAGTAAAGCTCTTAACCGTGTTATTATTTGTTAATTGAGAAATTAATTTTCAGCAAAACCTTATTATCTAATGAATATTAATTTGGATAAAATGGGATAGTAGAAAAATCTCGAGCTGGTATGAGGTTCTTTAATGATGCTTCGCTGCTCGACCCGAGATTATTTAGAGACAAGAAATTATATATTCTAAAACAAAGCCTCGAATGCGGCGAGGTTGAAGGCTGAACATAGGTAAAAGTTTGAAAGAATTGAAGCGAAGGAAATAGGATATAGATGCGAAGATGAAGCCTGCGGATGATTGATGATCTAACTGTTAATATTAAATTATAACTTATAAAATTTGTATACATTGACATAATTTAATAAAACTTTCATATTAGTAAGATAACATGTTCATATACATAGAAAAAAAGCCAGTTGGCGTAAAAATATACATAAACATTTTAAAGGACATAACCTTGCACATAAATATACATCAACATACAACCTACACCTACAAAAAAACTTATTTAAATACATATTATAAAGATAAGTTTAACACCGACATTTTTTAATTATATTGCTTATGGTATAGAGTTTCCTGCATCGATATTTATAAACATTGCTATCTCTTTTAATATTTATTGATAGCCATGAAATAATTGATTTAAAATTGGTCATTACTAATTTTTATATTTACACTCCGAATATTTTATTTTGGTGGTTTATTTGGAGAAATCGATTTTTATTGAAGTTGTTTGTTTAAACACCATTTTAATTCCGTATTTTGCACCTTTTTTTAAAAATTCTCTTACGCACACCTTATTAGTCGCGAGTAGGCGACTTATAAGTTACTATGTCGGTGAGTCGGTCGGATGTAACCATTTTACTTTTCAATGAGTTTTTGAAAGTTTTGAAGGTCGTAAAGTGATAAAGGTCATAAGTCAGAAAAAGGCCCTAAGTCAGTAGGAGGTCATAAGTCAGTTAAATGTATTGAGTCAATTAAATGTCATGTCAATTAAAGGTCATAAGTCAGTTAGAGAAAGAGAGATGATTTGTTAATTGATAATACGTTTGTTAATTATTATTATTTTTTTTTAATTATTTAGAGCGTGCGACTTTGGTCTGTTGACCTTGTTTTGGTCAATGTCGGAATATTGGATTGGGTACCACTTGAATGATTCTTCTTCACCTGTGAAATAGATTTTTTTCTACTTCACCGTCGATGTTTAAGCTTTCTAATTCTTCCTGGTTGATTATGTTGACAATTTTCTTTACCCGAACAAAGAATTTTCAAGTCTACTCTCTAGTTCTCTAGCTGGCAGCACAACACGCGCGACAAGCACTGCAACCTGATAACCACTCCAGCTTGAGCAGACTGGGGAGGCACTAGGCCTTGCTTCTGCCATCAACTTCTTTTCAGTGAGTGACGGAGTAATTGGAGATTCCTCGTGTTTTTGTCGTTCCTGAGTGAAACCAAACAAGCAAATGCGGACTGATTGGAGATCTCTCCTGTTCCCGTAATGATGGAGATAAGCGGTGACTATGGCTATATGTCTTGCCTGTTCCTACCCCACGGTCGTCGAACTAATCGAGACTCCTCATATTTTCGACGACTCTTACTGAGAGTATAGAAGCTGAGGTAGGATGATTGTTGATTCCTCAAATATCTAACTAGCTTGTGATAAATGAAGAGAGAGAGAACGAAAAGGGAGGGAAGACTCCCAACAAAGCTAAAATGTTCGAAACAATTTAACGAAAAATTGGAAATCGGATTAAAGAGGTTAATTGAGGTGGCTAAGGGGAATGCCGCTACCACTCAGACTCAAGCGGATCTAGCCAAACTGACATCAGCTACTGCCATACAGAAGTTTAATTCAATTGGTCTAGAACCAAAGCCATCAACCCGTCGCTATCGCCAGGAAGTGCATCATATGAATGAAGGCTAACCCTTGAGTGGGAGAACAGTTTGAAAAAGACATCAAAGGAAAAATCGAAAAGAATCATCGCTGGGCCAAGGTAGCCAAGGTGATGAAGTTTCAATCTTAATCCTACGTCTTCAAAATAGTAATAGAGAAAATACAGATAGCAGAAATGATGATTTCTCATAACCTTGTGAAGGAAAAAATACTATTAGCTGCTGACCTGTTTCTCCTGCTACCAAGTGGAAGATCACCTAAACAAGAACAAGATTCACTGCTAAGAATGCGCGCAGTCAGTAAATGCCTGGTTACATTGCACATCTCAGCAGAAGCAATGCATCAACTGTCAGAGTCACACCGGTCTCTAAACATGTAATAATCCGAGTACAAGAAAAAGAAAGTACAAGAAAAAGATACTCGAGGATCCACTTAAGCCGGTGTTACAAAAGCCAATCTCCAAACCGACTAGAACAACATCCCACAACCCCAAAACATCATCAAGCTTACCGACACCACACCACACCGATCAAAAATGCTAACTTGCATCATACACACCCGTGCCATGAACTTCAAAACCCCGGGCACATTCAACATATAATTAAACAGGATGTTATGTGAAAACGGGATGTAGCCAATCATGTTCCCTACTAGCCCACAGTCATACAAAGTTTTCTCCTTTAAGGGCACAAGCAGGCAGCTCCACTCAAAATCCCCGAGTAAGACAGAAAGCACAGCAAAGACACTACAGCTGAGATCGCATACATCAAAACGACAAACAAAAGGGAATAAACCTTAGACAACAAAGAAATCAATTTGACGATTATCCTCTATAAAACACAACTCAAAAAATTAACATCAACTCGAAGCATTAGCAATTGAACTACGGATAGGACTATTTAAAGAGTTCTACGACTCACCGTTAGATGAAGAGGAAGTCAAAACAGAACTAGTCAAAAAAATCAAACTGTATGTCTGTTTCCTCAGATTCTAAGATCTCTTCCTCTACAAGAAACTTTGGATAGGCCATACAACTACTAGCAATATTAAAATCCCACGAGCAGAAGTAAGAGATAAGAATGTTTAATAGGAAGACACAAACAATACTAGCGCAAAATGTGTAGGGCTGAAAGAGCAACAAGGAGCATCTGTATAACAATTCCAAAGAAATCGATCCAGATATCCTCATTCTCACAGAAACTTAGGTTGGTGACATCTACGATCAGAATATATATAGGTATAACGTTTTACAAAAAAAACATTAAGAGAAAGAGAGAGAGATACGATGTGGGGTTGTAATAGCAGTTAAGATAGAACTGAAGTGCAGGGAAGAAAGAACCATGTACGAGCCATTCCTGTCCCTCATACTAAGGAGCAGCTCCTTAGGAGACAGAGATAGGCACATGCTACCAACTAACCCACCATCACTACCTACCTATCCATGTCGCGATCTCCCCTTTTATGAAAAAATGCCCACTACTTTTCGCTGGGGACTCGAACTCGAAGACCATGACAGCTGTCTACACATGAGTCAAGAAAAGAGGGAATAAATTTGATCTCCTGATCAGAAACAGCATTTATAGAACGAAGAGGGCCTAACTTCCCTTCGTTCCATTTCCCAGGGAGAGCCACCAAGCATGATGACGTTTTCACTGATACAAATTCCCTTTTCACCGGGAATTTGTATCAGTGATACTCGAACTCTGACTGAGAGGCCTACAAACAAGCCTACAACCGCTGACAATCTCGGCCAAAAACTGCCTGCCATTAACAGCTGCATTTCTATTGCAGACATAATAGCCATCCCGCAAACCTCCTGCAAGATCTTTCTATAAACACGCCCTAAAATGGAGAAAGTAGTGCTTGAACAGAGGCTCTCCCTGACCTACAACCAAATCATCAACGTAGGCTACTCATATTTAATGGACTTCCGAGTTATCCAACAGATCAGCGACCCAATATAACCCAACTCAACTTAACAAAAAACTAGCGCAAGAACTGAAATAAAAATTAGACCGATCAATTGAAAAAACGACATCGAAAAGAACCGAAATTTTTGGGTGCGGCCCTAAAGAACTGAAAGGGCAAACAAGAAAGAAAAGCAAATGACTTAACAGCAAGCTGAACAGATGAGAAAAAGGCTCTTTCGAAACGTCTGGAAGGAATTTTTTTAAATCTCCGAAAAGGAAGAAAGCTTCAAGTTAGGGTTCGAGGACTAGGTCTGAATAAATGAAAAGGAAGTAGGCCAGGGAATCTTGTTACGAGACTACAAACTTCACTCGAATCCATGGTAACGCATCGAAGGGCAACCTCATGACTAGTACAGAATTATGCTTGGTGATCTCTTCGTTCCAATCTAAATCTCCTGGCCTCAGTCGAATCACCACTAGATGCACCCTTGAAAGAGGCCCTAGAATGATTTCTATACAGGCTGCTGAATCTCTTCAACGCGTCCTTGGCAATCTGATACTTCTTTGATAGCCTAAAGACTTCGAAATTGATTTTCATTCGTAGCCTAGAAAAATAGCAGATCAGATGATGAAATATAGACCAATCTCACTGCTAGAGAACATTGAAAGTCATCAAGAAAATCCTTAACAACAGACTGACAGCCCACTTCATGACCCACTCTCATGGATTCCTTAGCAAAAAAAAGGCAGAGATGATAATAGCTCCCATGTACCAACACACGACAACAGGGCTCGCAATCGGTAGCTTGGTTGACATCGCCATCAGAGTGTAAAGAAGGCATCCGATAAAGTGTGGATCGATGGCCTAAAATACAATCTGTCGAGACACATATTTGCCTCCCACTACGAAAATATCCTCTGTAGCCTATAACGGAGGCCTTCGATCTTCTCTCTGAAGTCTCACAGGGAGGATGTCTCACCCTCACTCTCTTCACAATCTACACGAGGGACCTGCTGGAGCCATACAACCCCAAAGTTTTAAATATTCAGTGCGCGTCGATATCACTCAGGTCGTGGTCTGGCAAATAAAGATCCAAGGCAACCTGGCAAAATTGACTGCAGCTCCGATCGGGCAACACCAGCCCCTAGCCCTTGAAACGAAAACTCTCTAATTAACCAATCTAAGTGTGTCCATTCTTGGCTTCAGCTTTGCTAAATTTGGAATGAAAGAACACGCAAATATAAGAATTGACTTAAGTAACACTAAACTGGACAAAGTGCAACGATTTCTTGACCACAACGCGAAAAACAGAAAGGGAATTGTATGAGAAATTGATTAGGTCAGCGCTGCATTATTAAAAGATTCCAGTCAACAGAGCATAGAAACACAGGTTACCTAGGAAACCGAAATTGCAGAATTGAGGACGCAGATTCATTAACAACACACAATTGTATGAATTTCAGACATGAAGGAGTCTGCAGGAGCAAACTAGGCGAAAGCCGGTAAATTCTTTTTTGCAGTCAGGAAACTCTGGCAGGCCTCGTTATGAACATGGGTTGTTGTTTTTTTGGCGGGGGGGGGGGGGTTAAGGGGCTATCTGGCGACTTCCCACTTGAGCATAAGTCGCCACAAAGAAACAGCCTAGTTCTAGGCTACTTTAAAATAAAAATTTGAAAAGAAAACAACGAAAAAAAGAGATGACAATGAGGAAGCAAGCCCGGCATCGGAGAGGGCCCCCTCCACCCTGCGTAGGAGCGTGCAACCTAAAAAGAAAACAATAAAAAAAACAACAACAAAACCTAGGTAAATAAAAGGGAGAAGGCCAGGCTCCACCAAAAAGTCTATCAGTCCGCCAGTCATGGGGCACGCACTCGTCCCGAGTACAAGGGACAGACGGTAGCGACCCCGCCCATCCCAGTACCGGGACAGGTAACGTGCGCGAAGATCACCCAGACTGGGACATTCGACAAGAATGTGCCGAACAGTCTGGGAAACGACGCAGTCGTCACAATAGGGCGCAGGCGAGCGCTCTATCAAATAGCGATGCGTCACACGTGTATGTCCGATTCGGAGACGACAGAGAGCGACCTGAAGCGGTCGCGGCATTGGGGGATAGGTCCACGGGAACCGTCACGGCGCAATGGCACGCAACTTTAAGTTCCATTCAACCGACTCCCATCTTCTTTGCCAAGCATTCCAAAGAGCTGGACGTATTCCTGTCATGTAGTCGGTGTGAGGAAGAGCGAAACGCTGGTCCGGTCGCAGAGTCCTCGCGGACTCTTTGGCGCCCTCATTGGCGAGCTCATTCCTTGCAATTCCTATATGTCCAGAAACCCAGCAGAAGATAATCTCGACATCTGCCCGGCTCGCCAAAACCGTGGCGTCACGAATATCGCGAACCAGGTGATGCGAAGATTCCAATGCCCGGAGAGCACTCAGGGCTCTTTGTGAGTCGCTATAGATCACAATCTGGTTTCCAAACCGGGCTGGTCGTGTGATCTTCCGTACCGAGTGGTGTATTGCCACCAGCTCGGCCGTGAAGACAGACGCAGCGCCTGGCAAAGCCCCACTGACTTCAAACAGAGTGGATACGTTGTGGAAGCCGACCCCCTCTTGGGACTTGGAGCCATCCGTATACACTGGCACGGTTCCAGCGTCACACGAGGTGTGCTCCAAAGAGTTCGAACGCAATACTCCCGGCGCTGTACAAGCTTTGGGAGCAGAGGTGTGGCGAAAAATACACAAATGTGGTACCCTCCAGGGTGGCGTCCTGGGCAGAACCAGGAGCGCCACCGGCCCGAGAGCTATACCTAGGTCCCGAAGGAGTTTCCTGGCCCTAAACTCGAAGGGCTTGGGGTATGACTGGCGTCTCTGGGCGGCATAGGCATCGTCGAGATCAGCTGCGGATGCAGTGAAAGCTGTTGGCGACTGAGGGAGGTGCCGGGCTCGCGCGTACAGGCGAGTGATACACTGCACGTGGCGCAGAGCGAGTGGCATATCCCCAGCATCGACCAACAGGCTCTCAATGGGGGAAGTGCGGAAGGCACCGGTCGCAAAGCGAAGGCTGGTGTGGTGGATTGAGTCCACCTTCCGCAATAAACGGTCGGCAGCGGATGCATAAAACTCGCATCCGTAGTCGAGCTTCGAACGAACAAAGGATCGATAAAAAAGTAGGGCAGTAGCCCTATCACCGCCCCAAGCGTTGAACGTCACGGAACGAGGAATATCCATGGCGCGAGGACAAGAGACCCTAAAGCTGCGAATATGAGCCTCCCAGGTGAGGCGTCGGTCGAATACAAGACCAAGGAAACGGTGCGACTCAACCACATTCAGGCGCACCCCATTATGAAACAAAGCTGGATCGGGGTGGAGCCGCGGATGGCGGCAGAAGTGCACCACCTTAGTCTTGGCCAAAGAAAACCGAAACCTGTGCGCTTCGGCATAGCGAGAGACGCAGTTCAATGCCTGTTGGAGTCGACGCTCCAGAGTGGGCATCTGGGCCACGCCAAAAGAGATCGAAATTGATAGAGTGTGAAGAGGAGAGGAAAAGTGATTTAAGGAAGGTATAGGTGGGGATGAAGCAGATTGTTAAAAACCAACCACCCCAGACCGGAGCTCAGGGATTAGGGAACATTGTCGTCTCCCCCCTAAACCCCGATCCGGGACGGTTAGCTGAGAAGAAGGTCAGCATCTACCCTGTGAAATTAGAGGCTGACCAGAGAAAGTTGTCGGAGTGGTTGTATGAAAAGCGACGAAATAGGGGAGAAAAACAGGCTATCTGAAGGAAAGAAGAGAGGCTAAGCTGGGGCCGGACGGAGCGCTGGATCCCGTCAGCACAGCGGCCAGGATGGCAAATCGCCGCGCTCCTTACGGGGTCGATATGAACGGTGGTAGTTATAAATGCTACTTATTATCATCCGGAACGCCATAAAGTGAAGCAACGTTCATAGGTTCCCAGCTGATTCATGAGAGAAGTTAATAAAAAAAATGAACAAAAAGATTCCAAAACTACAAAATAAAACAATACACAACAAAAAAAACTAAATGATATTAACAAATACAAACAACAAGGTCAACAGACCTAAGTCGCGTGCTCTCAATTATTTCTATAATTTAAAAAGAAGATTTAATTAGCAAGTGGACTCAATTATTAATTAACAAAAATATCATCTGACCTTAAAAGCTTCAAAACTTTCAAAAACTCATTGGAAAGTAAGATTGTTACCATCCGACCGACCGACATATTACTTAAAGAGGGGTGCAAAATGAATAACAACAAAATGAAAAGAAATTGCAACGGAGACATTTCAATTCTTCTCTTATACTTCCCCTTTAAATAATTTCCTCCTCCTCCTCCTCTTCTTTCTCCTCCTCCTCTCCTCCTCCTCCTCCTCCTCCTCCTCCTCCTCCTTTCCCTCCTCCTCCTCCTTCCCTACTAATCTACAACCCTCCCCTTTTTCTTTCTGGCAAAAGACAGAACCTCGCGTCATTTCTAGAAAATTTATGCAAGAGAATAAAAGAGATGAAACAGAAATAAGGGCCCTATTTCAACAAGCACAAAGGCTCTTAATAGAAGCTCTTGATGAATTAAGAGCTGTTATCAATAGGTAGAATGGGCTTAATGAATAAATATACTAAGCAAAACCCCATGAAACTCGCGACAATTTAATGTAGCAAAAGTAATCATGAAAATCAAAATGTTTGCATTGAAATATTAATACTCAAATAACTTCATTGATTTGACATAATTTTGCTAAGATTAATTTATGTACAAGCAAAGGAGAATACCATTCGCTTACTATTGTCTTGCATTGGGATAGGTAATGTCTGAGCATCTTGTTGGTCTATAATCTTAATATATTTGTATACTATAAAAACCTATACAATGTATTTTAGGAAATGAAAATACGTATGTCTCTCTATCAGTCTATATATACAATAATACACAATTATTGTTTCACTTCGACCTAAAATCAAATTTTTGCTATAATTAGTTATTATATTTCTCATTTCTTTTCTAATCCTTATACATTTAGTTTTTGAAATTTGTCTTAATTTGTAATTTTTTTATATCTTAACATTTCTACTTCCATTACACAAATATTTTCTCCTTCAGCCTTTTTTCCCCCAAAACTGCGAATAAGTTTTATTAAAAACAAGGTCTGCTGACCAAAAGGTCGTGTGCTCTCACTTATTCTGATTTATGACCTTACGAAATTCAAAACTTTCAATAATTCCCGGACTAACCTTGAGAGAACCTTGACAATTAGATCATTCGAAAGAGAATGTAAAACAACATAAGGGTTTCAAATTTCGTTAGAATCGGCCGAATGGTTTTGATGTTATGTCCAAAACAAAGTAATTCCCGGGCTAACCTTGTGCAGACCTTGGCAATTCTATCGTTCGGAAGAGAATGTAAAACAACACAAGGATTTCAAATTTCGTTAGAATTGGCCGAATAGTTACAATCTAATTACCAAAAAAAAAGAAGCAAAACGGACCCGACCGACATAGTGAGATATAGAGTTTCACGCGACTAAAAAGGAAACAAAAAGAGACACGATGGGGGTATTGATGATAGCGAGGCAAAGATCTAAAATCTCGACATATTTCCAATGTTTTGGGGAAAAGATTAGTCCAGGAATATTTTCCCTATTTTCTGTTTAAAATCGAATGCATGATTTCGGATTAGCCACATATATGCGATTGTCATTAATAGCTTAATTTATACCTTCCAAAATAATGGTTTTGTGGTTAGTTAGGTATTTTACATAGTTTGAGTCTAAGCTAGTTTAATTTTTGTGAGTTTGTTTGGCTTATTTTTAGTAAGTTCTATAAGGTTTGTGTGCTGTTTTTACCGCCGAAAGAAACCAAACAAGAAGCCTATTCTAGCAAAAAGAGTTGCCGTGGCATAGCCTTTAGTTAAAAATGGCTGATCTTTGTGACGGTTGTAATACAATGATTCTTGCGTTCTCATTTTATTAGTAGTATTTATTCTGTAAAATTAACCAAACTAAACATATTTAAATAACTTCTTACCTATAAACTTCAACATCATAGTTAAGTTAACGTCCTACATAAATGTGATGCTAACTAACATCATCGTGGGGAGTGGATATTTGTTGAATTAGTGCGCTCAATCTCTTTTTTTTTCCCAAGCTTATGACGTCATACCCACAGTGCTAGCAGCTGCGAGGGGGAGCTTGCGCTTCGCTACTAAGATTAAAATTTAAAATCTAAAAAAAGCAGCCATGGTTATTTTTTTTATAAATTTAGTGATATAGAAGATATAGAAAAATAAATTTTCTGAACTTCACCATTTGTAATTCTTTGTTTTTTTAAAAATTCACAAAATTTCGATACTTAGGGCCGTATGCTAAAACAAATGTGAAATGTACATTTGAGCAAAAAATCTATTTTTCATGTATTTTACATTTATGCCTTTTGCATATAATAAATTTATAAATAATTGTGAAGCTACACTAAATCTGATAAAAGTGCATTTCACATTTTTCTTAGCATACGGCCGTTATATTTATTTCTGAACTTCACCATTTTGTTTTTTGATATTATAAAAGGTTTATTAAAAATAACTTTGATAAAAAAACATAATTCATAATCAAACTAGGATGAAATTATTATTCAAATACTCGAAAAAGTCCCCTTCTTAAATTATAGAGTTAGTGATATAAAACCCAGTTTGTAAATATTTTCATTGGTACCCAGAATATAACCTTTGAAAAGGTTGAAATTCGTTAGGGCTGATAAAGCAGAGAAAGTTAACGGAATCATTTTTTCTTGGGAAAAATGTGTTTTTTTTCGATCCATGCTTATTTTCTAGGCCGAAAGGCAAGAATTTTTTTTTAGCGGAATTCTTTTAAAATACGGAAAAAACCGTAATTTACTCGCGATCTGAATTTACTCTAATAATTTATTTGGGGTTTATTGGGTTTTACAGGCCAGTAGCTTTTTCTTTGGAGTAAAGATGAAAATCTATTTTATATAGAACTTGTTTAAAACCTTCAAATATACAAGACTAACAAAAAACAACAGTCTTAATTTTAATAAATATTCTCAATTTTTTCTGAACTTCACCATTTATTATTTTTTTTTCTTTTAATAAAATTCGAAAACATATGATAGTCATATTCATTTTCAAAAAGTTTCATTTTCTTTAAAAGTTTGAATAATTAAAGTAATAAACATCATCATTCTAAAACCATAAATAAATCTTACTTAGATAATATGCCGAAATTTTCCCAAGTTAATATATTAGGTTTATATATATATATATATATATATATATATATATATATATATATATATATATATATATATATATATATATATATATATATATATTGTTTGAGCCATTCTCGCCTCTGATATCAGACTCAACATCTCTGAGGAAGAACTTTTGCTTAAGTCTGAAAGCGTAGGAAATAAAAATTTCGATTCGAGCTGTTTCGTCTAAATTTCATCATCATAATTTTCCCTGAGCACATTTTCGAAATATTTTTTAGCCCGTGGGGAAGGGGGGTAACTTATCCCGGTCATAACGGAGGGGGTGAACGCTATAGAAAAAAGGTTAAAATCCATTGCCCTACAGAAGCGCACTGGAACTCCCCGTGGCCTCTCAAAAGGTTTTCGAATCTCTCCTTTTTAGTGTGCGTGATTTTCATACGAGATTATTCAGTGCATCTTTTATTACATTTCAGTTTAGTTTTGGAATTTATGGTTGAACTACTTCACCCAACACTCTTTTTTATCTTTGAACTTCATCACTTGTCCTTGTCCTATTCCTTTTAGACTTTTATCTTTTTTCCATGTTTTCATTCCTCTCCTAGGATTGCATGTTTTTTTACTTTCCACTATTTAGCAACGAACAAAATCACCTTTTTTGAGAGAAGGAAAAAGATGTTCATTAGAATTAGTCACGTCATTCTTCGCTTTCCAACAAATCGAGGAATAGAATTCTCAAATACATCGCAGACCTAAAATTTTAATATACATACAGACATACCTCTACATATGCCTCCTGGCATTTTAACTCCTCTAAAATGACGCATGATTAAAAAAAAATCTAATATTTTATTATGATTATCTAGATCAATGGTTCCCAACCGATTTTGGCTTATGGCCCCTTAGGAACCTTATTTTTTCCTGTGGCCCATAATCATTATTTTCAGTAGGTTACTTTAAAGTATAAAAGATATTAAAATAGATATTTGTATTCAGGTACAATTATATTTGTCACATATATAGGACTATGAACATAGCAAAAATTAAACAGTGGTTAACAAAAATGAAATACTCTTTTAAAATAAATAATTAGTCTTACAAAAAATAAAATCCCTTAGCAAAATGAAATGAATATATCATCAACTCTTTATTCATTCAATGCGATCCTTGTGCTTCATGCAGTTTCACAAGTTTTTCAATATCAGGGTCTATAGTTGTTAGAGACAGACGAAGATCACCTCTTTTTACTATTTCTAAGCGGCTGCTAGCTTTTGATAGGAGTTGTGACACTTTACTAAAACCCGACTCAACCAGATAAGAAGTAGGAAAAGCAATAAAATATAATTTTACTTCGTCCCAAAGCAAAGGGTATTTCATAGCAATTTCATGACTTGTTCATAAGTTCCTGACACCATGCTTAAATCTAGTCAGAGAAGTTTGATCACTCTGTAACTCAATGAGGCTTTCTTGTAATCTGATATCAACATCAGCTGCATTAATTTCAAATGGGTTTCCTACCCAACCTGTAATGTCCAGTTGTAGAAGATCTCTGAACGTAACTTTCATATCACTTTGCAATTTCTCAGAATGATCAATGTATACTAAAATATCATCTTCTTTCAGCTCACTCTCAATAGTGCGGAGGGTTGGAAACTGTATCAACTCTTGTCGCCCCATATTTGTCTTGAACAGCTTAATTTTCCCCATAAATACACAAATAGACTCTTTGCAAGTTAAAATATTTGCATTTTTAAATTGTAGCTGTTTGTTCAAGATATTTAGCTTTTCAAATATGTCTGTAAGGTAGAATATGTCACATTTGGCAGCAATAATTCTTACTCTGAGCTGCTTACCCTTCAGAAATAACACAACACTATCCCAAAGTGCAAGAAAGCGATTCAGACAATTGCCCTTAGAAAGTCATCGCACCTCTGTATGCAAAAGTAGGCGCTCAAACCCTTCTTTATTGGTAGCACAGAGTTGTCAGAAAAGACGCTCTTAAAGTGGATTTGACTTGGTAAGGTTGACTGTCTTGATTACACTATCAAGTGAATCTTTCAGACGTCCTCCTAGGTTTTTTGCAATCAGATGTTGACGGTGGACAACACAGTGTATGCAAAAAACTTTAGGTACAGCCTCTTTTAAGTGTGCAATAAATCCCCTATATCTACCTACCATAGCAGCGGCGCCATCAGTTGCACAAGCCATAATATTCCCAAGTGGAATATCATTTTCTTTGAAATAGGTCACTACTTCTTTGAAAATTGTTTCATCTTTAGTATTTGTCACAAGGTTGCGGGCAAAAGCATTTCTACTCTGAGTTGATCTTTATCCAAAAACCTAACATACGTCATGAGAAGGACTTCGTAATCACGTAATAACGTTTCATCAATTTGTAATGCAAAGATCTTTAATTGTAAATGTTTAACAAGTTTTTCCTCTACATCCTTTGCCATTTCGTCAATACGTCTTTATAGTGTATTGTTCCTCAGCGGAATGACTTCAGTGATTTTGGGGGGATTTTGTTGCATGACAGTTGAAATAACCACAGATACTGAAGGCAAAATCAATTCTTCGCCAATATTATGAGGTTTCTCCGATTTCGCTATTAGCTTGGAAATCTCATAAGATGCAATTAAACCTTTGTCTAGTTTTGCCGCTGTTTTGCTAAATATATCTTTAATAGTGCTCCTTGCTTGTAAATCATCCTGCAGCTTTTTAAAGTAATCTAATGTTTTGTCTTTTTTGTCCTTGTGCTTATTCTCCAAATGTATTTTATTTTAAGCTTACTTGGTCGCATACTATCATTAGAAAGTGTAGCCATACATAAAACACACAATGGCTGTGTTATATTGTCTGGTGAATGTATAAAACCATAAGCTAAATATTAACTGGAGTATTGTCGACATTTTTTCTTCGTCCCCGTAGCCATGGGTAATATGTGCAGAAGAAATTTAATATATTAATAATATATATATTACATTTTAGAGCCGAAGCTCACCGAAACAGAATGAAAAGCGCTTATCTCAGCGACGAAAAAGGAAGAGTATTTCTGATAAAAGACCCAGAAACAACCTCCATTTCCTGTGCAGAGCACCGAGTCTGTGCCCAACACCAACTTCTATTACAGTCGGCCACGAAAATTTCAGACATGTCCAATAAATAGAAACGCTCATAAAATAGCTGCATTGAAAATTTTGTTTTCTTTTTTTGTGCTAAATACTTGCCCTTGATGGTAAATATTTGACCCTAAAAAGAGAACCGCAAAACAATGCAACTATTTTTATGAGCGTTTCTATTAATTGCACATGTCCGAAATTTTCTTTGTTGATTGTACATCCTGGTACTCTGTACCTGTACCTAAATGCAAAACAGCAGAAATGTACTCCCTCAGGGGGGTAGATCTGCATTAATCTGAGTAATATATTATATATACATATATATTACTCAAATTAATGCAGATACAAAACGATAAGTACAATCATCAGAATCTAAGATTAAATGCTAATCTCGTAAATAAGCCCTAAGTGAAACCGAAGTGAAAAAAAAATTATTTGGTGTAGGCCTAGCAATGGCACACTATACTTACAAACAAAAATGCTCAATTATTTACTTATAAAAGTCTTATATTATTGTGCTTGTGGCAATCTATTATAATTTTAAAAACTAGTAAAATTACTAAAACTTCGCAGTATTAGGGTAAACAAATAAAAGCTTTTTACATACTATAACGCCGAACCACTTGATAAACAGAATGTAAGGATTTAAAGTTCCACCTAAAGTATTTTCATCAAGCCAACAACGGTACCAGGCGCATAACGATCAAGCGCACAATGGAGTGCGCCGCAGAATAAGTTTCTAAGTTGCAAAATATTTGTTTACAGATTAATGTAAATCCTATTATGCTAATAAAATATTTTAAAAAAGTAAAATATATGTATTAATATTTTAAAAATGTAATTCAACTGCATAAATTAAAATTAGGTACTGTCCTAACTATAATCCATGGCCCCCTTCATGGATCTGTGGCCCCTCTAAAGCTTAAAATTTTCCTGTTGCTCCCTTCATATGTGCCATGGCCCCCGGTTGGGAAACCCTGATCTAGATCAGTGGTTCTCAACCTTTTTTTACCCATGGACCCTTTTCCTTTAAAAAAAATTTGGTGGCCCCAAAGGCCAAATATTTTTCACTAATAAAAAAAGCAAAGGAATTGTATCAATAAATAAAAAAATAGTAAATAATTATGCTTATTTTGAAGGAAAACTTTAAGTTTAAACTAATACAAATAAATTATTTAATAGTTAAATTCTATGGAGCATTTAAGTACATTAGTAAATAATTCATAATATACCTTTAAAAAGATAAGTGAGTAATTAAATAAAGAAATGGAGATTTATTCAATGAGATCCCTGTGACTGATGTTGCTCAGCGAGTTTTTGTATATTCGGCTCGATCGATGTCAATGATAGTCGAAGATCACCCCTTTGCACAATGTCGAGGCTATTGCGAGCTTTTGACAATAAGGGAGAAACACGACTAAATCCTGATTCAACAAGGTAAGATGATGGAAAAGCAATGGCGTAGAGTTGTGCTTTATCCCAGAGTAATGGATACTTTTTAGCAGCTTCATTTGTTTTCCATATATCATGCTTCCCATCTTTAAATTTTGCCTGTTTAATATTTCATCACTTTGTAATTCAATGTAAAGAAATGTCTAAATCGGCAACATTAAATTCGAAAGGAATCGTTACCCGAGTAAGTCTTGAGTAAGTCACTAAACCGAGCTTGCATATCTTTGTGTAATTTTTCTCTCTCTCTCTTTGTGTCGTGGCCGGGATACTCCCAAGACGAGGTCCATCCCGCAATGCTCACGCGAGGAACGTGTCCATAAACCAACGCCTGGGAGATCTTTGTACGGCGGAAGGAGTCTTTTTTGTAGACCCCTACCGCACCTTTTACGGGAGAAATGACCTGTACAAAAGAGACGGAGTGCATCTTTCCTTTAAAGGGAACGCTGCACTCACGAACATGATCCAGGATGTTGTGGAGCGGACCCAAAGAAGTGTCAGACCCCGAGTAAAGGAGGACGTACGCCAGTACACCTGTGTTACTCCAAGAACGACCTTTTCTGAAGTCACAAAGAGGGGAGTGACCCCGCCACAGAGAAAGAAAGCGGGAAACGGAAGAGCGTAGGGAGTCCTACAGTCGGGGACTCCCTCAAAGTTCTCTTGTTTAATGCGAGGTCTATCAGAAACAAGTTTCTAGAACTTTGTGGCCTCGTAGCAACAGAAGAACCAGAGATGGTGGACATAACGGAGTCGTGGATAAAAACCTCAAGCCAAGATTTGGAAGTTGAATTCACGATTCCCGGTTACCAGCTCTTCCTGAAAGATAGGCCAGACAGAGAGGGTGGCGGTGTGATGTTGTATGTCAAGGATACTCTCAACTCGACGCATTGCAACATCGTATCCGACCATGAACTATAGACCTCCTGCCCAACTCCTTGAAAAGGACAGAGATCTGTAAAGAGAATCCCAAGGAGTTTTTTGGATATGTGAACAGCCGTAAACCAATCCGCCGAACGATTGGCCCTTTCAGAAAATGAGGAGGGGGAATTAAAGCATTCAGATGCAGAAAATGCTAACCTCCTCAACGATTACTTCTCTTCAGTGTTTACTGAAGAGTGTGGTCCTATCCCCCAGCCAATGGATTCCTACTCGGGGGAAAAGCTGGAGGATATGGACTTCACCGAAGGGGAAATAAAAAAGAAGATCACTGACCTAATGACGAATAAGTCACCTAGCCCGGATGGGTTTCTAACTAAAGTGTTGAAAGAAGCGCGCGCTCAAGTATCACGACACCTGAGCGCAATCTTCAACATGTCAATCCGGACCGAATGCGTTCCTAGAGACTGGCGTGAGGCGGAGGTGACTCCTATCTTCAAGAAAGGAGACCGTAGACAACCGTCAAACTACCGACCTATCAGTCTGACTTCGATAGTCGGTAAACTCCTGGAAAGCATGATGGTGGACAAAATGACGTCGTATTTAGAGTCAAACCTGCTACTGAGGAGTTCCCAGCACGGCTTCCGAAGGCAACGGTCATGCCTGACGAACCTTGTTGAATTCTTCCACTTCATTTCCAGTGAGCACGATCGGGACAAGGCGGTGGATGTGGTCTACTTAGACTTTCAGAAAGCCTTTGATAAGATACCACACCACCGCCTTCTCCGGAAAGTGCGAGCGCTGACATAGACGGAAAAGTAGCCGGTTGGATCGAGAACTGGCTGAGTTGCAGACGGAAACGGGTGGTAGTGAATGGACAGGCTTCTGAGTGGGTGCCCGTTACTAGCGGGGTGCCTCAAGGTTCCCTCCTGGGACCACTACGATTCATCATCTACGTCAACATGGACGGTGAAATGGTTGCCAAGATTTCCAAATTTGCCGACGATACCAAGCTTGGTATAAACGTTGCAGAGGATGGAAATACTGCCCGCCTGCAGGAAGATCTTGGGAAGATTGGGGAGTGGTAGGACACGTGGCAAATGCCTTTTAACGTGAACAAATGCAAAATGATGCATATCGGCCACAGAAACCACCAATCTCAGTATATCCTTAGGGGCACTGCTATTGAATACACCGACACTGAGAAGGACTTTGGTGTAACAATCACTAGTGACTTCAAGTTCTCGAAACAGTGCATTGAGGCGGAGAAAAAGGCCCAAAGGGATCTAGGCTATATAAAGCGTCAGTTTGTATATCGGAACAAGGAGATTGTACTGTGTTTGTAGAACTCACTTGTCCGACCGCACCTGAAGTATGCCGTACAATTTTGGAGTCCTTCATTTCGAAAGGACATAGCGAGATTGGAACGCGTACAAGCCAGGGCGACCAAGCTGATTACCTCTATCCGACATAAAAGTTATGAGGATAGACTAAGGGAATTAGATCTGTTCTCGCTGGAAACCCATAGACTGCGTAGTCAGCTCATCGAAGTTTTCAAAATACTTCGAGGGTTCGATAATGTGGACTACCGGGATATTTTCACACTGATTGAGAACAAAACGCGCAATCACGGCTTCAAACTTCAACTGAAGCGTTACAACCGCAATCTGTGTGGAAATTTTTTCACCTACAGTATCTGCGGTAAGTGGAACGCACTTCCATTGGAAGTTGACAACAGTGAATCTGTTGACCAGTTCAAGTCAAGACTAGACAAAGTCTTGAAAAGTGGCCGTTTAGGGAGTCTAAACAATTTAGCAGCCATGTGCCCATTCGATTGCTAGTCCAAAGGTACCCTCCTTGAATGGACCAAAGGTCTCCTAGGGTAACTTCTTTCCTTGTTGTTACTCTCTCTCTCTCTCTCTCTCTCTCTCTCTCTCTCTCTCTCTCTCTCTATCTCTCTCTTTCTCTCTCCATTCTCAGTAATAATAATAGTTCTGAAGTAGAATTGCTCTATGGCCACCTAAAATATCACCGTGGTCCCCAATTCATTATTTTATGTGTGTGGACCCCTAGTAATGTTACATGGCCCCCTGGGGGCCATGTGGCCCACGGTTGAGAACCACTGATCTAGATGACACTTTTGAATTTGATAAGAATCTTATTTCGCGTCAGAATATTTACCCACATATAATAATAAGTGTACTTTTATTACGCGTTTTGTGATACCGCAACTCTCGTAAAAGTGTTTATGGCATTATGCAAAGAAGTTTTAAAATCACCTCTGGGTGGCGTTATACTGACGCACATACCCTAGAGAGATATAGGAAAAGAAGGAATTACCTAGATGAGGGTTGAGAACCTACGGCTTTTATTCAGTATGTGATCTTCTTGTCATTAAGTGCGGACTTGGGAATGAATTAAATTTTGAAGATCAAATAATTTGATTGTTTTCCTTCTAATATTTCGCAACAAAGGGATTAAGAGGTTAGAGAAGAGGTTAAGAGGTTATAATTTATCATATGTTTTCATTTGTAAGCTGACACATAGTAGTTATATAGAAGGTAAGAGGAGCGGCTTCGCCACTCGTCCTTACAGGAGAAACTTGCTTCGCAGCCAAACCTTCGGTCTATGGCTTACCAGCCTATCTCGCTCTAGCAACGGGATTTTGGTCTAATAACAGTTAAAATATTTCAATTACATAATCCCTAATAACTTTCTCTTGATCTATTTTTTCATATCATTTTATTTTCTCGGCCTAAATTCAAAAAATCTTATTAGTTGAATTCCTTTAATATACCGTAAAAACAATCACCTTTTTTTCATCTAAATTTTCTTTTATATACTAAAAAATACACCTCAAAACCGCCATACTTAAATTTTAACTCGTTTTATGAACACAATTTATATTTTTTATTCTTAGATTCAATGAATAAAAAGTATAAGGTGAGAAAAAATTGTAACACTTAGAAATATACGAACAACCAGCCCTAAGGTCTATCTTTTCCAACTCTAAATCAACTTTTAGCAATAACTTTGATATAAGCTTTGACTTTCCAAAAATTAACTCTGCGCTCTAATTTTTCGATCTAGAAATAAACTCTTAGAAATAACTTGGATAAAAAGATTTAATATACGAAAGCCATCTCTTGTCTCCTAATAATTTACTATTTGTCTGTTTTTCAGATCCATCCTTATTTTCTAGCCCTAAAGGTAAAAGAACTCCATCGGAATTCTTTTGAAATACGGAGGAAAGAATCCTCAGACCTCATTTTTCCCCATCTAAATTTGGCAATCCTTACGATCCATAACCCCGGCACCATTGTTTACGTTTGTAAGCCTAATAGTATTGGAACGCGTGTGTTTTTAGATTTCGTTCAGCGTGCATGAATATGCGCTATGCAATACAAGTTCAAAAAGTGAAGGCGGCATATTTGTATATATTTAAAGGAAACGAGAAATAAGTTAATGCACCATTGAAATTAAATTAAAGAACGAAAAGTGACTTTACTTACATTATTCTGGCGGGTAGATTTTGAAAAGAACGGCCCATTAAGCCCAGAACCTGATTTCCGAGTCCTAGCTTATTTTGGCCTATTTTTCCTAACTACTTTTTTAGAGCTAAAATCTATGTGCTCTTCTTCAGTAAAGAGCACATGCTTTGGAAACTCATTATCTTCAATGGTCTTATTCATGAACCTACGTGCAATCTGTTCACGAGGGTTAACGTCCGCTGGAAGGGGCTCTTGCACTCTCTGGAAATGGTACGGGTAGATGCCGTTATCATGGAGCGTTTGCCATACTATTGAGTGATAACGCATTCCAAGTGCATTTGCCGCGGCCCGAGTGCTTGTACGTGGGTTTGTATTAAAATGGTGTAGTATCCGCACTTCGTTCTCAGCGCTAGCTCGCCCACGACGACCACCCACTTCTCTTCTGTTTACCTGAAAACTGTCAGTGTCTCACAGCCGTTGATGCACCCTGGTGAAAACGCAATGATCAGGCAAATGACGGTTGGGAAAACGCTCTTCAAACAATCGAGCAGCAAATCTAGTATTGCCATTCGCCGAACCACATGCCATGTGCATATCTACCATTTCAGAATTTGTTAAGCGATTCATATTGTCGGAACTATTTTACGATGTTCACTGATAGCAGACGACCATTAAAGTAAACAACTGTTGCCAGATTTGCGGATCTAAGATAATGCCAAATGTAAAAAATATCCCTAGAGACCTCCTTCAATGTTTACGATTCGATATCTCGAAAACGATGGATTTATGGACTTTTACTTATTCTTATATTAAAAACCATTTAATATATATATATATATATATATATATATATATATATATATATATATATATATATATATATATATATTAAATGTTTTTTCTTGGGCAAATTCCCCAAAAAGTGCTTTTTGTTTTGTTTGTTTTTTGTTAGGTTATTGCAATCGCATCATATTGTATTATATATCATGTTTAATGTAATTTCGAAATGAGGGCTTCGCCCCCCACACACCCTGCAGTTTTTAAATAAACTCGTATTATTCCTAATTCGAAAGCCTAAAATTATATTCAAATTCAAAAGGTGATTGCTAAATGTCTTTAAGCTTCTAGTTTTTCTACCGCTTGGCTTTAGTTCAGACATATAAGCCTCACTCCTGAATCTTATTTAAATCAATCATATTTTCTTTAAAATTAATTAATATCAAATGTTCATATTATATTTTAATTCTGAACAAAATTCCCTTCAAAATGATGAATAAATCACAATAATGTTATTCATAATGTGTCTCCCAAGATGTCGCCCAATCTATTTTTCGTCATAACATCGTAATTATTAATTTGCCCACAATAAGTAGTGAAACAACAATATATAGTGTATATCGTAGATACACACAATAACCGAACTAAGTGAAAAGAAAAAATCTATTATATCGTAGATAAACACTATATTATAGCATTTGCTTATTTTTTAAAATAGAGATATTTATAACAGAGCGCCCACAAAATTCGATGTTGCGCATAAACCGAAAAGAAACCGAAATAATTTCGTTAAAACTTTCGAATATACCAAAAAAAATAAAATAAAAAAGCAGCCATGGTTAAATTTTAATAAATTTTCTGAACTTCACCATTTGTAATTCTTTTTGTTTAAAAAAAATTCAAAAACATCCTTTAATCATATTTATTTTTTTTAACTTCACCATTATGTTTTTCCAAACTCAAAAGGAACTCTTGGAATGAATTAAGAGAAAAAAAATGATCTATTATAATTCAAACCCGCTAAAAAAATCCCGTTCTTAAAATATAGTGTTACCAGGTAATGGCTTTGCGGGGAGTTGCGCTTCGCTACTAAAATTAATATTTAAAATCTAAAAAAAAGCAGCCATGGTTAAATTTTTATAAATTTTCTGAACTTCGCCAATTATAATAATTTTAAAAAGGAACTCGAAACTAAATTTCCCCCCTTTCAAAATATCACCTTGCTAAAATATAGTTATAGAAGAAGATATATAAAAATAAATTTTCTGAACTTCACCATTTGTAATTCTTTGGGTTTTAAAAATTCACAAAATTTCGATACTTATATTTATTTCTGATCTTCACCATTTTGTTTTTTGATATTATAAAAGAATTATTAGAAATATCTTTGATAAAAAATATGTCATAACTAAACTAAGATGAAATTATTATTCAAATACTCAAAAAAATCCCCTTCTTAAATTATAGAGTTAGTGATGATGATGATGATGATGATGATAATTAATGTGCATTCTGCAGTATATCTAATTAAAATCTTATGAATCTGGCCTTCAATACAGGTAAAGTTCCAACCCCTTTTCTAAGTTATGCCGAGAAGTCTGGAATGGAAAATTTCTATCTAGGAAAAAGAACTGAAATGAATCATACACAAAAAAGCTGCCCCAATAAGTCTAAGGAAGTATAAGACGTCTTTCAGAGGGTGGATCTATGAATGGAAAAATTAGAAAGAGAAAGCGTAATACTGAATGATGGAAAGATGAATTTAGACGTGCATTGTAAAATATGAGCGGACTTACGTGCAGGATATTATGCCTCTTGTAATAAACGATCAATCTTTCGAGGAAGAGCTTTTCGTATTCTTAGGAAGTGAACAATGTGTCATCCCTATTGTGTAAATTGCCACTTATAAAGTTCAGATCTTTTGAGATACGATTGATAATTATCATGATAAGTGTCTCCTCTGCTGGCACATATCAAAGGAGGCAACTCATTTCATGTCTTGTTTCTGTGCCACGTTTATTTCTCCTTTCTGTTCATGCTATTTATACTTTTCATTCAAATTCCCATTTTCTCAACTCAGGCATCTGAACGGAGTGTTGGTTTCGGCTCTTGATATTGCCTTAGTCCCTATGATCCTTTAATTAATATGGATATGGTAATGTCATCACAATACCATATCCCAGTTTACCCTATTCACCATCTCTCTTTTCTCACTCTCTATCTCTTTAACTCTTTGTGTGCTTGTAAAGGGGTTTAATTTGCGATATAACACTTCAGCGTCAAGTTATGCACATAGGCTTTGCACAAGGATAGTAAATAATGGCCTAAAATCAGGGATGAGATTATGCGGCGCTAAACAGACCACAAATTTACGAGCATCCCGTTTAAAATAAGCCCCAAACATATACTTTGCAGGAACCTTAATCATTTTGAGAGTACAACTCGGCCTATTGCCAAGCAAGACTAATAGAACGTGACAAACGGGTAGGGAAATAGGGCAACATGGATGTGAGCACGTAGGTGTATAAAAATTCAACGAGATCTTTTCCAATCTACTCGAGTCTAATTCAAGCACTAAAAGTTTTAGAAATAGTACAAAGTACAAATCTACAAATGATGTAAATATTAACCAAGTGATTGATCTTCGATTTTAATGGCATGATTTGAGATGAGGTGAAGAAATAATATTATATGAAATTCGGATCAATAAATCTCAGTACGTCACTGGAAACCAGCCACGCGAAATGTATCCTTGAACCTAGTCAAAGTTTTCATCAAACCCTTTTTTAACCCTTTTTCGGAACCTTTTGGTTAGCTTTCCAATAAATGCTTTTTCATGGTGACGATCAGCATTTTGTCTGCTTCTCTCTGGTCCGAGAAAGGGAGAAGCAATCCAAAGGATCGAATTCTTCAAGCTTCGAGAGTAATAACAAGGTCTGCTGACCAAAAAGTCGCGTGCTCTCACTTATTCTGAATTATAACCTTACGACCTTCAAAACTTTCAATAATTCCCGGACTAACCTTGGGAGGACATTAGCGATTCCATCATTCGAAAGATAATGTAAAACAACATAAGGGTTTCAAAGTTCGTTATAACCTAGCCTAAAATAGAATAGCCTGGCTGTGCTGGGCCTAACCTAGCCTAGCTTAGTATAATCTAGCTAGCCTAGTATAACCTAGCATAGTATAGCCTACTTTATCCTAGCTTAGTATAGCCTAGCCTATCATATCCTAGTATGGCCTAGCCTAGCATATTATAGTATAGCCTAGCTTAGTCTAGCCTGGTATAGCCTTGCCTAGAGTAGCATTGCCTAGTGTAGCCTAGCTTAGCCTAAACAGGTATGGCTTAGCATTGCATGCCAGAGCCTAGCGTAGTATAGCCAAGCTAGAATAGGCTACTAAAGCCTAGCCAATATATCCTTGATACGATAGCCTAGGCCAGCATACTATAAGCTAGCTTGTTATAGCCTATCCTAACATAGCCACACATAATATAATAGAGCCAACTGCATCGTATTATGACATAGCCTAGTATATCCTAGATTAGTATAGCATAGCATACCCTAGACTAGAATAACCTTGCATAGTTTAGCCTATTATAGCCTTGGTTAGCTAGCCTATCGCAGCCTAACACAGTATTACCTAGCATAGCAGAGTATAGCCCATTATCTTTAGCCTACACTAGCATAGCATAGTATAGCCCTGAATAGCCTAGTATAGCTTATCATGGCTTAGCTTAGCCTAGCATAGTATAACCTTGCCTACCATTAACTATCCTACAGAAGTATAGCCTATACTATACTTTTATACCCTAGTCAAGCATAGCTTAGTATTGTCTATCCTAACATACTATATGATATCCTAGCACAGCATTTTATAGCCTAAATTAGCATAGTATATCTTACCCTTGTACATTATATCTTAGCATAGTATAGCCTATTCTAGGCTTGCCCAGCAGAGTATAGCATATTATAGCCTAGTCTAGTCTAGCAGAGCATCTGCCGAATAGTTATGATGTTATTTCCAAAACAAAATAATTCCCGGGCTAATCTTGGGAGGACTTTAGCAATTATAGCATTCAAAAGGGAATTTAAAAAAACGTAAGGTTTTCAAATTTCGTTAGAATCGGCCGAATAGTTATGATGTTATTACAAAAACGAGACAAAAGCAAAACGGGGACCGACCGACCGTGCGACTAGACTCGCACGGGACTAAAAAAACATTTGGGAATAAATTTTCGGAAAGAACATATGTGAAATGATATAGGGAAAATACAAGTCAGAATTCCTGGTCGTTGTTTCAATATTATACCGCCATTGGTTTCACCCAAGAAAATGTGAATGCCATAAGAGACCAATGAATCAAAAATCAAATTACAATTAACCATGTCATACTGGACCTTATAGTAAACAAAATTTATCAGTGCTTAAACACAAAATTAGCAATTAGTAGAAATTAATTATGTTACAGTTTATAAACACAAAACTTCCACTCGGTACAAATAGAATTATTTCTTATGTTGGAGCAATCCATCCTCGATGACAGCTGAAGTTTTGTAAGAAGCAAGAAAAGAAGGACAAAAACTAAAATTAGAAAAAAAATCGTCATGACAAATGTTTCTAAAATTGGAAACGGGTTGAATTCAAAATACTTCAAGGAAAGACGTATTTCTTTTCACCGTGGAATTGTGAACAATATAATTCATACTACAAAAGTTCTTAAACAGTCCATGATGACAATTAGAATCCAATTTATTGGATTTATCTACACATCCGCATAAGAACACTTTTATTTCACCTAACCTTTAGACAACAAATACAGCACAATTAATTTATTCCTTCTGGCCTTAAAATATACGTACAGAAGAGACTATAAATGGTTTATAAGACTTGATTTTATTACTGGCACCACACAAAACACCATTTCGGAAAATTTATGCAAACGGCATTAAAGTGATTTCAATTTATTTTGTTTTCCTCTTCATTAAACTTGCAAAAAGCACGTAAAAGTTGCTGGCAATTTATGTTGCTGAGAAAATAGTAACGTCCTATTAATAAACTTTTGGAACAGATATCAGCATGGAAATGATAGTGCAGCAGGGATTGTGCGTACAAAACCAAACTAAAATTTCCCTTACATATGTAGAATGCTCATTAGCCACTGTTTATGATACGAGTATACAGACACACAAAGCTTCGTATAGTAATTATACCTATAAGATTTTTCATTATTCGCGAGACGCGCTATTATTCTTTACTGAATAAATACACGCATATATATATTTTGCCCATCCAAACATTGTTTAATCCTTAAAATTTCTCAAATTTGATTGGCTAAAACAAATATTCTTATATCTAGATAAAAAAATATGTTTTTTATCTAAACATTATTCTTGCTTTAGAATTTTTCTCACTTCTGAAACATATTCTTATGTTAGATAATAAAGCATATATAAAACCCATTTTTGAACATTTTCATTGTTTGCCCAGAAAATTTCCTTTGAAAAGGTTGGAAGATGTCTCGGCTAAAGGAGATATTCCACTTGACAGCATTTTTTTCCACCTTTTGCTTTCTGAAAAGAAAGTTTTTGAGAAGGTTAAAAAGCTGCAGTGCTTAACCAAGCGCAAGTAATATTCTCCGACGAGTCCAGTTTTTCGCTTTTCCCACTACAGGGTGAGTTTATATGTGGAGTCAGCCCGGGGAAGCTTTTAATCCTGACTGCCTTCTTCTTACAGTGAAGCGGCGGAGGGAGGGTCAGTGATGCTTTGGGTAGCCATATCTTGGAATTCTCTTGGTCCTATCGTTGCCCAGCATGGTAGGATCAACAGCAACGAATATCTGAATATTTTGTAAGATCAAGTCCATCTCATGGTCCAGACATTATTCCCTGATGGTGAGTGCTTTTTCTAAGATGACAATGCCCCAATACACACCGCTCATGTGATTAAGAATTGGTATGAAGAGCATAGAAGTGAGCTATAACACATGGAGTGGCCTCCTAAAATCTCCAGATCTTAATATTATTGAGCATTTGTGGTGCGTCTTGGAGCGACAAGTTAGAAGTCGTTACCTTCCACCATCGTGAATCAATTCCAATACGCATCGACGCTGTTCAGAAAGCAAAAAGAGGACCAACTCCGTATTAAATAAATATTCCTTGAATTTAATACGTGTTGCAATTATTTTGTTCAACCCCTGTATATATAAGGTGAAGGATAAAGGTAAGGACGAGATAAGAGAATTCCAGCCTTTATATATGGCAAGACGTTTCGGATAATAACCCATCTTCAGGTAGTGACATCTTGAAGCTCTATAGGAGAAACCAGCTCGGTTATATATAAAGGGTCTTTCAACAAGGACGCTCGAGCTTTGTCAAGCGAGAGTGGCCATGTTGTTAGAGAAACATCTGGCAACCTCACTATGAACTGTTCAGTAGTACTTGGCAAGTCAGGATTGAAGGTTGTAGCATTGAACAGCGTGTGAAACTCATCAAATGTTATTATCAAAGTCAGTGTTCCGTTCGACAAACGTTCCGCGCATTACGTAATTTCTATCCTCGCCACAATCGTCCTGCCGAGTCCACTGTTTGACGCTTGGTGGCCAAATTCGAGGCAAAAGGGTTGATCAACAATCAGTCAACACCCGTACGTCGCCGAAACGCAAGGTCTGCTGAAAAATCGCTGCCGTCAATGATAGTGTACGGGAAAATCGGAGGTAGTCAATTTCTCGTCGTTCACAAGAACTTGAACTTTTTGCGACTTCAGTTTAGCGAATTATGCGTAGGAACTTGGGTCTGCACCCGTACAAAATCCAACTTACCCAGGAACTTAAGGTAAAAACGACCATAGGCAACGCCATGTGTTCGCTGATTGGGCTCTGGAGCAGTTGGAAGTTGCCCCAAATTTCACCCCCAAAAAATCATCTTCAGCGACGAGGATCATTTTTAGATGAATGGATTTGTGAACAAGCAAAATTGTCGGATTTGGGACGAAAACAATCCAGATGAGATACACCAGCACCAATTGCATCCCAACAAAATCACTGTTTGGTGCGGATTTTCGTCTAACGGAATCATCGGTCCGTATTTTTTTGAGAACGAAGAAGGGATTGCCATAACCGTCAACGGCGAGACCTACAGATCGATGATAAGCAACTTCTTGAGGCCTCAACTGGATTATATGCCTGATATGGATACTCACGACATGTGGTTCCAACAGGACGGCGCTACGTGCCACACTGCGCACGCCACGATAGACATTTTGCACCAGCGATTTCGGGGCACGGTCATCTCGCGCGGCGACGACGTCAACTGGCCACCGAGATCATGCGATTTAACCCTATTAGACTACTTTCTTTGGAGCTACCTTAAATCGCAGGTCTATGCGAATAATCCGCAAACAGTTGATGTCTTCAAAGTCAACATAACTTACACCATCCAGCAAATTCGGCCAGATTTATGCGACAAAGTCATCGAAAATTGGGCCTCCCGAATAAGTTCCATCAAGCGAAATTGCGGTAGTCATTTGAACGACCTCATATTGCACACTTAATGTCATAAAATGTACTTTCAAATTTTAAATTAATTAAGTGCATATATCACACCCAACTTGTTTTATTTATATTTAAAAATCGAGTGACCTTATTGAAAGACCATATATATATATATATATATATATATATATATATATATATATATATATATATATATATATATATATATATATATATATATATATACAGGGGTTGGACAAAATAATAGAAACATTGTTTAATTTTCTGAGTTTGAGTCCCCACCTCCTTAGCAGTATAAATAGATTCAATACGCCGACCATTCGATTCATACAGCTTTGGTCTGTATCTATACGAATTTAACTGGTTTCGAGTGAAACTTGCTCTAGCTCCTTCGTAGACGCTTTTTAGATGGAATATATCTCCTAGTTTTTGCTCCAATTTACACAAAAAAAACTTTATTATGGCAAGATCTGTGAATTATGGAGACCAATATGTGTTAAACGTCATTTTCAGGCATTTTAAATAAGTTTTTGAAACATTTTTGGTGTGAATGGGTGCATTAGTTAATGTTTCCATTATTTTGTCCAGCCTCTGTATATATGTATATATATATATATATATATATATATATATATATATATATATATATATATATATATATATATATATATATATATATATATATATATATATATATAAGTAAAAGAACTCAATAGCAAGTTATGGTAAATGATAGTGAACCCACTGTATAAGAGCATATAATTTATTTACGAAACTAGTTTCGGTATGAAGTTTACCATAGCCTCTTCAGTTGCATAATGAGAATGGAATGAACAACATAAGTTAATAAATATCTCTATATCACAGCAAAAAAAAGGAGAAAAGGGGTCATTAATCAGGAGGTGTGGTTCTAAGATCTGTGACTAAACTCTTTACAATCAGGTTCTGGGAATAGGAGTTACATTTAAGTCGACCATCTGAAAGATTGAAATTGGAAATTTCTCCTACATAACATAGCATAATTTCACGGATGACAAAAACCACAAGGCCTATTATAGGTCATCCGGATCTGTCCAAACCCACCCACAAAATGCATCCATAGGATTTTGTCAGATCTTTTACAGAAGTGCTTACAATTATATATAATTCGGGCCTTTGAATAATCTATTTGGTGGTTGTAATTGCTAATGTGGTTAAAAATACTGGATGAAGTACTGCCTCGCCTGACATCACCTTTGTGTTCATATATTATTTTTTTAATGTTCTCCCAGTCTCTCCTATGTAGAAGGAGAGACAGTTGGTGGATTCACACTGGATTACATATACACCTGCCTCATTTGGCTGATCCATGAGGGACTTGGTCGAATGGAAAGATTTGAGGATGGATAAAGGGTATTTAAACGAGGGTCTCGACCTGGAGAAATAACTCTGTTTACTCCTTTGATGAGGGGAGAGAAGGGGAGCGATAGACAATTCTAGCTTTAGATAAGCTCTCATTGATGACGTGGAGGGGATAATTTAATTCAACGAATCTGCAGGTTGTATATGTAATCTCGTCTTCTAAAAAAGCAAGGATCACAGATTATAAGTGCTCTCAAAAACATAACTGATGCAACGGCTTTTTTAATATTAACATCATGACGTGAAAAGAAATGGATGTAAGAGTTAGAATGAGTCGGTTTATGGTACACAGCAAAGCTAATTTGGTCAATGACTCTTACAATTTTCACATCAAGAAAGGCTAAACAATTATCTTTTTCCCATTTTACTTTAAAATTGATGGTCGGATGAAGGTCGTTAAGACTTTTGAGGAAATTGTCGAATGAATTTAAACTTGTTATTGGCCAAATCGATATAACATCATCTACATACATAAACCATACAAAATTTCGACGTGGAATGATAGAAGAGAGTAGGGTAACTTCCAAATGTTCCATTAAAAAAGTTACATAATATAGGCGGTAAGGGATTGCCCATGCTAAGTCAATATTTTTGACGGAAGAAACCCATTTCACTAATGAATACATTGTCAGTAACACATAGTTTGACAAGACTTATAATTTTATTTTTGCCTCGTGGGAGGTTTAATATCGGATTGTCTAATACCTTAGATAAAGCATCGAGGGTTTCATTAATTGAGATATTGGTATTAGCAATTATAACCACCAAATTGTAATGACTTCCGTAAAAGAAAAATTGTAGAATCCATACTAATAAGAGAAATTCTCAATTTCAATCTTTCAGATGGTCGACTTAAATGTAACTCCTATTCCCAGAACCTGATTGTAAAGAGTTTAGTCAAAGATCTTAGAACCACACCTCCTGATTAATGACCCCTTTTCTCCTTTTTTTTTGCTGTGATTTTGAGATATTTATTAACTTATGTTGTTCATTCCATTCTCATTATAAGACTGAAGAGGGTATGATAAACTTTATACCGAAACTAGTTGCGTAAATAAATTATATGCTCCTATATAGTAGTTTTACTATCATATATATATATATATATATATATATATATATATATATATATATGGAGGTTCTATTGAAGTCCACAGCTGTGGCAGCGCTATTAATTTTAATTTGTATTTACTTAATATTTCTGACAAGTTTTTTAACGGGGTCTTTCAATACATATATGTAAAAATAAATGGAAATAGTGGTGAAATATTTTTTTAAATTAGCGGAGAAGAGCAAGATATGAGTATGAGTAAAAAAAAAATAAAGAGGTTTCCCTGTAATTGTCAGAGGATCATATATTTATAATCTAAACGTTAGTTGTTTTAACTTTGATATTACACATTAATAGGGTTCGTTTTTGTATAAAATCATATTATTAAATTTTTAGAAAAAGTTGTTCACATTATTATTAACATTGTTAAATTTTAATAAAACTATATACCATTTTTGGTCGCATTCAATCACCGCAGTATCTACTTCATTCCAATTTGAGTTATTCTTTTATTCGTTGTTATTTATTTTAATCATGTCTGGTTATTTATTATAAACATATTTTAATCACTTTAGAGTCATTATTTATTCACTTTTTGTTAATATTATTTACTTCTCTCACTTTAAATTATTTATCAATAATTTATTTTCGGAACTTGTTTTAATCACTTTATTATCCATATTTATTCGCTTTTCTACTTTATTTATTCACTTTTCGTTATTATAGTCACTTTATTATCGCGATTTATTCTATTTTGTTTATTCACTTTTCGTTATTATGGTCACTTTATTATCACTATTTATTCACTTATTATCGTTATTCACGTTCCGTTATTATTTATTTTTCGCACATATCACTTTATTATCATTATTTATACATTATTCTACACTTTTTCGCACTATAGTTCATCACTCAATTTCCGATGTTTTTGGGCCATTTTAAACTTTTGGACATATTGACGGTGTGAATGCACGAGTCCGGGACGAACATGGCGCGCTCCATCAGTAGTCCTCCTATTTCCTTCGGCGAACAAGGTCCTTCGTAGGTCCACTTGTCGTCGCCATCGTAGAATAATCGACCGTGTTCTGGAAAAAACAACGTAATTTCCAAACTAATGACTTGAAATAATTTGAATTTTTCAAAATCTTTTTGCCTCGACACCAGGCTTTTCTAATTGAAAAGTTGTTTATATATTGAGTAAAGTGATTTGATGAATTATTCAGATATCATGATGTTTTAATTAAAACTCCAACTTTACTGCAATTTTATAAGTTTTTTATTTTAAGTAAACAGAAAAAAACTTTATATTATGGAAAAACGACGCAAAGTAACTTACGTCATTTTATCAGAACAAAACGTGTACTTTTCTTGTCTGGCGAAGTGAAAATGAGTTTCTTTTCCTTCACTATATTTTCACAGAACGGCCCAGGACCGTTCTGTTATAGCTGGACAGGTCCAGGACCTGGTCAGCTATAACTGGAAATATCTTTTTCTCAGTATTGCATAAATGTTTTATTTGAAAAATGATGGATGAAATAAATTTACTTTTATACGAACTATTATGATTATATTTCTGGTAACACATCAATTACATAACTAAAACAATAGACTTTTAGAATTGAATAGAAAAATTATTGCATACATGTATCATAGAGATTCGTAAATTTTAACTTAATTTGTACTATTGATTAAACTAAAGAAAATAGAACTTGTGAAAGAAATGCTGATATATATTTGGGAGTGCTGTACATAGTTTCAATATTTCGTGTTTTTTAATATCTGGAATACCTCTCTGTTCCAAATACAACGGGGCTGTTGGAAGAAGACTTTTCTTTCAGATTCGTCAGAACTTTTTGTTTCATAAACGATACTTCTTGGCTGTCACCAGTGTCATTGTGGGCCTGTTTAATAAACATATCAAAACTGCCTCGTCGAAATTGGGCAACCTTCACTTTTTCAAGTTTTATTTGGTTCGGAACATTTTTCTTGTCATTTGTGTTGGCAAAGAAATTCTTATGATCCACTGTTATATTTTTCAAGTTCTTGCGGCTATGACCGATTACACCAATGTAATCCTCAAAATCACCGATTGTGCTTTTCTGTTTTTAACGCCTTGCTAATGCAAGCGTGCACACTGTCGCATGGCATATAAGAATGCCCAGGTTCAAAGTATTTTATTGTAATTGTTACTGTCTCAACTTCGGGTGTATTTATTAGTTTCACTAGAGTTGAAAATTAGCCAACATTTATTTTGACTTGCACAGTTATCAGCATAGATAATAATTTATCTTTCTCTTCGAGTTTCTTTGAGAAGAAAATGGCAATAAACACTTGCAATGGCAGCTGCTTTCTTGAAAAATAGTAATCTTTAGTCGGTACTTTAGGTATTAACAACGCTTTCTGCATGTCAACTGTTATAACAAATACATCATTGCGTTCCGCATCAGAATGAAGCCCCATTCTGCATCGTTTCTTATTTTCTAGGTGTACAAGGATCTGACTGCAATGAGCATAGTCACAATTGGTACATGAATGATCCTTTTCTTTATGTTTTTCACTATGTTTCATACAAAGTGCACATTTATCTTGATCAGAAATGTTTGTTCATATTTTCAGAACTTGAAAAACTTTGAAAAAGCATGGCCAAGAGCACATTTTGTAAGCCAGTCCATTATTCGATTCTTCAATATAATGATTAAAAATCTTAACATCTGGTGGTAGGTATCTACGGTTTGGGGCATGAGCTTGCCTGTAATGAGACACACGAGGCTTATAAGACTCGATAAATTGTATGAGATTAGTTCTATATTCTTTAGAAAATTTATGAGCTGGAGGTTGTTTTCCTCTCATGTCTGGAAAGGCAGCAACTGACGGATCAATTTGATGCTTTTCATTTGCATTTATCACTGCTCTTACAACCGAATCATGCTTATACCCAATAGTCGAGAGAAAAAAATCCTTGCAAACTTTTTCATTTCTCAAAACGTATATAAAACTGCTGTTTCTCTATGATGCAATGCCTATCGATTTACGCTGTTGTTTAACATTTTGTACGGATCTTCCCATGAAATCACGTCTTCTTTGTACGTCCAGTGTCCAGTATTCTGAGTAGATGCACATTCTTTCTGATTCAGTTGGCTTAGTATTGGATCGCCCCATCATGTGTCGATTGATAGATAGGCTGCACGCCATATGCTGCAGCAGCTGCAGTCCTGAAATATCCTATCTAACACGTTCTAACATCTTATGTTTCGTAAAAACGCCGTTAAATCATTTAAGCTCCTTTTCATGACATCAGCGAGCATTTTTGTTCCTTAAAACATTATGTGGTGTTTTACCCTTCATGAACAAACACAAGCAAATGTGTTGTTTATGGGCTCTTCCTCCTCCTTATGTACGATGGATAGACAAATTTGACCCTTAAGATATTATAAAATAAGGTTCAGTGATTCAAAAAATGGATGTTCCGAGAAAACGACCAATTTGACTTTGCGTTGTTTTGCAGTAGGATATCCCCTTTTCTCCGTGAGGGGTACTCCAGGATAGCCTAGGATTTCGTCTTCATCTTGTTCTGAGAATTTTTTCACTTCTTTATTCTCTTCCTTCTCTGTTTATAGTCTCACTTCCGTCTTCTTCTCTTTTCTTTGCCGTTTTTTTCGGGCTCTTTTTTGAGTTTCCGTTCTTTTTTGTTTCTTCTTCCTCTGGTAGTTGCTTCTTCCTCTGTGTGATTTGTTGGATCTTTTTTTTGGATCTTCATCTTCTCAGCTTGGGTCTTTTTGTTTTTCGTCGTCGACAAATTGAATCTTTAATATTTCCTGCGACAAGGGGTTGGGCGGGAACCACAGCTTTTTCTCAAGACGGTTTAATGCATCCGAAAATGTGCCGGGGTTGGATAGGTTCGCCAAATGAGCAACAATGACCATCGTCATTATTTCTTTGTTTTCACTTGGCACCACCAGCTTCGGGGCCGTGGTTCCATTAACAGTCACTGTAGCCATCGCCGCTGCTTCGACGTATGTCTTTTCCTTTGCCTCCTTTTGCTGCTTTATTCCTTCCCGTTTTGTTCTGAGAGCTTCTTTGCAGACATGACATCTCATGGCCAGAGCCATGTGGTCCCCCCACGCAGTTCAAGAACCTTGTTTTTTCCGACGTACACTCTTTCCATCCGTGACCATTTTTTTAGCACACAGAGCAAGTGACGTCGGGCGCCGTACATTCCTTCGTGGTGTTTTTCCACGGCAAGGCAACGGATGCATCTTTCCAGATTTATGAATTCTTCAACCTCGACCTGCTCAAGGATTATTCGAAGGTAAAATCCAAGAAGTCCCTCCTTCATGGCCCTCTGAGCCATCTCGACTTTCTTGAAGATTACTTTTACTATATTCTTACCATATTTTTCGACCTTGGAAATCTACGTCCATTTTTGGTGTTTGGTTAGCTCGACCTTGATGTCTTCGCAACTATTGTCAGTGAAGAATGGGTCAAGCCTCCTTAAGATTATCGTTCTTCTTACAAGGATTTCTTGGGGTACGGAAGCTTCAAGCCCATTTTTTCGAAGAGGCTCTCTAGCTTCTTATGACACTATCTTCTGAATGTCGTCATCAGTTCATCAGTACGGAAGCTTCAAGCCCATTTTTTCGAAGGGGCTCTCCTGCTTCTTTTGACACTATCTTCTTAATGTCGTCATCAGTCCAACATAGCGAAGCGTATCCGTGGAGTCTCAATAAGCCTGATGAGGTTTATATTTAGGGCACCAAAGATGGTTTCAACGACCATACTTCGAGGTGGTTTTGTTGCCCCCCTGATGGTGCGGAGAGGGACCCATTTAAGCTGGAGATTGGGCGGCCCCATACCACCCTTCAGCCAGAGTTGCCCTCTTCTTTATTGTGGAAGTGTGCTTCTTCCTTCGTGAAAAGTTCTCTTCCTCCGAAAAGCGATATTAGGGTGGATATCTGTCTGGTGAGGGCATCTTAGAACATGGCCTTAGCTTTTCCTCCATGGCCACGACCAGACATGATGAACTCTTCGTATTCTACCGAAATGGAATTATTGATTGATTGATTGATGTAACAAGTGGGAAAAATGTGTTCTCGGTATAGATAGTGGTGAAGAATATTTATATTTTGTCCTGGTGTAGACGACATCTCGAGCATTTTAATTTTCTATTTCTTTTTTTTTATTCCTCCTCATTTGACGGTGTCAGTGTTTTAGATGACACTTGTGTTGTTGTTTTCTTATATTTTATCTTGCCTTTTATTTGTTTATTTATCTATTGTTATCTTTCTATTTTATTATTATTATTATTATTATTATTATTATTATTATTATTATTATTATTATTATATATATATATATATATGGTCTTTCAATAAGGTTGCTCTAGTTTTAAATAAATAAAACAAGTTGGGTGTGATATATGCACTCAATTTATTTAAAATTTGAAAGTACATTTTATGGCATTAAGTGTGGAATATGAGGTCGTTCAAATGTACACCGCGGCTTCGCTCGGTGGAACGTATTCAGGAGGCCCAATTTTCGATGACTTTGTCGCATAAATCTGGCCAAATTTGCTGGATGGTGTTCGTTATGTTGACTTTGAGTACATCAACTGTTTGCAGATTATTCGCATAGTCATGTGATTTAAGGGAGCCGCAAAGAAAGTAATCTAATGGCGTTACATCACATGATCTCGGTGGCCAGTTGATGTCGCCGCCGCGCGAGATGACCGTGCCCCGAAATCACTGGTGCAAAATGTCTATCGTGGCGTGCGCAGTGTGGCACGTAGCGCCGTCCTGTTGGAACCACATGTCGTGAGTATCCATATAAAGCATATAATCTAGTTGATGCCACAAGAAGTTGCTTATCATCGATCTGTAGGTCTCGCTGTTGACGGTTATGGCAATCCCTTCTTCGTTCTCAAAAAAATACGGACCAGTGATTCCGTTAGACGAAAATTCGCACCAAACAGTGACTTTGTTGGGATGCAATTGGTGCTGGTGTATCTCATGTGGGCTTTTTTTGTCCCAAATCCGACAATTTTGCTTGTTCACAAATCCATTCATGCAAAAATGGGCCTCGTCGCTGTAGCGAGGATAGAAATCACGTAATGCGCGGAACGTTTGGCGAACGAAGCACTGATTTTGCTAATAACTTTTGATGATTTGCACACGCTGTTTAACGCTATAACCTTCCATCGTGACTTGCCAAGTACTACTGAACAGTTTACAGTGAAGTTGCCAGATTTCGCTTTAACAACATGGCCAATATCGCCTGACAAAGCTCGAGCGTCCTTGTTGAAAAACCATATATATATATATATATATATATATATATATATATATATATATATATATATATATATATATATATATCCTCTGTTTTTAGGCATTCAAGCCTTTCAATTATGTTTTATTAACTCATTAGCTTTCATTTTTACTTTTATTTTGGTTGTTTTTTTATTTCCGCCTGTTGTGGGCACTTTGCCTCTTTTAGTTATATTTATTGTTTAATATTTGATTTAATTATCTTATTTATTTTGTTTTATTCATGTTGGGCACTTCGTCTCTTTTAATTTATTTATTGTTTTTGTATTTATCATTTTTATCATTTGGGCACTTCGAGCATAGTCTTCCGCTTGGGAATAGGGCTCTCCTGGTAACTCGTCCAATTATCGGTTGTGGTATATCTATGTTTGCCTTTATATGCGGGAGAATTTAATTTTCTACTTTTTCCCAGGTTTTTCTCTCTAGCCTTTGGAGGACCATATTCAGTGGTTCAAGTCCTGCTCTTGCGTGCAGTTCCGTCTGCCGAATATAGTCCATTCTGCTCGTGCCAGCTATAAGCAGGGTAGCATTGTTCTGGACTTTCTGCATAAATCTAAGAGAGGTGGAACTAGCTGCCTGCATTACCACTGCTGGGTACACCAGTGTTAAGCGCACCAGGACAGTGCACAGCTTCTTGATGTTTTGGGCGCTGAGGTTTCTGAACCTGTGCAGTTTTCCAAGTTCTCTTTTGGTTAGGGAGATTCGGTTGTTGATGTGCGTCTTATACCCTGTTGATGTGATGCGCAGACACAAGACTTTACCATCATGGGAGCACAGGTAAATTTCATCTGCGACTATGACGTCGTCTCGTTTCCGGTGGTTAACTGGAAGGATCTGGAACTTTCGGCGGTTGGTCTTAATTTTTCACTTTCTTTCGAAACGATTGATATTATCGATTTCGGTAGCTGTCTCTCTTGCTTGAAGTCCAGCGTTCCTGTAGAAACTGGGGATGATCTGAGTGACGTCGTCTGCAAACTGCAGGTACATCACATCCTTCCAAACTGGAGCAGGTAACTCCAATGTGTATACAAGGTACAACAGCTGACTCAGACAGCTACCTTGTGGAACACCCACCTCTAGTTCAAATACGGGGCCTCTGTCGCCCTCAATCCAGGATAGGGTACAGCTGGAGGCCCAAGATCTTGAATTCTAGACCTCTCAGCTAAACTTTATCGAAGGTCTTCTGTACATCTCGCATCACCACGTCTACGTACTTCTCCTCAGCTTTACAGTGGGCAAGCTTTTCGGTGAGAAGGGCAAGGGCTGTACCATTCCCCCTTCTCTTGTGGAACCTGTGCTGCTGAGGGTTGTGAGCTTCTAGCTCGGACAACTGATCTTGTAGCCTGTTGGCGAGAATATTCTCGTAGACTTTGTCTACAAACTCAGTTGATCGGGGGACTTATTACCTTTGCAGGTAAAAAATATTTTAGCTATTTTAAAACCATCGGGGAAGTAGCCCGTATTCAGTGAAGCGTTATAGATGTTAGTGATTCCCTGAATGATCTGCCAGGGGGCATGCACCAAATTATTTTTAGTGATGCCAAGTGTAGGCCATGAATGGTCTTTTGCAGTCTCCTTCTTTTCTTATGTTCTTATGCCCGTCCAGCCTGGCGCCTTTTGTTTAAAAGTTTTTATGACTTTCATGACCTCTTCCGTTGTAATTGGTCAGCCATGGTCCGCCATCTCCCTCCCTTCGTCGACGTAGGCTCGTTGGTGTGTTTGATGTATGATCTGATTTAGTTCTTCAATCAGATGGTCTCTCGAATTCCTGGTTAAATTCCGCATTGTCTTCAGGTGTTATTGAGAAGATTTCCTTCCAGGACGTGCGGAACCTTTTCTCCAGGACCGCCGGATCATCCAAGTAGTCATTGCCCTCCTTAATGCGGGTCTTTCCTCTACATGGTAGGCCTTTTAGTTTCCTTAATAGGCGCCAGAATTTATCGGGGGTCACCTCGCTGTTAATCCTGGTCCATATCCCAGCCTGCTGTTGGTTAATAGCCAGCTTTAGCTCATCACGCAATTGTCGTAGCAGCGAGCTTCGTTCCCGATTCGTACCCGCCCTTCTGATCTCTTCATACACCTCCCTGTGCTCCCTAGCGATCTCTTTCATCTCCTCGGTTCATCTGGGTTGTGGATGAGTCTTGTACTCTGTTATGGGTACACACTCGCGGTCAGCCTCGGTGATGAGGGCTGTTATCCTCTCCAGCTTCCCGTCAATCTCCTCTAGAGTTGCTTCGCTTAGGTCGGCTGGTTCGAATACGCCTATGATTTCTCCGTAGCGTTCCCAGGCGGCCGAGGCGTAGCTTTTGCGGAGAGGGACCGGAATCTAGATCGGAGTGAGTGAGATGGTGGTCAAGATTGCTATATGGTCGCTAGGAATTGCTGGTCCTGGCTCGCTATGGTAGTTGAATAGAAAGCCGTCACTTGTCATGATTTTGTCGGGCTTTGTTGCTGTCCGAGAGGTGATATAGGTCGGGAAATCCTATCCTATCATTTGGATGTTCTTCCGTCGCATAATCATTTCCAAGTTCTGGCCTCTGTTATTCGTGTTACCATAGCCAGCCGTTCGGCATCTGGCGTTGAGGTCGCCCTCAAGGAATGCCATTCTGCCGTGGCTGAACAGGGTGTAGAAGTTATTGAGGGGCAGATACGCACTTCGAGGAGGCTGATATGCCGTCACGATAACGAGGTTGCCCACTTATGTGGGCATTTCTGTCGCCACGAATGACTCGTCCAGTTCTGGAAGGTGCCTGAACGAGAGATTTTTTTTTATTGCAACCGCGGAGCCGTCAAACCTCTTTTTAGAATGGTTCTTTGTAACAACTCTGTAGCCCGGTATCTTTGATAAGATGTTGTGTCGATACCGTGCTCCGAAATTAAGATGATGTCGGGATCGAGCACACGGAATATGTTCCCATACGCAGTTGCATTTCCCTCCCATCCATTGACGTTGAGCGTCACAATTTTCAACCTGTTGTTCGGGTTCTTCATTCTCTTTTCTGGCTCCTAGTGTTTTCTGGTGGTGGAACGCTTTTTTCCGTTCCTTTACTTTTTGTAGTCTGCCGTGGTAAGCTCTTCATATGTCTCTATGGAGAGAGTGAAATTATTGTTGAAGAGGGCGTCCTTGACTACTTCTTCGCACTGGGCATCGTTGTCCCACTTATAATACTTCTTTCTGATGCCGACGAGTATTTTGTTGGCGTCCTTGTCTTTTGGGAAAGGGAACTGTTCTGATGTGTAGATTGTGAGGTTTATCTCATTCGCATCGAGAGGTCTTTTGGCCTCCCGTTTTCTCTTTTCTCGGTGTTCATCTTTTGGCACGACCTCTGAGTCCGAGGAATCTATGGTTTCCGAGTCTTCTGTATCTTTGTTTTTTTTTATTAGGTTTGGGTGTTTTTAATGAGCAGCCTCCCTTTCCTTCCTTGCTTCTATTCCAGGATCTGTTCTCTTGTTCTTTCCTTTGGGTTCTCCTCTTGTTTGTTCTCTTCCTGAGTCTGTTTTGAGACCATTTATAGTTGGGGGACATCCCCTGATAGGGGGATGTCCTCTAAGATGCATGTAAGAATTTTCATCGTTTTTGGATCTTTAGGTAAGTTTTCATATTTTCTGCTTCAGAGTAAGCTGCCTTTGCGACTTGAGCGTATGTTGTATTTGCTCTTCTGTTCGCCTCTTCTTTACTTTGCTGATGCTTCCTCTTAATCAGCTCTTTTTTTCATGGGACAGGCCATTGCTATTGATCGATGGCCTTATCCGCAGTTCGCGCACTTCTAGTGAGGGCTCTGGCAGTTTTTTTTATGCTGGCCGGGTTCGCTGGACCTAGAGCATATACGAGGGGCGGTCAATAAGTTTTGCGAATCGGTAGGGCAAAACAGAGGAAGGGAGATGGCTGTTTGTGGTGGTGTTAGGACAAGTTATGAAAAGTCACGACCTGCAGCCGCACGCTCTTGCCTCGTCTATTTAAGAAGCAGTAGCTGATCGCAGATCGTCAGTCACAAATTTTTCAACAATGGAGAAGGTTGAGCACCGCGCAGTGATCAAATTTTTGACCAAGGAAGGCAAGAATGCAAAAGAGATCCATGAACGCATAGTTGCAGTGTATACCAACACCATCCCTTCCTATACAGCAATTGCTCGCTGGAATTGGGAGTTTTGCCATGGTCGTGAGTCCCTTGAAGATGACCCCCGTCCAGGACGCCCGTCAGACGTGACCAACGAGGACAATGTGGCCCGTGTCGAGAGGATGATCCTCTAAAATCGACGGGTGAAGGTCGAAGAAATCGAGCGAGAACTTGGAATATCACATGGAAGTGTTATCAACATCATCCACGACAATTTACCCATGACCAAGGTCTCTGCCCGTTGGGTGTCTAGAAACCTCACGCCCCATGATCGACTTCAACGTCGTCAAAGTCCACAAGGCCAGAGTTGCACAAGCTGCCCTGCACGAGTGCGGATTCGAGGAGCTCAACCATGCCCCCTACAGTCCAGATCTGGCCCCTAGTCGACAACTCTTTTATTCCGCCAGTTTAAGGCCGCACTGCGTGGACGCCGGTTTGGGGACGATGAAGATATCCAGCTCGCCGTCCAGGAGCGGATTGAACAGCAGTCGGGAGATTTCTGGTTGTCAGGAATTCGAAGCCTCAGGGACAAGTGGCACAAGTATATTGAAGTCGAGGGTAGTTATATTGAAAAATAATAAAACACTTTTCCTCATATCTCGTTTCCTTATATCGGAATTGCAAAACTTATTGACCGCCCCTCGTATCTTGGGACGCTTGGCATTCACGAACAGTGTGAGCCTCTATTTTATAACAACGGAAGTAGAATTGGATTGGGTGGAACTCCCTCTCGATCTGCTTTCCACTGATCCTGGAGTTAAAAAGCAGGAGCCCAGATTCCTTCGCTTTTTTGGCAATAAAAGTATCTCCAAAGAGGATTTTGAAGACATGGGCATAGTCAGAATTGTCCCTTTTGTTTCTAAATTTAACAATTTCAGTGATCTTTGCCCATGGATGATATTTTGTAATCTCTTCTTTGGAGTGTTTCCTAATCCAGGGGTCTAACTCCTACAGATCACGCTCTTGCGCGTTTGGATCTAGGGAGGGGGATTGCTGGCTGCAGGCCCAGCTCACGAAGGACCTCGACCGCAGCTTCCTTCGTCATGGCCTCCACGTCACGTTCTGTTTCGCAAATAGCAACATAACCCGTAGGGGCCTCTAGTAGCCTTATTATGGCTATCTTAAGTCGCCCATAGACGACTTCAAAGACTTTGTCTTTGCATGGTCTGGTGTGACCACTGATGGTAAGCAGCGGGACTCGGGTGGTCCCAGCTTGAGCCATCTTGCCCGATGGGGGCCCCAGGTGGTCCCATCTTGAGCCACCTTGCCCAATGGGGGCCCCGAGGGGCGATAAACCACTCCGGGGTCGCTCCTTCTTTGTATTTTTGTGACTGGTTACCAAATCCTTGTCTTTTTCTGTGTCCAAAAAATAAAAATTTTCTCTTTGTAAATTGAGCGCTTGAGCCCCCCCCCCCCCCCTCCGCTCACCGTTGTAAGCGAGCTTCCATGAGAGTGAACTGCCGGATGGAGGGATGAAATGGTGGTGGGTGAGCCCGGGGAGGCCCCTCAGACAGGTGATATGTGGCGGACTTAATGATGGGTGGTGATTGAATCAACTACCACCACCCGGGGGTGCCGCCCCTTCTGGGGTTTGGTTATCGATGCTGCTTCCAACTTACACAGGGGCGGTTGTGTCCCCTCCTGTGGTGCTGGCCAGAAATTACCTTCAGAGACTAGAGCGAACTCTTCCCCAAAGCTTTTAGCATCGCCTCTTAACCGGGTTGCCTCTGACGCCGAGTTCTACAGTGTGCTACTCCTCAAACCTGCTTTTTTTCGGCGCCCCCAATTATGCCTATCACAGAGAACGGCATAGTTGGGACGTGGCTAGATGAATGGCGGTTCAGTTAATTTCAACTCCCTTACCCCGGTGGGGGGTGGGGAGCGAGGGAGGATTAGTTCGACGTTTGTCGAATAATCAGCGCTCTATATAATTCTTCTTCTTTAATTCCCCGTAGGGAGACGTAAATAAAAATTCCCGTTTATAAGCAGGTTGCTTTATCAGCGAAAAACATCTTCTGAGTAAGCTTGCTTATTCAACGGTTCAACGATTTATTAAGTAAATAAATACAAAAAGGTAATTACATACATTGCATGTAGTAATAATGATAGGAAATAGTGGTGAAAATAGATTTTAGCAGAGGAGGTAAAAGCACTGAGTAGAAGTAGGAAATGATAGCTTCCCGGAGACATGGAAATCATTACCAATTTAATTTTACAAGTTAACTACAATTCAAATATTATAGAAAGATTAAGGATAATTTACTATACATTCTTAAAATTACTGTTATTGTACACTTGTTATAGTTCATTTAATTTGTTAGTTTATTATATTTCACTACACATTAAATTTACGGTAGCTTTTAATGCTTATTAAGTCTTTTTTTTGTATTTTGCTAATATAATTTTACATTAAATCGATCACAATTTTATTTATTATCACTGTATAAATTTATAATTTTTGCTTATTTTATTTACTACACTATTTATTTTCACTAAATTAGTTTAGTTACACTTTAATTGTTCATTACTTTACGTTAAAACTAGATTTTCTGTCAATGTCTATAATTTACTATTTATTCACTTTTGCTTCATTTGTACTTATTTTATTTACTTTACTATTTTCACTATATTAATTTTCATTGAATTAGATTTATTTCACTAAATATGATTAGTTAATTTGCTCACTATTATTATTCACGTTGATTGCTCTTTTTTTGTATTTAATATTTAATTTGCGATGTTTTTTGTCCACTCCTTATAGCTTTAAATGTCCTCATATTTACGTTATGTACGTCTCTAGGGCTGATATAAACTAGGGATTTTATGAGTAGAGCCGACACTTCTTTCCTGGAGTATGGTCCCTCGTACGTCCATTTGTACTCACCCGCAGCTAGGCCGATGATGAGTAGTTCCAAGTCGTCTTTGGGGGCCGGGGACAGGGGGAAGCCGAAAACACGTAGACCCACGTCTTTCCCGTCGAAAAAGAGGCCTCTTTCGAGGATTTCCTTTTTCTCGGTGAGGGGGAACCCTCCGTGCCTTCCGTCCTCTCCATCTTCCCCGCCTGAAGTTTTCTTGCCGTTTCTGCGGCGTTTTCTCTGGAGTCTTTTTATTCTTCTTCTTTGCGCCTTTTTTCTCTGCTTCTCCTTCCGAAGGAGTTTGTATTTTCCCTTCTTCTTCTTTTTCAGTTTCCTTTACCCCATTACTTGAAGGTGCCCTTTTTTTCTTCTTCGATGAACTCGAGGTTAAAAAGGCCCGCCGAGTCTGGGTTTTCTGGAAACCAAACCTTTTTGTTACAACCATTCTTCTCAAGAAGAAGGTTGAGGTGGGATGAGAAGGTACCGGGGTTTGTAAGGTTTGCCAGGTGGGCAACCACGACCATGGCCCGGATTTCTCGCCCTTCCTTAGGCATGACCAACCTCGTAGTGTTTGTTCGTGTCGAAGTGGTAGTTCTTGCTGCCGTATCCGCGTACGTGGTTTTGTTCCTCTCTTCTTTTTCTTCCTTTATCCTGTCTCGTTTTTTGCGGATCGCCTCTTTCCGAATTGGGCACCTCATGGCCAGGGCCCTGTGGTCACCCCCACAATTTATACACTTTTGCACCCTTTTCCTGCACTCTTTCTAACCGTGCCCGGTTTTGGCGCAGTTGGAGCATGCGGGGTCGGCGGTTGTGCAATCTTTTGTAGCATGTTTTTCGACTGCATAGCACTTGAAGCAGTAGTCGATTTGTATGTATTCTTCTTTTACAATTTGCTCAGGGCTGACCTTCAGGTAAAGGCCAAGCAGCCCGTCGTTTTTGGCTCGGTTTGCCATATCGATGGTACTGAATACTATCTTCACCATGCCGTTTCCTTTACCAAATTTGTACACTGCTGTGATGCAGGCCCACTCTTGTTTCGCCGTGAGTTCGTTTTTAATTTCTTCACAGGAATTTTCTGTGAAGATTGGGTCCAGTCTTGTTAGAATAATGGGGTCGTTGGGCCAGGATTTCCTGTGGTACACTTGCTTCAAGCCCAATCTTTTTGAGATGAGCTTGAGCCTCGTCGGAGACCAGCCTCTCGGCGTTGCATAACCATTGGGAGTGTCGAGGAGTCTGATCAGCACCACGTTGATCTTTTTATAAATGGTTTGTATCACCTCCATTTTTTCCGGTTTTGATGCCCCCCTATGGTACGGAGGGGGATCCTCTTGCAGTCCTGAGGGACTGCCCCCATGTTGGGGCCCCTCTTCTAGTAACTGTACCTTGAAAGAGGATGTGTAAATAAAGTTTTTTGCATGAATAAAGTTAACACTTATTGCGGACTGCCTCTATATGCGTCCGCCTTTTCACTCGATTTTTACACTGGCCAATTGCTTACGCGGAGCTTTACCTCCGGTAGACTTGCGAGCTGTCTGCTTAGTACGAGCCATGACGACGAAACAAAAATCTCCTTTGATATTCTTATATTGGACTGTTTCATAATATCACTCGTCTTCGGTCAAATGAGCGCCATCATAACGTGCCTAATGGATAATTTTCACTAATTAGAAATAGTGTGATTTAACAAACTTAACCTAAACTGACTTAACTCAGGCCAATCTAACTTAAATTCTTTTGAAGATTTAAAAATATGAAGGATAAATGATAAATAATAAAAAGCTTGCTTATTCAAAAATTGCTACATTTTATATAGTATTTCTACGAGAACCTAAGTATTACAAAAATTGGCCAATCATGCCGCGGGAAATTTTTAATGCGAAACTAAGCGCTACAAGAAACATATAAAATTGGAAGGCTCAGATTGACAGATTGCAAACAATAAGTGTGGTACATAAAAACAACACACAAAGTGCCAGTGCCATCATAACTAAAGAGTACAGCAAGTAAACCGACATCCCAGAATCTTCATTTTCACAAAGGTAAAGTGGCATTGGATTTTTTTTATTTCATTTTTTCTCTTCTATTCTGATCTTTCTCTATTCATTCACACCCAATAAACCGAAAATGACGGAATGACAAACGCCCTTCTACCTATAAGTCTCAGGACTCTCCCGGAAAGGTCAAAGCCTGACCGCGGGGAAGTCTTCTTGATAGTCTACGGGGAGCTAGATGTCGCTCTCGTCAGACTCATTGACACCCATTTCGGTATACGGCTATATGCCAGAAAGAAGCGAACGCAGAACACTTGGCCTCGTCCAGAGCAACACAAGTGTTCAACTCAATAAACTTGACCCCTAAGATCCCACCCTAAATTCAGGCACACAGAAGTGTTATTTGCAGGAGATTAGACTTTTGGGTGGAGCACCACTCAAGCGCTGACATTTTCTATGAAATCGAAAGAAATCACCAATGGGTTAAAGTCTCTGAGGTTATCAAATTCAGAGACTACACCCATGTATTTAAGGTGATATTTCAATATACAGGTATGGCGCAGAAAGCAAAAGAGCTCGGTCTCCTTCTCTTTCACGTCAGGGTGTGCCCTGACCAGATAGAAAGAGAGGAATTCACGGAAATACAGTCATGCTATAAGTGCTATAAATATAACTAGCACACAACTAGAGCGTGTCCACAAACCGAAGTCATCTGCTCCATATGTAGCAAAGTTAGTCACATCTGGCGTGACTGCAGGAGTAGCGAAAAGTATGCATAAACTGCCACAGTGACCATAGAGCCATGGCGATGTCATGCCCAGTAAAGAAGGAGGCGATTAAAAAATAACAAAGTGGCAAAGGCGGAAGTCGACGAGGCTTCAACTCAGCGTACTTACCTTAAGGTAGAAAGAGAGCAACCTATAAAGATCATGTGCTGCATATATTATGCACAAATAGCAAACCTCACAAAGCCAGGCTCATTCAAAAAAGAGCTAAACCAGATGCTGATAAAAAATGGAATAGACGAGATGTGGTTCCTGAAGAACCCTCCGACTGAGGAAGTTCTTCGGATACAGATGCAGCCTCCTTAACCAGCCACTAAACAAGCAGAAACTGTTCCTGCTCCTGAAAATCATCACCAAAACAATTCTGAGCCCCCAATAATATAACCATCCAAAACAGATTCAGAGGCAATATCTGTCAATGAACAGAAATCAAAACACCGCCACGGTATCCGCACCAAACGGTCAACCAACCGGCAGAGGATGAGATCTACATCATCGTTAAAGGAGGGCAAACATGCCTACGATGGCAGAAAAATCCCTTAAAAATATTTACCACGTAGAGGGCCCCATTCCTTGAAGTAAAAACTGACAAAGACATCAGTGAAGCTATGACCACCGCCCGATACAACTGGGAGTATGGTGAGGACATTCCAGAGAGGGTAGTCGATGAATCCCTCATCCTTGGAATGGTCCGACTCAACCAAGACGCGTTCTCTACTATTACGACCTCGGAATTTAGTAAAAAGAGATCCGGCAAATGCCGATCTCCACCAGCCAGTCTATTCACCCCAAAGAAAATCGATAAAAGGAGAAACATGGACAGACAACATGGAAAGACTGACTAAAGACTTGACAATCTTACAAATGAACACTAACGGATGGGACAACAAACAAGTGACCTACGTAAACATTATCAGACAATGCGACCCTGTCATCGTTTGATATAAGAACACGGAAACGACACGACGCAGAAGAATATGAAGATCTTCAACTATAGCATAATAACAAAGAACCACAGCCTGGAACTTTTCGATGGCGCTGCCATCGCAGTAAAAAGAGGTATTCAGTTCAAAATACTCCTATCTTTAGATGAATCCTATCTGGCTATCGAGATCCACACCACCCTGGGGCCCCTAGTGATGCCCACAGGGAAAACCTCCGAGACAAGACTATATCCCAATGCACAACTTTCTCCAACTGTGTGCACACGGAAGAACAGTCTTGTTTGGGGGAGATCTCAACGCCAGATGCCAAGAATCCGGATACACCGGAAGTCTAAACAAGAAAGGGAAGAACATGAAGAACCTTATTGACAGGGGTATTGTTGCCCGCATTGGGCCCGACTTCCCCGCTTATATCACCGACACCTGCGCAACCAAGCCGAATATCACCCTGACCAGCTGACAATTTTCTTACAATAATTATATCCAACCCGGCCCACTAATCCCAAGCGACCACGTCGCTATAATGATTAAAATATCCTCGAGCCCAATTAAGATACCCGTCAGGGAGAGAAAATGCTTTTCCCGAGTGAACTGAGAAGAGTATCGTACCCTTCTCGGTGAGTTCACACCTCAACCACTCAAAGAAGCCACCCTGGAGGAGATCGACCAGGAACTGGCAAGGTTAACGGAGGTAATGGTGGAGGCGGACCACTCAACAGTACCCAAAACATCCTATAAAACGTTACCTAGCACCAAGGTGGACACAGGAGCCATATGACCTAACGGACGAATATAAAAGACTATTTGGAGAAATTAGACTGACTGGCACAGACAGAGTTAAAAACAGACGGTTAAGAATACTAAGGACTGAAATGAAGACACACATAAAAGAACAACAAACAGCACTTTGGAATGACCTCATAGACAAACTAGACGAATAAGTGGATCCCCGAACATTTTAGAATACTCTATCAAGATTAAAGGATAAGCCACCTGACAGAGAAACATACTCCTTAACAAAGACGACGAGACAAAAATGGACGCCACAGAAACAGAAGAAGAGTTTAGAGACTACTGGAAGAATGTATTTCCCATCACACCAGAAGAGTACGAACACTTTGACCTTGACTTTGAGGAACACATTCACGACTAACTAAGACAAGAACTAGACAGGACCTTCCCGTTCAACAATACAACTGCTAACAGAGAGATGACTGTTTGTGGACGGAAGATAACGAAGAAGAAATCCTAACGACGCTATGTACCTTCAAGCAGAGAGCACCAGGAAAAATAGAATTGACCAAACTTAACTTGTTGAACGCCCCCCATAACATCTTAGAGGGGCTGGTTAATATAATGAATGCATGGCTAAACGTTGGCTATTTTCCGGACGAATGGAAGATCGCTAAAATAATCTTCATTCCAAATGCCGGAAAACCGCCGGACAGACCTGCAAACTTCAGACCCATTTCCCTCTTCGAAGTAGCAGGCAAGGTCTTCGAGAAGGTTCTTGCTAATAGAGTCAAAGATTTTATAGAAGATAACAACCTCTATAACCAACACCAGCATGGATTTAAAAGAGGGAGAGGGACTGATGCGGCGCTAGCAATCATCATAGAAAAACTGGCGAAGATTGCTAGCCAAAAAGGTATGATGACCTGGTGCTCAGAGACGTTAAGAAGACATTTTACAAAGTATGTAGGACTGGGCTTCAGTACAAAATACTAAGACTTGGACTAAACCCAAGACTAGAAAAAATTCTATGTGATTATGTGACAGATATGGTAGCGTATATACAAATATACGACCACAGGGGACCAGACTTCGAGCTAACTGCAGGCATACCGCAAGGAGGGTGCCTAAGCCCCCTCCTATACAATATATACACCCTTGATCTACCCAATCCGGTCAGGAAAGACTCACTTCACGTCTGTTTGCTGACCACATCTCTTAGATCATAACTGCCCCCTTCAAAAGTCCCGAAGTAATGGCACAAATCACAGCTCGAGAAATCGACCATATCAACAGGTTCGAAAGAAGATGGAAAATCGCCACTAACACCCAGAAATTTAAGATAATACCACTCTTCCGTAGGAAATGGGCCCATATCGAAACTGATGACGCCCGCATTCCATACAGCACTGATGGGACAGTACTAGGACTAAAGATAGGTAAAAATGGATATGGTAGCCACGTTGCTTAGACAGCAGCGCGACCGAAGGTCGAGCTCACCAAGATATTCAGGTTCCAAAACCTTAACATGACCAACAAAAAGAAGATATACAACGCGCTCATAAGATCAAAGCTACTGTATTCACCTATACCTATCAACACTATCTCCAAAATTAAATTGCGGGTCCTCCACAAAGGGTACAAAACAAAGGAGTACTCTTAATAACGAACACTAGGAGGAGAAAAGAAGAAGGCAGAGGGACCTACATCACATGATCCAGATGACTCCATTTAACTCGGAACTGCAAAGAAGAGCCCGAAAAATCTGGGAGAAAGTCCCACGACACATAATGGAGGAAATCAGACAGAGACACATTGACATCCCGTTGGAGGACATCCTCAGAAGAACGCTAGACTTCATCAGCAGTAAAGCACAGACCGAAAGACAAGAAGAACTAATCTACACATAAGACTACGCATATGCAACAACGACAAACAATAAACTACGCAAAGAATAGACAATAAGAAGAACACTAAAAATAATACATAAACGAATAACGAGGGAAATACAAAAGATACAGAAAGCACCTACAAAGGTTTGAACGCCACAAGAAACCACCATAATTTACATGAAACAAAATGAAAACACAAGCAATAACATCACAAACCAGGAACGACACAAACAAACATGCAACACCATCACAAACTAAGAACAACCCAAACAAAAAGCAGAAAAAAGTACGCCAAAGAACATGAATATAAACCAAAAACAATGAGAAGAACATCAATCTCAGATAAACGCCCGCGAGTCCCTATCACCAGGGATTTTCTACCCTTCGATCTCTCTTTCACTAGGGAAACCCTATCTATCCATTAACTACGATTATAAAGAGTCTTTCAACAAGGACGCTCGAGCTTTGTCAGGCGATATTGGCCATGTTGTTAAACGGACATCTAGCAACCTCACTGTAAAGTGTTCAGTAGTACTTTGCAAATTACGATGGAAGTTTATAGCGTTGAACAGCGTTGAAAATCATCAAATATTATTATCAAAATCTGTGCTCCGCTCGACAAACGTTCCGCTCATTACGTGATTTCTATCCTCTTCAGCGACTAGACCCATTTTTGCATGAATGGATTTGTGAACAAGCAAAATTGTCGAATTTGGGACGAAAACAATCCACATGAGATACACCAGCACCAATTGCATCCCAACAAAGTCACTGTTTGGTGCGGATTTTCGTCTAGCGGAATCATCGGTCCGTATTTTTTTTGAGAACGAAGATGGGATTGCCATAACCGTCAACGGCGAGACCTACAGATCGATGATAAGCAACTTCTTGTGGCCTCAACTAGATTATATGCCTGATATGGATAATCACGACATGTGGTTCCAACAGAGCGGCGCTACGTGCCACACTGCGCACGCCACGATAGACATTTTGCACCAGCGTTTTCAGGGCACGGTCATCTCGCGCGGCGCTGACGTCAACTGGCCACCGAGATCATGCGATTTAACGCCATTAGACTACTTTCTTTGTGGCTACCTTAAATCGCAGGTCTATGCAAATAATCCGCAAACAGTTGATGTCCTCAAAGTCAACATAACGAACACCATCCAGCAAATTCGGCCAGATTTATGCGACAAAGTCATCGAAAATTGGGCCTCCTGAATACTTTCCACCAAGCTAAGCCACGGCGGACATTCAAACGACGTCATATTGCACACTTAATGCCATAAAATGTACTTTCAAATGTAAAATAAATTGAGTGCATATATCACACACAACTTGTTTTAGATACATTTAAAAATTGAGCGACCTTATTGAAAGACCATATATATACATATATATATATATATATATATATATATATATATATATATATATATATATATATATATATATATATATATATATGCATACATGAGTGCAATTACAATTTTATATGTGTGTATATATTTCCCTTTCACAACTCAATATATCCAATGTCCAATGAAAGATTATTCCCATGTTCCCTAAGGATAGATGAGGGAGGAGAAGAAGACGAAGAAGGAATCTACACCTAGAGGAAGAGAATAATACTCGACGACGACTAAGAGTAATTAATTACCCGGAGCAACACCAGAGAATAGTATATAGTCAATTATAACTAGGATAGGAATAGGAAAGAATAGATAGAGAGATAGAAACCTTCACCAGCTTTTAGTAAGAACGATGTTTGTTGTCAAAACATAATACTTCCTGGCACCTCTCCCCAAAAGAGGACCGGCCCCTGGGGCCCTCGGGCCGACCAGCGAATGTCATTCTGACCTTAAATAAAAAATTTCACTATCCGGTCGGGGGGGATCCTCCCAGTATCATAGAAGGATTAGCGCTAACTAACTAACTAATAACGGTTTGAACGCCTCATAAATAGCAATACTACTTTCTAACTTTATCACGCTAGCTATACTACCTAAAATGGCCAGAGATAAGCCTGACCTCCAGGCAATTTAGCAACCCTTTACAAACCTCTTACTTCCTTCAGCTTTCAGCATCTATTCGTTTTTTTACTATCACATTCGCACACGGTCCTCACACTGATACGTGGGACAGGGATCACGATAAACTGCAAGGTTATAGTTAGAGATAAGCGACACATCGTGGTTCAGATTCCAGGTTAAGCTGTAGGTCCCATGACTAACTAAGTCCACTTTTGTCTACTACTATTTTCTTCGCTGTCCTATCCTAAAACCTTCTTCTTCCTCTCCGTCTCACTCCAAACCGCCGTACTCACAGTGCTTGGAGCCTACTTTAGCTTTAGACAGTGTGACTATAGGGGTCTTTAAAGGAGTACCGGGTCTATCCCTCCCTTCCCCTAGCCCCTCCCTCCTTGTGAGAGAGTGAATGCCCTGAAGAGGAATACAAAATAAGCGTAATCGGCTGATACATCCGCCGAGCTTATGAATGCTGCTTTAAGTGGGAACTTTTCCACCAAGAGATTGCACGAATAAAACAAATTCTCGTGAATAATGGTTTCTCAAACGGCATGATTGACAAACAACTCCAATCATTTTTAAATAACCATTACAAACATGCGGATAAAACTGAAAGTAATCATGGAGAAGTCAACAACATCAAAGTGTATTACAGAAACCAGATGTCCACGGCCTATAAAATAGATGAAAAAACCATCAAGGAGATTATTAACCGTAACATCAAGGTTAAAAATCAAACGGATGAAATCCAACTCATCATCTATTATAAAACAACAAAAGCCAGCAATCTTCTGATGAAAACTAACATCTGCCTAAACTCCTCGAATCTCAAGTCAACCAACATAGTTTACGAGTTCATCTGCCCCGATAAAGACCGTAAACGTTATAAAAACTCAAAATATATCGGCATGACAAGTACCACACTTTCGAGACGGTTAACTATGCATCTACAAAGCGGAGGGCCTAAGAACCATATGGAGAGTACCATAATATTCACCTAACGAGAGATATGCTCGTTGATAACACCATTATTAAAAGAAAAGAGGTTAATAAAGCGAGGCTTAACATCTTAGAAGCTATATTAATAAATGAAGATAAGCCGGCCATCAACAGTCAAGCGACAAGCTGGAATCGCACATTAAAACTATTTAAAAAATTCCACTCACAGTGAGTGGCTCATTTCCTCGAACGTTACGTTTAAACAAGGCGGAATAAATACCCCTTAAAAATCGTTTTCTTTTACTTTTTGCCAGATCCTCAGTCCACTCCTTACATCGGTAAAGGAGGCAACAACATTTCAAAACGCTCCGAAGATGATCGAATAAGATCGAAAGCTTAGCAATTTAGTTTGGTTTTTATCAAACACATTCACTTAAAAAAGAAATGAATACTGGACAAGTAATCCCCCATCTACAAGATGTAATAAAAAAGATAGTTAGAAGAAGAGAAAGTTGCCAAAGGAAATTAATTAAGGCAAAATAGCAAAATACAGAATGGTCTTCAACAAATTTGCATTCAAGAAAGACTGCTACCCAATAATTTCTGGCGGTGGAAAAGGCCAAGATGTTTTTATTCCTCGCATACTGTCGTGGTATTGCAAGGACCGAGTGGAGGTGTACGTACGTATAGGTTTGTTACTTAGTTCAAAAAACTCCAAGATTAAAGTTTTATCTAAGAGTGCTGTATATTATTATTATTATTATTACGTTATTTTTAATCTTTGAGGATTTCTAGCGCCATGCTCAGCGTTTCGAGGATTGAATTAAATACCTCTAAGAAAATAGATTTTTAATTACAACATAAAAAAACACAAAAGTGAAATCTAACAAAACAAACTATACAGCTATAAATTAAACGAGTTTAAGTGAGACTTACTAAATTTCACAAATGAATATAAAGTAATGGTTGACTCAAAGCTCACTTTAATATTGGACGCTAATTGACCTTCAAAATATTAATGGAATTTATTTACCTTTAAACAACCACACGGAATCAGGTTGGAGACTGATCTTGGCCTCAATTTTTATGTAGACGCAAGAATGTTGTTTGCGGCCAGGCGCGTGGACGTATTCACAGATACTACAGATGTTTGACTGACACGGGGACAGATTTGAATAACACCAGGTTATTTCAGTGCGGGCGACGGATAGCGTTAAGCACGTTGTCTTAACCAGATGATTTCAACAACGGGACCGGGAAAGTATGCTTCTTCCATTCTTCTGGTTAATTTAGGAATGATTCGCACTGACGAGCGATGAGCAAACGAGTGAACCCTTTGATGAATGGGGAGTGTTTGAGGAAATTCACTTTGGGGTATTCCTCAATGACGAAGACTATCTCTGGGTTTTGTTGTAAACCGGGATAGGAGGTTTCTCTAAAGAGAGATGGTTGAGCTTGTTTCTCAATACAAGCTAAACTAAATTTCGGCGTGACCACCAGGAACTGGCTCAGCATGGGCTTCTCCTGTGTTCCTTTCGTTGGGTTGCCGGTCATTCTAGCCCGACTTCGTAGTCTCGAGTGCTAACTCGATTTTCCTGAGACAAGATGCTAATTTTCGGTGTGGCCACCAAGAACTAGCTCAGGATGAGCTTCTTCTATGTCCCTTTCGTTGGATGCCGGGCACTCTAGCCGGATTTCGTCGTCTCAATGACTAACTCGATCTTTTCTCTTTTCTACAGTTATCCGCATATATATTTCGCCACCCCACTGAGGGATAGGAGAAGGAGAGGGTGGATGAGGTCTTCGGAATTAAGCCTCCTCCTCTAACGGTGTTTCTCCGAGCATCTTTCGCTTAGCCCTAAAGGCCCCTTCTGGCTTTTGGTCGATGCTCCCCTAATTTCGTCAATTAAATGAAATTAAATACCAACTCTTAGGGGAAATATTGCCGGTTTAATCAATGTTATGCTCGCCGGACCCGAAATGTGATGATTCTTGCATGTTGTGGTTGTGCGAAGGCCTTTCCAGTGGTTCTCGAGGCGAGGGGAGAGATGTGGGAGGGGTTAAGTAATCGGTTTACTCTGCCAAATGCCAGGACGTTGTGGTGAAGGAACAGGGCCTCAGTTTTTAGGGTGGGATATCGATTTCCCTACACATACTTTTAATACTGTCCAACATGCCTTTCGAGTTCAATTTCCAATACGTCTCTGTCTTTTGCGATGTCCATTAATAAGTCCCAAGGTCACAATTTAAAATTTGCTGGTTCGCAATTAGAGAAGGATCGGTTTTCATAAGGTTACTTATATGTTGGGGCTTCCAGAGTGGGGCGCAATAATAATCTTTTCATTTTCGCCCTTATTGGTAAACCCGAAACATTGTTTATAAGAAAGTTTTTAGCATTTCATTAACAAATTAAAATTATTTCTAGACAGAAATACTAGACATCATAGATCAGAAGTTTATATGCACCCATGAGGATATTAGTAAGAAGGAAATATCTCTATCGTCTGCATTAAAGTTGAGAGTCATTTCTTATATGTTGGCCAATCATCACTTTCCATCTTTTTCTGCCTCACAGCCGCCCTTTACCCCCTCCCCCACTCAAAAGTAGATATTACGAAGACACTATCATGAATTCTTCACTAAGTAATGCGTCTAAAGTGAGCGGCTCGAAGAAGTAGAAATGGCAGAAATTCAAGGTGGAAAATAACTGCTGGGTAAAGATTCTGTGAAAATAAATCTTTAAATTAAAGTTCCTAGCGGCGCTCTTGTTGCCAAATATGAATTAAATTGACTACCAATTGACTACCAGCTCGACCTAATATTTATTTTAACAGTTAGACGGTTATTCTCTACAAAGACCCAGAAAGAGACAATCGCATATAATGAGACAGATTGGCCCTGAACTGCGGCGTTTAATGAATGAGGAGGAGGTGCGTGTGGTGGCAAGCTTGGGAAGCTTGCCCCTTCGTTATTTGTGATGACTACAGAATCGCTATACCTTATATTTAAAAGTTATATCGAGGGGTAGCAAACCCTTCAATCTTCAACGTCGAAAACACTTGATTTTATTACTATCGCTCTGATCGAAACCTTAGTTCGCTCTGATTGCAACGAGAGTTTGCTCTGATCGCAACGAGAGTTCGCTCTGATCGCGACGAGAGTTCGCTCTGATCGCGACGAGAGTTCGCTCTGATCGCGCCGAGAGTTCGCTCTGATCTCGCCGAGAGTTCGCTCTGATCGCGACGAGAGTTCGCTCTGATCGCAACGAGAGTTCACTTCGTACCCGGTTGACCCCTAGGCATCCTTTTGGGTAATCCACTTCCACTTTTCGGATGTTGTCCTCTTTTATCCTAATAAATAATATTACAAAGAGATTAGGAAAAATTTGATTAACAAACGTATTACTCGTACCTAACATCATTAACATATCATCTGACCTCACGTCCTTCAAAACTTTCAACAAGCGGGGCAATCCGACTCATAGTTAGTTTTCTACTAATACTTCCTGGACTAACCTTGGAGAGACCTTGGCAATTTGAAAAAAAATACAAACAAGACAATTCCAATCAAATTTGAAATAAAAAAAATTAAATTGTCTTAGAATTACGAATTTTGAGGAAGAAGAAAATACTAAAAGTGTCTTTAGGTAGGTAGAGCTCAATGGCATATTTTACAAAGGGTCAGAATTGGTCCACTGCTGCCATTGCCGGCCCAAGGTCATGGCAACTCGGTCAGTTGCCCGGGACGCGCCATGTGCTTAGGAGCGCCATCAAGAATATTCCCCCATAAAGAAAAACATGTTGTTGTTTGTTAAAAAACAAGCCAGGCAATAAAATCATTTCTAGTATTCTATACTTTTAGTTTTTTTCTTGTGAAAATTTGTAGAATTATACCTAAAAGGGCGCCGAACATCTGCTTGCCCAAGGCTGTTTCATTTACACCTGAATAGCGGCCTTAATTGAGAGCTCGTGTTTGCCTTTATTCAGAATTTAATTAAATTATGACCGTTTCCCTACTGTGGTTTTCCTACCTGTACATTTTCTACCAATTATTCGTTCCTGGTGGGAAATAAATGTGATACGTTGATTCTTCGGTGGGTTTTCCACCCGTGGCTGATCCAGAATAAAAATTTGAGGGGGGTGTTAACGTTAATTCATGTCTCTGAAGAGGCTGAGAAAAAGGCATTGATGATTAATAATATTTATCTTACACACCATTGATAATAAATAACATTCTATTATACGGGAGTGATTAATAACTCTCTCAGATCCGAATTTTTGTCCACACCTCAGAAAATTATGAATTGTATTTTTGGACGTCAGCTTAGATATAATATTGAATTTAATAATTATTCTTTGAGATTTATCCGTATTTTAAATATGTGTCCTATAAGGAACATTCGATCGCAACAGTTTAAAAAAACTGTTTATATATATATTCTATTTTATTACATAACCCTTTCTGAAAAGTTAAAATCACCCCTTATTGCATTGGTAGTTTTGAATTAATGAAGAGAAACAAATACCATTTATTATCGTTTTTGGTTGTGGCGGAAGTCAGTAAGAAACAGCAAAATTACATGTATCTTTAATGTTGCTAGACGCAAAGTCAGTCAATAGCACTTTGGTACTGATATTTAGATCCGCCGCTACTATTAATGATATTATTTTATCCTTAAGATATAACCAATACCCAATGTTTCAAAATGTGTTCTACATTACTAATTTACTAGCTTCTGTCTGAACGTCATAGGGCGAAGATACATGCAACCCACTTTTAAGCTTTTTTGACTGCGACTAATGTGTGCTGACGCCAATGTTCGATCAAACTCTATGTCAAATGCTTGCCACTTCAACCTATGCCTATGACGAGTAAGCACAGAAAACTGTGTCTGCCTTGGATATCCATTTCAACTTAATTAAAAATTCTTTTAAAATATAAATTTCATTATAGGATTCTAATTATATCGATTACTTACGTGATTATTTGGGTAAAATTGCTTTTGTTATTCCCTAAGATTAACAGTACCCCGATGTTAATACCCTTGCCAACGCGGCCAACTGGACTTCCCCTGGCACGAATTCGCTATTATTTCGCTTCGTTTTGCGGCGGCTCAATTCTTCGATTTGGGACGGCTGCCATCTGGCACTTATCGAGGGCATTTCCGATAAGCGAGGGGAAAAAATTGGGAGTAAGGGAAAAAAAAAGAAACCAAACTTCGAAGAAAAAGAAAATTAATTTTATCTCGTCCTTTTATTTTTAAATCGTCATAATTAATATTTGAATATATACACCTTTATCAATTAATCTCGGGAAGGAGGGGCAATTTTGGAATATTTGTCCGGTCAGTTTCTTCTCGGTTATCCCACTAAGTGAGTCACCCATCCGATGGTCCCTACTCCCCCTATTGCTTCTTCTTTGATATCGACCATCTCCCTCTGTACCGTCTTCTTGCCACAGCATTGCTCGTTGCCCTTTAAAACCCTCCTGGGGTGTCGCGGCCCTCCATAAGCCAGGATTAAGGTTACTGTGATAACAACGCATTCATTCCGCCCACGGAAATGATCCTTAATTACTTTACTTGCAACGAATAGAAATCGAGTAGAGATCCGGGAGCGTGGATTATTATGATCAATGGAGAATTAACAGGAACCACAGGTGGAATTAACAGGAGCCACAGGTGGATGGGGAGTTATATCTGAGCGTTACGACTGACACCCTCTGCTAATTAATGTGTAAAAGCAGGATTTTTTTTTTTTTACCCTATCGTGAATGCTTTGCCTTCTCCTTTTCAATATTTTAGGCCAGGATAGAGGAGAGAGTATCATTTTTTTCCAATTCTTCCTTCTCTATGCACCGGGAGAGAGGAGATAGAATGAACTCATTTTTTTTTATTCTTCCTTTTCTATTACTTTTTACGCTTCTCCCGCCCCGTTTCTGTTGCTGGTAAGGGTCCATATTCATTTAATCGTTTTTATTTTCTTCTCATCTGTATTCCTTTCAAACGTGTGAGTTGTTTTAGGCGAGGTGCAATTCACTCTAAAATGGCTAAAATTCTTTGCTTACTCCTTTGCAGAGTTTCCCTCACGTACCGCGTAAAGTCTGCGCACAAGATCAAGTTAACTGACAAACAACTCCTGCAGTGGATGATGCCCATTCTATTTATCATGGCTATTTATTTGGGGGCCTGGACCATCAGCGACCCACCGAAAGGCACCGACCTCGAAGAGTTTTCCGGGCTTCTTTTTAAGCAGTGCACATATACTGGTTGGGATCATGTTCTAGCGGCGGGTAAGTAATGGAGCAGTTGGTTATGTAAACACCATGTGATCATATATATGTATTTACACGGTCAGTAGGAATTGTTCTTGATTGCTCAAGTCAAGTGGCTGCAACTTGTGTGAAAAGAGAGCTTGGAGTTTGATGGTAAGGCTGGCACTTGGCTACCACTAGAGTGGAGCCAGCGAGTGAAATTGAGCGAAAGGCGAGGCGATGACAATACAACATAGTTAGTATCTCTTCTTAGTGCCGCTAAATATGCTCGAGTGGCATTAGGTTGCGAGCGGTCGCTAGATATTCCAGTAAGAACATCCTGGTAAAAAATAGCTTTAATTAACACCCAATATCTATTAATGATTAAGATGGTTTCTATTAAGGTTCAAATATCACCTTTAAACATCATGATCATCAGCCCGTCCCATCGACCACTCAAGTGGGTTAAGGTCACCTCCAAGGGTTTGCACTGCTTTCTAGCGCTCGAGCTTACCACCTTTTTATGGAGTTGAGCCAATTACACCCTTCCAATTTCTGCGAGGTTGTCTTTCAGGTCTCTTTACAAGTTCATTTAGGATGCTTCTTACTGCAATGTCTTTGAGATGATGCAAATAAGAAAGTATCAGAAGGAGTATTGAAACGTTTGGAAGGGCTTAAGTGTTCCAATGATTCCAAGAGCGATGCCATCGGGAGTTCCAGACTAAACGCAACCAACATCAAGATCCCAAATACGGACAAAGAAGACATGATGAGCCCTATAAGATTACAATGTTTGGTTCCGGCGGCGAAGGGCAGCGCCCAGCGGGCAGGCATGACAAAGGCGGGCCTTGATAAACCAAGAACCTGGCAGCCCGATGCAACCAGCCTCGCCGAAATCACATGGCTCAATGTTTTGAGCAACAGTGGACGTGTCATTGGCAAAGTGCGCGCGCGTGGCCGCCGTGCAACCACGATCACTTGAAACAAATTCCTCAGCGAATGACAATCGTATATGTTTTCTTTCCGGCCTTCTTTCTTTCCTCAAGGAGTCCGGATAACTGATGATGAAACCGATGCTCGGACACGAGCTTGAGCCAACGACGACGACGACGAAATGTGTATTGCCTATGATTTTCTCATTCTATCTTATGGCGTCTCTTCTTCTAATGTACCCTGCAAATTTGCTTCTTTTTTTTCTTCTAAGGTGCCTATCTTATGATTTCAACCAATGAAATATTGGCAGAAATTTTAAACTTAAGACTAAATCCATAAGACTATATTTTAAGAACGGGATTTTATGGAGGTTGTGAATAATAAGAGATATTTTTTTTCTTTTCGTTCGGTTGTGACAGGTATATTTTAAGTTTTGATCCAAGTTCATTCTAAGAGTTTCCTTAGAGTTTGAAAAAACAAAATAGTGAATTTAAAAAAAAATTAATATGACTATCGAATGTTTTTGAATTTAAAAAAAAGAAATGGTGAAGCTCAGAAAAAATATTAAAATTTTAACATGGCTGCTTTTATATTTTATTTTTTCGTATATTCGAAAGTTTGATCTAATTTATTTCTAAAATAGATTTTCAAATTTAATATTTATCAGGAGGAAATAGCTACGGGCCCCAAAAGACTAGTAAAGCAAAATGAAATTATAAGACCAAATTTAGGTGGTGATAGATAAGAATCGTCGGGATTGGTTTTTCCGTATTTAAAAAGAATTCCATTAAAAGTTCTTTCTGGCCTAAGAAAATAAGGATAGATGTGAAACCAGGTATGCTGACCAAAGTCGCGTGCTCTCACTTATTCTGATTTATGACCTTACAAACTTTAAAACTTTCAATACTTACCGGACTAATCTTGGGAGGACCTTGGCAATTATATCACGCGAAAAGTAATGTAAAACAACATAAGGGTTTAGAAATTTCGTTAGAATCGGCCGAATAGTTATGATGTTATTGCCAAAACTAGGAATTCCTGGGCTAACTTTGGGAGGACATTGGCAATTATATCATTTGGAAGAGAATGTAAAGCAACATAAAGGTTTCAAATTTCGTTAGAATCAGCAGAATAGTTATAATGTTATTACATAAAAAGCAAAACGGGGAATAACTAACCGACCGAAATAGTGAGATATAGAGTAGCACGCGACTAAAAATAGACCAAGAGTAAATTATTAAGAGATATGTACTTTTTTTAAAAATTTTAAACCAAAAAACAGTTGCCGAAGCCGGATAGGCCGTAGGCCAGCGACCGAAGTTCTCCCTGCGAAGCGCTTCGCGATATCCGTGACGCCACGGTTTTGGCGAGCCGGGCAGATGTCGAGATTATCTTCTGCTGGGTTCCTGGACATGTAGGAATTGCGGGGAATGAGCGCGCCGATGAGGGCGCCAAAGAGTCTGCGAGGACTCTGCGACCGGACCAGCGTTTCGCTCTTCCTCACACCGACTACATGGCAGGAATACGGGCAGCTCTTCGGACTGCTTGGCAAAGAAGATGGGAGACGGTCGAAGGGAACTTAAAGTTGCGTGCCATTGCGCCGCGACTGTTCCCATGGACCTATCCCCCAATGCCGCGGCGGCTTCAGGTTGCTTTCTGTCGTCTCCGAATCAGACACACTCGTGTGACTCATCGCTATTTGATGGAGTGCTCGCCTGCGCCCTATTGCAACGACTGCGTCGTCCCCAGACTGTTCGGCACATCCTTGTTGAATGTCCCAGTCTGGGTGATCTTCGCGCACGATACCTGTCCCAGTACCGGGATGGGTGGGGTCGCTACCGCCTGTCCCTTGTGCTCGGTTCAGATTCGTGCACATTGACTTGTGGACTTGTTGACTTCTTGGGGGAGGCCGGCCTTCTCTCTATTATTTAAGCAAGGTTTGTTTGTTTTTTTGTTTTGTTTTGTTTTTTTTGCATTTGTTTTTTTGTTTGTTTTTTTCCTTTAGTTGCACGCTCCTGCGCCGGGGGGACCTCTTCCCGACGCACCAGCTTGCTTCCTTTCCCCCTTTTGGGGTGTTGTTTGTTTTTTTCTTTAATTTCATTTTAAAGTAGCCTAGAACTAGGCCAGTTTTAATACGGCGACTAATGCCCAAGTAGGCAGTCGCCAGATGAGCTCTTAAAAAAAAAAAAAAATCCCTGCGAAGCGCAAACCCTTCCTTATATTAAAAAAAAAATCAAAACAAACAAAAGGAAAAACAAATCCAATAATACACAAGTCAAAAGCAAAGAAAACAAAAAGGACAAACTAAAAGCATGCTCAGGCGTCGTCGTAGGGGAAGCCCGCATCACTCCTATATCTGAGCAGGTTAAATAAAATGGAGTAGACCAGCCTCATTTACACAACCACTCTCCAAAGTTGGGAGTACACAAACTTGTCCCGGGTAGTAGTGACAAGCAGTAGCGACCTCGCTCGTCCCTATACCGGGACAAGTAACGTGCGCAAAGATCACCCTGACTGGAGCATTCAACAAGAATATGCCAATAATCTGGAGGTGGTGGAGGGCAAAACAGTCGTCGCAGTATAGCGCAGGGGAGGGCTCCATTGAAGGGTGGTTTGTCCTGCGAGTGGCTTGTCCACGGAAACAGTCTCAACTTTAAGCTCTCATCGGCCGTTTTCCATCTTCTTTGCTTCCGGCGAGTTGACCTGCTTCCCGCAACGAAATCAGAATGGGGAAGAGGGGAACACTGGTCTGGTGTTCCAGGCCTCGCGGACTATTTGACGACTTCATTGATGCGCTCTGCATTTCAGAACTTTTATTCTCTTTAATATTGTAGTGTTTTGCATGAAGGGGTAGAAGTGAACCAAGGGTACTTACAGGTAAGTTACCAACCATTGCAGATGATAATTTTTCTTCAATATTAAACGAACTCATATAAAAGTAGAAAGATATCCTCGGAAGTGTACATCGCTTTGCTCCCGTGTTACATTAGTGTACCAGGTACTTATCTTTGTCGTTTACGAGCTAGGTTTGCACCCATAATTAGCTATAATTTTGTGTTTATTCCTGCCTTTAAATCGTAAATAACAAGGCAACTTCAAGACTGTATTGAAGCACAGCAATAAGAGAACATTTAATTACGAATCGTGTTAAATCGCAAGTTCATTATTCAAATTTACTACCAGACATTAGATAAATAAGTCATGCTCTCGTGACTTTATACTAATCTCGTACAACATCACTTAATTCAGAGAAAGTAGTAGATAAATAACCCTGCATGACATGATGATTCTCGAATTGAAAGTCACTTTGTGGCTGGTGACATCTAAGCAGTGCAATGGAGTGTGCCAAGGATGATGCCTTCCTTCAAGTACTTGAACATGGTTACTAATGGACTAGAAGGTATTAGTGATTGTCGTGGTATGACATTACATTATATCAATACCATATTATATCTATGAGGGAGGGACCAATAACTTGAAAGCGAACCGACAAAAGGGACCGAAAACCACGAGTTTAGACGGGCTGAGTAGTGAGAGTGGAACGAGGTCAGGTAAATTATGGACAATGGCAAAGCTCAAGGTTATTTAAAGAGGCATGTACAAAAATATAATTTTATTTACACAAAAATAATGAGAGAATTGATGGGTAAAATAACCTCAGAGAATTAACGGGCAAAATCACATCAGTAAATGAAAGGGGGAATTGTAGTTATAAATCAGGCTATGAAGTTAGAACTTAAGGTATTCCGGGAGGAGACTATTCAAATGGGGGGGGGGATTAACTCAATTGGGTTACTGAGGGGGGAAGAGGGGTTGGCTTGTGGATGTCTTCTGCACGTGAGGTGAGGCCGTTCGGAACTTCTGAGCGAGAGGTTGGAGTGATGACGGTTCTCCAAAAACAGCGGGGGGGGGGGTAACTTCCGGTCCAGGGGAGAGTATTTCGGCCCCTCGAAATGAGGAGGGCTTCGACAGGAGTTGATGAGAGAAGTCGGGAAAATCACTCGGGGGCGATCGTTCAGTGGAATTACCTCCTGACTGGGGCTAATTCCAAATACACAAAATAGTCCAGCTGTTACTTTGCTTTGATTTGGAACCATGAGGAATCTACTGGGGTCTGGGCGAGACTTCTCAACTCTGTGTCTCTTCATGGGAGTTGAAAGCTATTTATGTCCGAGGGTCTCCCGGAGTGGGGGAGGGGGGTGGTAAGCGGGACGGACACAGCTCTACTCTCGAATGGCCTCGAATCTTCTTGCAGAGTCTATTCTGCCCGTATAAAAGTGAGTCGGGGTGGACATGGTTCGAGGCTACCGCTTGTGGAAGGGATGGAGGGGGGGTTAGGCTTACCAATTTAGGCGTAACCGGGCGTTCTGCCGCGCATGGAAGTTCCGTTCTGCTCAAGAGCTTTCACGTGGGGATTCCCTCACAATGATAGTACAGGGTACTAATGGTACTAGAGCAGTGATTTTCAACCTTTTTATCATAGTAGCTCCCTAATTGCAATCTAAAAGCAGCCGTTGCCCTCCAATATAATCTAATTTACGTATAAATATTTAATTACGTGGAAAGCATTTCAAAATTCTTCACGATTGCATTTAATTAAATTTAATCGAAATAAAAGACACAAAAAATTTGAAAATAAATAATCTTACCTTTAAAAGTCTAATGGGAAATTTGAGCTCTTTAATATCGGATATAAATTGAGAAGGCAATTCTCATTCACTCTTTTCATGTTATCCCTTCAGAAGAGCCAGTTTCAAATTTTTAGAAATGGCTGAAATACATTCTTTTTAAGGGTGCATTTAAAAAATGATTTCTTGGTCGCTCTCACGGCAGCTTTAGTTGGCTCTCGTGGTTCCCTAGGTTAAAAACCACTGTACTAGAAGATACCATTGCTACTAGAGGATACTAATCGCACTTGAGGGTACAAAGGACACTAGAGAGTACTAATGGAACTAGAGGGTACAAATGGCACTAGAAAACACTAATGGAAGTAAAGGGTAGTGAGGGAAGTAGAGGATACTAAAGGATGCTAAGGGTACTTAATAGGTTATCCTATGAAAGGTGTGAGAGAAGGTATGATTGAGCTTTAATAAATAAAACTGTGATAGAGTAGGGAGGTGGTGTCAGTCGTCCCTCGCATAGTGGGCAAGATCCCCAGACCGGATAAGTATATGTACATAAAGATCAGAATGACAATTACTGGTCAGACCCAAAGCACCAGGGGCCAGTCGTCGTTGGAGGAAGGTGAACGGGTCATAGTTGTTTTATACACCAACCAGCGATGGTAGAGGCCTTCGTCACACCAGGATGGGGCAGGGGCATCTTTCCGAGTCAGGGATATTAGGGGGCAAGAAGGAGGAATCGAAACTCAAACATCCAAACGTGAATAGAATCAAAGGTTACAAGGTGAAAGGTCAGAGGCCAGGAGATCAAAGATTAGACGTCAGGAGATCAAAGGTCAAAGGTTATGAGGTAAGAAAGTCAAGGGTCAGAGTTGAGGAGGTCGGAAGGAATCGGAATTTAAAAGTATTCAAGAGCTTATAGGACGAGTATATGGAAATGGAAGATCAGGGTGGCTTTTGGGATTAGGGTATGATTTTTTTTTTTTTAAAGGGGCTATCTGGCGACTGCCTACTTGGGCTTAAGTCGCCGGAAACAAACAGCCTAGTTCTAGGCTACTTTAAAATGAATAATTTGGAAACAAAACAACGATAAAAGGGAAGATGACAATTAGGAAGCAAGCTCCGGCGTCGGAGGAAGGTCCCCCTCCCCGCGGCGTAGGAGGGAGCCACCTACAAAGAAAAAAACAATAACAAAAAACAACAAAACCTAGTTAAATAAAAGGGAGAAGGCCGGCCTCCCCCCAAAAGTCTATCAGTCCACCAGTCAAGGTGAACTCACTTGTCCAGAGTACAAGGGACAGGTGGTAGCAACCCCGCCCATCCCGGTACCGGGACAGGTAACGTGCGCGAAGATCACCCAGACTAGGACATTCGACAATAATGTGCCGAACTGTCTGGGGGACGACGCAGTCGTCAAAATAAGGCCCAGGTGAGCGCTCCATCAAATACCGATGCGTCACACGAGTGTGTCTGATTCTGAGACGACAGAAAGCAACCTGAAGCCTTCGCAGGATTAGGGGATAGATCCATGGTAACAGTCGTAGCGCAATGGGACGCAACTTTAAGTTCCCTTCAACCGTCTCCGATCTTATTTGCCAAGCAGTCCGAAGAGCTGCCCGTATTCCTGCAATGTAGTCGATGTGAGGAAGGGCGAAACGCTGGTCCTGTCGCAGAGTCCTCGCGGACTCTTTGGCACGCTCATTCCCCGCAATTCCTACATACCCAGGAACCCAGCAGAAGATAATCTCGACATCCACCCGGCTCGCCAAAACCGTGGCGTCACGGATATCGCGAACCAGGGGATGCGGAGATTCCAATGCCCTGTGAGCACTTAGAGCGCTTTGTGAGACGCTATAAATCACAATCCGGTCTCCAAACCGGGCACGTCGCGTAATCTTCCGTACCGAGTGGTGAATTACCACCAGCACGGACATGAAGACAGAGGCAGCGCCTGGCAGAGCCCTGCTGACTTTAAACAGAAGGGATACGGCGTTGAAGCCGAATTCCTCTTTGGCGCTGTACAAGCTTTGGGAGCAGAGGCGTGGCGACAAATAGCCAAATGTGGTACCATGCAGGGTAGCTTCCTGGGCAGAACCAGGGGTGTCACCGACCCGAGAGCTATAGCTAGCTCTCGAAAGAGTTTCCTAACCCTAAACCCAAAGGGCTTAGGGTATGACTGGCGTCTCTCGACGGCATAGGCACCATCGAGATCAGCTGCGGATGCAGTGAGAGCTTTTGGCGACTGGGGGAGGCACTGGGCTCGGGCGTAAAGGCAAGTGATGCACTGTACGCGGCGTAGAGCAAGTGGCATCTCCCTAGCATCAACCAACAGGCTCTCAATGGGAAAAATGCAGAAAGCACCGGTCGCCAGGCTAAAGCCGGTGTGGTGGATCGAGTCCACATTCCGCAATAAACGCTCGGCTGCGGATGCATAAAACTCGCATCCGTAGTCGAGCTTCGAGCGAACAAAGGATCGATAAAAAAGGAGGGCAGTAGCCCTATCACCGCCCCAAGCGCTAAACGTCACGAAACGGAGAATATCCATGGCACGGGTACAAGAGACCCTAAGGTTGCGAATATGAGCCTCCCAGGTGAGGCGTCGGTCAAATACAAGACCAAGGAAACGGTGCGATTCAAGCACTTCCAGGTGCACCCTGTGGAGAAATGGCTACATTAAGCATCCTGGAGGAGTATAGGTACATTAAAGCCCCCCCCCCTCATGAGGAGAAGCGTGGGAAAGGTAGCCGGCGAAAATGCTTACCATGTGTGATCTCCCCGCCGCTATGGGCAGTTGGAGCTAACATCTGTTTGAAGGCGACCACCTAAGGTCCTTAAACGACGCTCTAACGATCGAATTACCTACGAGACCCATAAACCCGTGGTTATGCAAAAAAAAAGCGGTGCGAGTCAGAAGGCACGCCAAGTAGCGGTGCGGTTGCGAGCCTATAATTTGCGAGCTGACTTGGGCACCCCAGTGCCACCTCAGGAATTCTCGCTCTCCCCAGATGCTAACTCACCATTCGCTCCCCCTCCTTTTGCCTCTGTGGCCTGGTCACTTCCCTCTTTAGATGGGGCGGCAATCCGCCTATAAATAAGCCCCGCAAAGAAAGAGAAGAGGATTATCTGAAGTCGATACGCCAGAATAGGATTAGTTCGTGAAGATCGATCCATCGACCAGACAAGAAGATTATTAGAAGTCGATTCGCCAGAAGAAAGATTAGTTCGTAAAGATCGATCTTTCAGCCAGACAAGAAGATTAGAAGTCCATACGCCAGAAGAAGGGTAGTTCGTGAAGATCGATCCTTCAGCCATACAAGACTATTTCAGTGAGAAACGAGAGGATCAGATTGAGAAAATCGATCCCCCCTTTCAGGGCCGTATTAACCTAAATAGTCAAGTTTTATATCGGTGCCATACCGAAGAAGCCTGTTCAGTCTGCAAAGAAGTCCGACTGAAGAAAAGCTAAGCCGCTCACACTCGAGCGACTCTCACATCTCAAGCTCCGTAAGAGTGAGAGGAGAAGAACCCAGCCTCAACGAGCTCCCGTTCTTTAATTACGTTGAAGAAGCAGCCCCCGTCACAGGCGACAAGCATTCCCTTCCCGACGAAATTTCAACCAGCGACCACACCACTTCAAAGCGAGAGATAGGTCCTCCAGCGACATCCAGCAATCCCTAATACCTACCTGTAAGTTAACAATAACATTTATATCTCTATTGCGATAGTAGAAGTTTAGTACGTCCCACGTTTTAAAGGAGAGTAGAAACCCTTGTTCTTGAACCTAGGTCATATGTGTTTGTAGACGAGAGTACGTTAATTTAATGCTTAACGCTAATCAAATAGAGTCGGGATAAAAATACTAATTGGCAATTGGTATGTTTACTGGAAGCCTATTTGTTTATGTTTTGTCATTGAAAGATCTTTGAGGCCAAAGATAGAAATGTGTTTACTGTTGGTTTGTAATATTTAATTTAAAATACATGTTTATTTTGGTAGATTCTGGTGTTTCCTCTTATCCTTATGTGTTTAAAAATAGCTCTTCCTTAAGAACTAAACCACTAAAATAGCACTCTTAGAACAAAGCCTACTTCATCATAGAAGTAACTCACGCCCCTTAAAGCATACCGATACAAAAAGGGTGTCAAAGACGTATAGTGATCAAAGCCGAGGGTCATTCTACGACACACCCCATTAAGAAAAAAAATCTGGTTCGGGATGGAGACGTGGTTGGCAGCAAAAGTGCACCACCTTAGTCTTGGCCAAAGAAAACCGAAACGTGTGCGCTTCGGCATAGCGAGAGACGCGGTTAAATGCTTGTTGAATTGGACGCTCCAGAGTTGGCATCTCGGCCGCGCTAAAAGATATCGAAAGATCGTCCACGTAGAGCATAGCGAGAACATCTTTCGGCAGCACCGAAGTGATGCCGTTGATGATCAGGGCAAAGAGTTTAACACTGAGGACACTTCACTGCAGCAGACCCTCTTCCTGCTCCATTGGGCCTGAGAAAGCTCCCCCCCACCCGTACGAGGAATTGACAATCTCACGAAAATTCAGATATATACATTGGGAGGCGTCCCCCCGCCCCCATTGTGTGGAGAGTCTCCATGATAGCGTATCGCCATGCGGCATCATAGGCCTTCTCCAGATCGAAAAACACCGTGGCGTAGTGCTGTCTAAATTCACCGACAGTGAAATCGTTCGGGTGGTGATTATACCGCATGTAGGCATAACGCTTCTGTTTGAGGGCCGTTTCACACTCGGCCGACCACAATGGGAGTGGTCGGCGTGGAAAACGGACGGACGTTCTGGCAATAGTAGTCAGGCCCGCGGCCATAAAGGTTGCTGGAGAAGAACTAATCGGCCTTATGTACCGACCTAAACTCCTCGACTGAAATCCTGCCACGGCGCCCGCGCCAAGCACCACCGAGGTGGGCTCTCAGGCGGCAGTTGCCCTGAAAATGATATTTGAATGGGAGGTCATTGACGATCCCACAATCAAAATCAGGCTGTGCATCCGAAGAGCACAAAGATAGATCAAGGCAAGAAAATGAAGCAGTTAACGGGCAGTGATAGGTAAACTCATCCACAATTAGGACACCTATCTCAAGCTCTTCGATCAGATTGGCAAGGACTTATCCCCTGGGATTTAGTGAGTAATCTTCCGAGAGAGGATGCCTGTCGTTCAGATCTCCAAGCAAGAGAAAGGGCCTCAGCAACCGTGCCACGACGCGGCGGAAGTCCTCCGCTTCAAAGTCAGCTGACGGTGGAATGTACGCAGAAATGATATTATACCTACTATACAGGTGAAGCTGCACAAGCACTGCCTGAAAGGAGGTATCTAAAGTGAAAGGAAGAACGGAGACATCATGACGGGTTTGAATCGCACATTCCCCAGCCCGGCCATTTCGTGGTGGTGGGGTCGCAAGACCCATATACCCCGAGGGTGCGGGCAGGGGGCACGCGCCTAGCATGGTCTCCTGCAGAAAAATAGCTAATGGTCAACGGGATGAGACGAGCCTCCGCAGCTCCTCTCAGTTGGCCCACAGTCCACGGCAATTCCACTAAAGGAATATGCCCTCCAGGTCTAGTTCGGAGGAGACGCGGGGGGCCTCTTCAAACAGAAGACCCTCACGGGATTCGCTGTTTGCTTCACGGAGGCAGAACCACGAGCGCTGTTGGCCGGACAAAGCACTGAAGGCGTGCAAGCCTTCGAGGACTTATTAGGGGAGGTTGGGCTCGCCATGCGAGACTTTTCCTCCCTCCGCCTCGAAACCTTAGGGGAGCGTTGCGGTGGCGAGGGGCCCTCTTTTCGACGAACCACCGTCTCCGAGCCACTCAGCCCACCACTAGGCGTGGGCGAAGGAGCCGAAGCTTCTTTGTTGCTGTCCTCCTTTCGGGGGACAGCTTTAGGAACCGCAGAAGATGGCCTGGCGACCAACTTCAGGGGTGTTGCCTCCTATGAGTCTAACCACTCGGTGGAGGCGCGTGGCCGTTTTGCCTTACGGGAAACGGTCACGCTGGGGGAAGAGGGGGGAGTTCTGGTTTTAGCCGGGGCTGGGTATGAACCCCTTTTTGCCGCCAGCTTTACCAGGGGAGCGCCCGGGTTGAGTAGAGCCCGCAGAAGGGCTCCTTATGGGCTCGGAAACAACGGTGCCGGTGGCCTGGATGAGCCAGAAGCAGAGGATGGCTTTCTAACCTTTGAGGCATAAGACGTCCCAGGCAGAGCTTGGCGCTCCAGGACCAAGTCCTTAGCTTCGCGGAATGAGAGTCGATACTGGGGTTTAACGGCCAGGATATCTTTCTCAAGGATATATGCACCACATAGCTTCGAAGAATCGGGGTGCGGCCTTGAGGCAATTTACACAGACTTCGGTTGACCCCGACTTTGCACGTCTAGATGAGCGATTCGTATGGCCGAAGCGGTGACAGGGAAAAGCACCTCTGCTGCAATTACACGAATGCCTTCACATGCTAGCGGTACCAACCGGCCCCAACCGACTCAGGGAGCTTGTCACAGTCGAACGTGACAAAGAGTGTAGGGGTAGGTCTCGCAGCCCCCCTCCCCCCTGTTTTCTCATCACACGTTCGACCATAACCACCCCATGGTCGGCCAGCTCTAAGGTGATGTCCTCTATGGAGTAGCAACGAGTTCCCTCGCATAAACTACTCATTTCACAAAGTTCATGGTAGAGTGCGGAGTGACACTCACCGGGGTGCCATGAAGTGTCCGAAGAGCACTTATCTTGGCCGCCTCGGAGCGATCCGCCGCATTCGCTAGAAGGCTCCCGTCCGAGAAACTGGTCATGTTCGGCTCTCTATCAATTACCCTAGCTAATGCTCTCCTCTGATAGCTCATGTTGCCCTTGGCCAACATGCTGCCATCAGTGGAGCGAATAACGAGGAAGCCTTTGAAGCCAGCGGGCTCGAAAACGACAGGTAACGTCTGAATGAGGGGCCCCGATGTTATCGAGGCTCCGCCCGGAGGGGCGGAGTGGGTGGATGTGCCGATCTTGGCTTGGTCGCTTGCCAAAGTGGCAGCAGACCCATCCGTCCCGCAGCCCCCGAGGATGGAGAGGAGCCTAGAGTCTTCCTAGTCTTTTTCTTTTTAGGAGAGGAGGTCGGTGAATTAACCTGCTTCTCCCCTCTGCCGGCAGAACCCCTTAGGCCAGATGGACCGGTCCCAGCCAAGTCCTTCCTTGAGATGGAGAAGGTCCTGGTAGTCGCAGGGGCAACGCTTGGAGGAGATCCCTCCCCTCCTTGTACTGCCTTGGAAACCCGGGCCGTTTGAGGAGGACCTTGCATAGGGCCGGATTCGGGTTCGATGCTTGGCGCCGAGCCCGGATTCCGTCCCAAGGTAGGCCCAACCGTCTGAGGCTGGGTTGCCTCAAGGACCATGTCTATCTCACGAGGGGCCTCCAGTTGGCCATCCCCTCCCAGGACACCACAGGTCCCGTTGGCAGCGTCACTAGTCATGCGTGGTGAGGCACAGGCCTTGACCCCGGCAAGGTTTAATATTCTGGTCAGATTGTCTTTTGAGGGAAGCGACTAAAGGGGCCTGGCTTCCCTCTCCCCCCTAAGGGGGTTTGCCCTACCGAGCCGCATCACTGGGAAGTGGTCGGCTATGAGCTGCTTTCTGGCTTTCTTGGCAGTCCCCTTGGAAGGAAAAGGGGGGGACTGCCGCTTGAAAAAGGGAGGTGCCCGAAAGCACCTCCAGAGAAGGGGGTAAGGGGGAGTCCCCTACACCCGTAACAAAGGAGAGGAGTAAGCCTTCTCCCCAGTTAGAGAAATGTAGAGGGTCCCCTGCGCAAACACAGTGGGAGGGACCTCCATTTTTTTCTGTGGAGCTGCCTGAGGGCTTCTCCGACGATTTAACTGGGGAAATTAAGGGGAGATATTTTGTTTCTTCATCAGTGGCATGGTGACCCTCTTTTAATTACGGGATGCAATAGTTCATCACCTCTCGCAATAGCCCGCCCTGCGAGTGGTGCGTAAAGGCCTGGCAGAGACAGGTGCCGCCATTCAGGACCACCCCTCCCGCCTGGTTGCCTGGCAGTCCGTCGGTATGGCGGCTCCACTTTGGACACGGCGTAAAAATCAATGATAGATGGTGAAGTGAGAAGGAAAGGGGATGTGAGGAAGGTATGGGTGGGGATGAAGCAGGTTGTTAAAAACCAACCACCCCAGACCGGAGCTCAGGGGTTAGGGAACATTGTTCCCTTCCCCTTCAGCCCCGATCCGGGACTGTTGGCTGAGAAGAAGGTCAGCATCTACCCTGTGAAATTAGACGCTGACCAGAGAAAGTTGTGGGAGAGGCTGTAGGGAAAGTAAGGAAGTAGGTGAGAAATACAGACTATCTGAAGGAAGGAAGAGAGGCTAAGCTGGGCCGGACGGAGGGCTGGATCCCGTCAGCACGACGGCCAGGATGGAAAATCGCCGTGCCCTTACGGGGGGTTGGGGTATTAATTGTGTAGTAACCACAAGTAGTCATGTCATACTTCCGTTCAGATATTGCCAATTTAATATATTATTCGATGAAAGAGGCAATGTGTGTGGCATATATTTCCCCCATTGTGCAAAAAGATTCGAATCCCTGCATTTCTCTCACACCATCTTCCATAACCTTTGCCAGAGAACATCGAGCCTCTTTTCACATTTGGTGGTGCAACGGTAACCTGAAGATTAACATGGTCTGTAATTCACCTGCACGTGCCCTCGCTTCAACTTCTTCCTGCAAAACATATTAAAAAGAATAAAAGCTCTGAAAATGCAGGCACGCCAATGAGGTCGCCAAAGAGTCCGCGAGGACAACAGACCAGTGTTTCTCTGTTCTCCACTCTGATTACGTGGTAAGAAGCGGGTCAGTCCTCTGGGCTGTCTGACAAAGAAGATGGGAAACGGACAGAACCAGGGGCGTCACCGGCCCGAGAGCTATACTTAGCTCTCGAAGGAAGTTCCTAACCATAAACCCAAAGGGCTTAGGGTATGACTGGCGTCTCTGAGCGGCATAGGCACCGTGGAAATCAGCTGCGGATGCAGTGAGAGCTGTTGGCGACTGAGTGAGGTGCCTGGCACGCGCGTAAAGGCGAGTGATGCACTGCACACGGCGTAGAGCGATTGGCATCTCCCCAGCATCGCCTCAGGGGGAAAGTGCGGAAGGCACCGATCACGAGGCGAAGGCCGGTGTGGTGGATCGAATCCAACTTCCGCAATACACGCTCGGCTGCGGATAAATAAAACGCGCATCCTTAGTCGAGCTTCAAACGAATAAAGGATGGATAAAAAAGTAAGGCTGTAACCCTATCAGCGCCCCAACCGCTGAACGTCACGGAACGAAGAATATCCATGCGCGGGTACAAGAGATCCTAAGGCTGCGAATATGAGCTTCCCAGGTGAGGCGTTGGTCAAATACAAGACCAAGGAAACGGTGTGATTCAATCACTTCCAGGCGTACCATATTAAGAAACAAGTCTGGGTCAGGGTGGAGACGTGGTTGGCAGAAGAAGTGCACCACCTTAGTCTTGGCCAAATAAAACCGAAACGTGTGCGCTCTGGCATAGCGAGAGACGCGGTTCAATGCCTGTTAGAGTCGACGCTTCAGAGTTGACATCTGTCCTGCGCCACCAAAAGAGATCGGAAGGTCGTCCACGTAGAGCGTAGCGAGAACATGTTCTGGCAGCACCGAGGTGATGCCGTTGATGCTTAGTGCAAAGAGTGTGACACTGAGGACACTTCCCTGCGGGACACCCTTTCCATGCTCCATTGGGCCGGATATGGTTCCCTCCACCCGTACGCGGAATCGTGTGGAGACTCCATGATACCGTATCGCCATGCAGTATCATAGGCCTTCTTCAGGTCTAAAAATACCGTGGCATAGTGCTGTCTACGAAGGAAGGCCTCGTAGACAGCATTTACCAGTCGGAGCTGACAGAAAAAAAGCTAGTCTAACATTTACCAATTTCTCCATCAATTTGCACACGCAAGAGGTTAGAGAGATTGGGCGCAAACGGGCCGGAGTAGAATGACCTCTCCCCGGTTTGCGAAAGGCGAGCACAGTAGCGAATGTAGGCATAACGCTTCTTCTTGAGGGCCGTCTCACACTCGGCTGACCAGCTACGGGCGAAACTTGCGCTTCGCTACTAAGATTATAATTTAAAATATAAAATAAACAGCCATGGTTAATTTTTTATAAATTCTCTGTACTTCGCCAATTGTAACAATTTTAAAAAGAAACTCTAAACTAAATTCCCTTCCCTTTCAAAATATCACGTTGCTAAAATATAGTTATAGGAGATATATAAAAATAAATTTTCTGAACTTTACCATTTTAAATTCTTTGGGTTTTAAAAAATTCACAAAATTTCGATACTTATATTTATTTCTGAACTTCACCATTTTGTTTTTTTTATATTAGAAAAAACATAATTCATAACCAAACTAAAATGAAATTATTATTCAAATACTCAAAAAATCCCCTTCTTAAATTATAGAGTTAGGGAAAGTGAATAATAATACCAAAAATAATAATACTAAAAATAATAATAATAATACGAATATACTGCTACTACTACTACTAATAATGATATTTTATTAAAATAAATATGAAATAAGGTGGCGGAATAGTTTAATGCCAATTTTGTTGAAATTGACGACGTGTTACAAGCTATTGGGCAGCAAAGCTAATCATCAGCAGTCTTCAGCAAAATATGATGACTAAGAAAAATAAACTATGTAGTGCAACAGCTGTTAAAACTGCTGACACTTTTATTATTTTTTTTAATAAAAGTAGCAATAATAGTAAACATAATATTTGATTTGTATTCAAGAGAATCTTGGTTAAGTGATCCGAGGTGGTGTCTTCTGATTACGATGATAAGATTACATGGTCTTTTCCATGGCGAAGCGTATTAAAAAAAATCTTAGCGAAGCAGATGTTAACAACAATCCTTTTCTAGCAAAGCATATCTTAGAACAATTTTTTTTCTAGCCAAGCATTTGTTAGCAATCCTCTTCCTAGCAAAGAAGATTTTAACAACAATCTTTTACTAAAAACAATACTTTTCCTAGCAAAGCATATGTTAATACCAATCTTTTTCTTACCGATGCATATGTTAAAACACTTTTCCTAGTGAAGAATATGTTAAAATCAATATTTTTTATTAGCAAATCATATGTTTATAAAATTTCGAGTCAGGTTTTGCTCCTATACGGATTAGGCCGAAAAAGGGAATTAAATCGAAATATCATCAGCTTATATTCAATATCTCATGACTGGCTGGGATTCCACCCCGAGTAATTTTCTATTCAATACAAACGAACTTCTAGAATCTCGAGTTTCGACTTAAAGAATCTAAGACATAGATTGGAGAAATTTCCAATTGCATGTGACATCCGAGTTTCCAGTCTCGTCTGCCTTTCCTCTCATTTCGAATGGGTGCCTTGGTTCGAATACACTTAATTCATTTTGATCAGAGATTTGTTACTCGGATTCTCTGGACTTCCTAACTTCTCTTCCTCAAGGATTTTACATCATATGGTTATGGGACCCTGCAGATTCGCTAAAAATTAAGGAGTGGACTTAATACGTATGGTTTGTCCGTGATGCTCCTTGATCTTCTCCTCAAGAACAAGGGCCGGAAATGGGGTTTTCTCCTGAATGTAATTAGTAGGATTCCCATCCTCCTTTGTTCAGTCATCACGTTAATGAGCGTGATCCAAACATGGCTCATGAAAAGGTTATGAATATTTTGTTCCTTATCGAAGCATTAAAAATTATGGGCCATGCCCCCCCCCCCCGCCCCCTCCCACTGTAAACATATATTTGCCCCAATTGAGAGGCGCAACGAGGCAAAACACGTGTAAATCAATCCATTGCTTCTCGCTTGCTCTTACAACCCTCCTTACCTCGACTTCCATTCAGTCACTCTTCTATTTTGTATTTAAAAGAGCAATAACAAGGATCTTATCTTTTTAGATTACTAACAAGGAGTATCTGTCTTTAAAATATCAATATCAAGGATCTTTAATCTCTTATAAATGAATAGCGAGGGTATTTTTTTTCGATACTTCAATAACAAGGATTTTTGTCATTAAAATATCAATAAAGGATAATTTTTTTGGTATAAAAGAGCAATAACATGTAGCTTATCTTTATAGTTCAATAACAATGAAATATCAATAACAAAGATCCTTTATCTTTTATAGATCAATAACAAGGGGCTTTGTTTTTTATATGAATAACAAGGATATTTTATTATTTATAGATCAATAAAACGGATTTTTTTTTGTAAATATCAATAGCAAGGATCTTTTGTCTCCTTTAGATCAATAACAAGAAGCCTTTGTTTTTATACTTCAATACCAAAGAGACTTTGCCTTTAAAATATCCAAAACAATTTTTTTTTGTCCTTTATATATCAATAGCAAGAACCTTTTATTGTTAGACTGCAATAACAAGGACGTTTTGCTTTTAAAATATTAATAACAAGGAGTTTTTGTATTTTATAGAGCAATAACAAAAACCTTTGTTTTTTATACATCAATAACAAGGAGCTATTTTATTTATACAATGATCTTTTGTCTCTAAATATCAATAAGAAGGATCTTTAGTTAACTCCCGATACCAAGAACGGACCTCTCACTAATACCTTAAAAGCTCGAAAATCTACTTCAGGGGAGCAGAGGGAGCAACAACCACCCGCGTCCTTATTCTTCCATCTTTCTCCACTTTCTCTACTTTCTTAACAAAAATTATATCACATATACCTTCGTTGGTTTCTCTCTCATGGGACATGGGCCCCTGTATTTTGCGTGAGGTATAAAAGTATGGTTGTGCTCCAATACAGCTGATTTTGGCACGAAACTCATTTTTGAAAGTGTAGTTGTGATCCACTCATTTTTGGCATCCTAAACCACCTTCATATCGGCTTCCATTATTCCCTGAAGCAATTCCTGCCGTATGGACGCTTAGTGCGTCTCGAAAAAGTTGGTTAAAATAGAGATAATTTATGTGTAAAGGAAGAGAGAATGTATAAAAGATAAATAGGGGGATAGCAGAGGGATTTGACAGAGGGGATTTATAGGGGGAATGAAAAAAGGGCTTAAACAGAGGGATTTAAACAAGATTAAACGGGAGAATTTAAAACACTGTGGACGGAAAAGGCAGGTAGCCTTCCTGAACCTGCACTGTTGCAATGGAAAAGCCAGGCAAGAAGTAGTGTGATCATGCCCGGCGGTCACTGCCAATTTCTGTGTTTTTAAGCTTGGTAGAAATTGGTCTACAAATCGTGGTAGATGAATGGAATAGGTTCACTAGTCATGGGGTAGATGCGTCCATCCCTGTTGAATTTTAAGGATAGATTTATGGATGAATTGGGGGAAGGAAACAGGAGCTGCCTTGTATAGCCTTTGGAAGATTCCTTTTCCTATGTTAAACTGAAATCTTGAATCGATGTAGAGTTCTTCCACTCTTGGCGAAATCTTAGTTGATTGGCGCTGGTTCAACGGAAATCAAGGCTGTCTAGTACTCAGGCATCATTCACAAATAGTAATATAAATTTTAAAATCACAAGATAAAACATCTTTAACGGTAAATTGAGGAAAAATTGGAGCATGTGAGAAAGTTATGAAAACTTGGAGTCTCTTATAACGTTTCAACCAAGTAACTAAACAAATATGTTAATAGAAGATCCATGTTGTTATCCATGTTTTGCAGAAGTGAAATGGAAAGTGTTAAGATGATTTCCATTTGACTCAGAGAAGTATTTGGGCTTGGATTAACCCTCCATTCCTTCACGCCGTCATAATATCTTTATTTTATGCTAATAAATTTAAAAGTAAACCAACGAGGGAATCTACAGGAGGAAGTATGTAAGGAAATATCTGTACGGAAAATGGTGAATTAAGGAAAGGGAAAGCATGATATATATATATATATATATATATATATATATATATATATTTATAACCGCAACAGTAGCGTGCAGTCAATGGAAACAATGCTTTCCCTATTTAAGGAGAAAAGAAAAAGAAATTACACCCCAACAATTAATATGACAGCAGAATCATGTTATTCTTACATTTATGTTTGCCTATACTTGTATACGCCATACAGAACCGTTCACTTTCAATCGAATGGGCCTTAGACCCTGATGAGCCTGACTGCATTTGAAGAAATGCATCCTTTTCGTCGAGATTTCTACTCTCTTTTTTTTCTCTCTCAATAGTTCTGCTTTTTGGTGCTTTGGAATGAATAGTTTAAAATATGTTTTGCTTTTCTTAGCAATAATATACAGTCATTAGAGTTTTATGATTTTTATCTAGATATGTTAACGCCTTGTTAGAATTAAGAAAAAAATAACCTATTTGTATACGGAAAAGGAAGCTGTCGTATAATGCCTTGTGATCGTCATATACTTTTTTAATGAAGTAGGCTTTGTTCTAAGAGTGCTAATTTTGTTGTGTTAAGGAAGAGCCGCTTCAAACACGTAAGAATATAAAGAAATGCACAGGAATTCCCAAAATTAACTTATATTTTGAATTTAACAATTTACTACACAAAAACAAAACATGAACCACAGAAATACTACGAATTTTAAAATACACTAAAATGACTTCAATTTACTTGACCCTCTAATATTGGCTAATTCGCTACTCACTTCAATATACAAGAAATAGGCTAATTGTCTCTAGTGGAGTTTAAATACCTTGGTTGTTCTGGCGGCAGATTTGAGCTTGACTTTGAATTCAATGGGCCCCAGACACCACAGGAATCTGGTAGGTCCTTTAACACGTGCTTCGACCAGATTGTTGGAGGTGGTCGAGATCACGAGGTACTTTGGCAAGTGTAGCAGATGGGGGTCCACGCGGTATTCAATGGGGGGGGGGGAAGTCTTCAAGGGTGAGAACAATCACGGTGCTTTAGGAGGCACCAGGGTAGGCGGGGTCTCTCTTGCGAGAGTAAGTTGAACTTGATTCTTAACCCAAGTTAACTTAGAGCTCGGTGGGACCACCAGGTGACGGGCTCGAGGGGGAGCATTTGCTCCTTCTTTACGTAATTTCTCATGGGCGAGGACTATCCATGGGCTTTAGGATCTACCCGGATAGTGGGAGGGGGGGGGAGGTTATCTGACGAGAATCAGTTGAACTTGGTTCCTCAACCAAGTTAACTTAGAGTTTGGTGTGCCCACCGGTTAATGGGCTCGAGGGGAGCTTTTTTCTTCTTCTGTTCGTAATTCCTCAAGGGTGAGGAATATCCCTGGGCTTTAGGATACACCAGGATATGAGGAGTTTCTCTGACGAGAGTAAGTTGAACTTGAACAAATTAACTTAACGTTCGGTTTGATAATCAGGATGAGCTGCTTCATAGCCCCTTTGGTAGCCCTGCCTCTCTTGCAGGGGACTTCGTAGCCTGGCGACTCACGTATTCTACCTGTCCAGTCTTGGTAGCCCGGCATCAATCCGGGGACTTCGTAGCCTGGCGACTCACGTATTCTACCCCGTTTTTCCCAAGTGTTTGTTATTTATACCTCGTCACCCCACTGGGGTAGGGGTAGGAGGAAAGGGGGCTTGTGGACGGGCCGCAGGAGGGTTCTTATTCCAACGGTTTTTCTCAGCAAGTCTTACCTCAGCTCCCGCTGGCTTTCGAGCTTGAGAGAAACGCGTCTCTAATTTCTTACTTGAGGTGAAATTGAATATACTCTCGTAGGGGAGATCTTGCAGTTTAAAACCGTTCGGCTTTTCATAGAGAAGAGTGGCGAGGGGATGTGGTTACGAGTTTGCCCCACGGTGCCAGGCCCGGATGTCTTTGCGATCACCGTCCCGTGTCTCCCCTGGGAGAGAACGGGGGAGTGACGATTCCCCCACAAAGGCAAACTTAGCTTTGCAGTCAGTTGCTTCCATCTGGCAACCCGGCAGAGTTGCCAGAATCTAGGAAAAAGCAACAAAATGTCTAAGACATTGACGTAACTATTATTATGCTCTGAAGCTTAAACATTTTTTAGGTTACGAGTATATTTAAATACTGGTTCTGAGAATGAAAGCAGCTACATTGCATGAATGCTGTGTTGTTACGCTCTTGTATCTTAAGCATTTTGTTAATTTTTCCTGGGTTCTGGCTTTCCTACCGGAGTCACCCCTCGTATCTTTGAGATCAGTAGCTGCGAGACAGTGTGATTGCATTGTTTACAAAATAGATTTGGGGTATTGTTAATTCATTTTTTTAAGTGATAACCCCCTTTTAAACAAAATGGATGCAAAAGAAGTTGGGAAAAATTGCGATTGCATTATTGAAAAATTATTAAAAAGGTAGTTCAGCGCGATAACTTATAATGAAATAGAAAATATTATTAAAACAGGTAGGCATACGCCAAGAAGAAATAAACATAGGGCTTTACCCATGAAATCATTGATTTATTTAATGGACAAGACAGAAGAATAGAATTAACATTTAAATAAAGTGAGTAGCTTTCAATTTTATAGTTATTTTTAATGAACAACATATTCACTTCAATTGACTTATTTATTTTTGTAAAACTTGAATTTCTTCCTCATCTTCAAAAGTCACCCCACGCCTTATTCAGTCAGGCTTCGGGTGTAAGAGAGGTTAAATCTTTGCTGCCCCCCCCCCCTCCCCATCTCCTATACGAGCCGTCATAATAGCTCCTTGCCCGAACTCAAGCTGAGATCAAATTGCACAGCGCCGTCAAGCTGAGAATGGGAGAGGGATTTAATTAGGAATCTATAAAGCCCTGGAGTTGGACATAATGGATTAAATAGAGGGATTTAGATCGAATTATATTAAGAAAATTTAAACAGAAGGATATAAATGTGGAGGGAGAGATTTAAACAGAGGTATTTATGCAGAGTAATTCTAAGGGAAATATTCAAACACAAGGAATTTAAATAGAATGATTTAGATAAAATTTTAATAAGAAAATTTAAACAGAGCGATATAAATGTGGAGAGATTTAAACAGAGGGATTTATGCAGTGTAATTCAAATAGAAAGATTTAAACACAAGGGATTTAAATAGAAGGATTTAGATAAATATTAATATAAAAAATAAACAGAAGGATATAAATGTGGGAGGATGGGTAATGCGAATAGAGGAGTTTAAATAGAAAGATTTAGATAGAATATTAATAAGATAATTGAAACAGGATAAAAATGCGGGTAGAATTTAAATGGACGGATTTATGCAGGGTCATTTAAATAGAAATAAAGAATTTAAATAGATATTAATAAGAAAAATATAGAGGTGGATATAAATTTGTGGATGATTTAAACGGAGGAATTTATGCAGGTTAAATCGGTTGGAAGGATTTAAACACAATGGATTTAAATCAACTTCTCTTCTTTATTTTTGTCATCAAATGACTGTATGCATTAGAATCTGAGAGGCTGTTTAAGGCAATGGAACTGAACATTTCAATTTATTTTTGTTGTCTCTTAAATCTAAATTGCGAAACCAATGAGCGTATTTCTGTTCGAAATTTAGAGAGGAGAAATTGGTAAAGATGGATGAAGTCAAAATATGTGGAAGCCGTATGGAAGGTATTAAAGTTATTGAAATTATTAAGGTGCTATAGGCATTGGAAGTCGTAAGGAGGTATTGAAAGTATTCAATTTTAAGGAGTAAAATTTTAAGAAATTCGAGGAAAATTGCTGCAGGTTAACTCGTAGAGATTTTTCATACTAGGGCAACATTTGATGTAAGGGGGTGTGTGGGCAGATTTGGGATTTATTTTAGAAACTAGTCAATATGAAAGAAATTTGGAATTCAAAGCAAAGAAACTGACATGGCGGAAGAAATCAGAAATTCCGAAGAAATGAAATCACTTTAGGCAGAAATTGTAATTATGATCTGAAAAGTGGGAGGGAAGGGGGGGGGGCTTTTTACACATATAGAAAGATTGAGTAAGTTCTTTTTAGATTCAAGGTAGAATAATTGATAAAGAGGAGAAAATACTATAAAATCTAAATGATCACTTCAGCTCTGTTTATGTTGGCGATCACTCTCGTGATGGGAATTTCGTCCACTTTCGATGTGGATTTAAATTAAAAAGGTTTTATAGGATATAAAACCTAATAAAACCATGACTTTATATTTATGCTAGAGTTAGATCATTTAACTTTGTCATTGCGTATAATTTTTAGTGGGTCAATTTTGTACTAGCAAGAACCATAGATGGAAGTTGGCTGCTGTTCTCATTTTTAAAAAGGGTAGCAGGTTTGATGTTAAAGATTATCAGCTTGTTATCCTTACCTTTAATGTTTCTAATAGAATATTTTTTTATATATAACTGACCTCGGGAGAGTGTAGACACACCACTCCTACGTGCTATACACAAACACAAATTTATTTCCAGAATTTATACCGCGAATCATTCTTGGGTGTGGCTAAAGGGGATTTTTTTAATAAATTCCTCAAGTCGTGGATCAAGAGGGACTAATCTTTGGTGGATAAAGGGTTTTTCTCACTCAAAAGACACGTTTCCGGCCCGAAAGGATCAATAGCTGCAAAGGATCTTATCCTGAGGATTGTTACGGGCAGGGTTTAAGTCCCACAACGCTAAAAAAAATAATAAGAACCTCGTTATGAACACGAGGTTACAGAACGCCAATTATAGGCTAAGCTGGACTCTATGCCAGTCTTAAGAAACCTCAAATGTGTACAAACAGTCAAGTAACAATGATAAGTTGCATTAATTGCTTAAATCAAAGTTCAAATTATGCCAATCAATCTTATAAGATTATTCATAATCCTAGAGTTTTCCTTCATATATAGCATAGCCTAGTATTAGTAAAGGCAAAACAAAGAAGATATAGAAAATTTATATATTAAGGTTATTATTATAGTTATTATTATCAGCAACAATGAGAGCAGTTTAAATAGTAAGTCAAAGCTTGTAATTTGGCAGTTCTCCTTTTACTTAATTAAAGTTATAAATAAATATATGAGGTTTGGAGAAACATGAATATCATATTTACAAATATACAGTTTATACAATACATACAAATAAAAAATCTTAATAGTACTTATCACACGTTGAGAGAAAGGTCTATGGTACATAAGCGCCAAATTTGACAACTATAAGAGACTTACATTGCAGTATTAGTGCACTGAATAATCACACAAAAAATAGAGCACATTAATTGACTAATTACACAAAATCTAGAGCAAATCAATTCCAGTAGGAGCGCGTTAAGTGGTTGGAGGTGAACTGCCTAAAATTGGGGAAATTTCGATATATGAATGAGGTTGGAACTCATATCTCCCATTAATATATGGGAAGCACAGAAAATAGTTAACATAAAGAATATATTACCATGTTTGCAAAGGTACCCCCAAAGCACACACGTTGGAAGAAAATGGAATGCAACTGGACCAGCAAGTAACTCGAAGAAAATACCGAAATGCTAGCACATGCTCCAAACCGCAGACAACTACTTATATTAGAAGCAAAATATATCAAAGAAAAACAACCAAAATTAAATATACAAACAAACATACAATTTACTCTCCCTTCCCCACGTGCCCACGCCATCAATTATAATTTCAGCCCATCTTAATCCTATGACCATAATAGATTAACCCTATGAAACAGTGCCAACCCTCATTTTAATGTACTTTCCTATGTTTAGGGAAATTCCATTCTCTATTAGTTCGTATATCTGTTACCATATAGCTAATCATTTAAAATATAAAGCCCTATTTCCCAAGCCTTGTTACGATCGTTTTGCCTTTGAGATTGATACATGTGTGTATTTAAACAAGTCAGGTCCAATAAAAAAAAATTCGTTTAGTGAACTAGTTTCCTGCCCTCGTTCTTTACTACTTTTCTAATTAATTTGGGGGAACTTATCCATGGCACCAGAAAGGGAATATAAAACAAATCGATAGACTCGAATGAAAATAATTAACACTAAAATAGGAGTCGACTTTAATGTATATATATACTCCAGTTAACATAATTTTATGGGTAACAATTCCTCCACAGCGTATCAGAGGGATTCCGAGTCAATCCGCTGCACCCAGTTCCTCTTCCTCTATAAAGTACATCCACAGGATTGTGCCTAATATCCAGTCCTTTTAGCAGCTTTCCTATTCCTTCTTTTCATCCATCGGGGATTGACTTGCTAGATAGATACACAGCAGGAATGAACACAGCTTTAATCCCAGTGTTTTTGGATGATGGAACATCAACTGCATTCGTCACCTGATACTGGGTCGGAACTCGGAAGATGCAAACACCTAGCCCTGTTTTCTTAAATAATAAGGCTAGGATTAACAAAATATGGCAGATACTCAATATAGAAATGCATACATGAGCAATAACAGAGTGACGTAAACAGAAGGAGATTAGCGAGTCTCCTACTGCAAAAAAAAACAACTAAAAACCTCGTTGGATTTGAGCAAAAAGGTGTAGGGACCCCCTGCAGGGAAAGCTCGCGTACCATTACGAGAAAAAATATCTTGTGACGAACGAATAGAAAAGATGGAGGGACGATATTAAAATAACTGACGATTCCAGTTCATCAAAACAGCTGACATGATTCCAACTACATTTCAGAATGGATTCTTTAGTATTTCTGGAGGCGTTTGACTACGTTTCGGGGCCGTTTCGGATGCTCAATCTTGTCTCGGATGAAACAAAAAAGAAAAGAAATCATAAGCCTAAGTCACCTTCGATGAACTCTAGGAGTTGCTTGAACAGCGAATTCACCATGGTAACACTCATGCTCAGACCATGCTAGAGTTCTTGTTATAAATAGCTCCCCAGGAGCAGATGGCATCTCTGCTCCCTCCAACTACTTGGAAGATTAAGGGAGGACCCCCACCGTTACCGCAATTAAGTGGGGCCGCGCCTTCTTCTGTGAGGGTGTCCTGAGGTGCCAGGGTAGAGTGGAGGGAGGCTGTTGCATGCTATGAGAAATCTATAGTACCCCCCCCCCCTCTGCTAGTGGTCCATACAACAGCTCGGAAGTGGAAGTTTAATTGCAATTTAACCTCATGTGTAATACATCCAAGTGGGATGGTCCCAACCCAGGCTTAAATCCAGGTTTGGTGGTAGTGTCATTTCCACTTGGAACTGGCTACTACAACTCTTTTTCTCTTGACCTACAGGGTGGCTATGGTATAAAAAAAACAGACTTGCCCGCTGGGTATGTTGTTTTCTATCTTCTAAAGTGAAATTTATTACCTGATATAACCTACACATCTCCACCAAAATCGACTTACCATGTTAGAAATAATCCTATCTAGAGTCATTTCAATCGATTCCTCTCCTCCATCGAGAGTTTCATAAATGTGCATTTCTCTGACTAGAGTTTAGATCATAGCGATGAGTTTCAGCGATGTTGAATAATCATATTTGAATGATCTTTGATTAGCACAAATAGGATCGGTGGGATGGGGGGCGGCAATGCCCAAAATATGTTATTATTGGTGGGAAACAAGCGAACAAATCAAGATCTTTAGTCGCGGGAGAGTCTATATCTCAGTATGTTGGTCGGTCTCAGTTTTCCTTATTTTTTGTGTTGGTAATAACAACATAACTATTCGGCCGATTCTAACGAAATTTAAAACCTTTATGCTGTTTTACATTCTCTTTCGAATGATATAATTGTCAAGGTTATTCCTGGAATTATTGAAACTTTGAAGGTCGTAAGGTCATAAATCAGAATAAATGAGAGCACCCGACCTTTGGTCAGCAGACCTTGTTTATAGCACACCAGCTCAAGTGGTCTCCATTGGTTGTGCATCTTCGTAATTTTGAAAGGTCAACAAAATTGATGTACTTAATTACTTTAGCGTTATTAAAACTTAAATGATAAAAAACGAAGAATAAACATTGAAATCAAATGGACTACGTATTCGTGTAAATAGAATAAGGACAGATATTTATTTAAAAAGAGGTGAACAGATTGCTATTAAAAAACAATTAGTTGTTCACTTATGGTCAACCATTGTGATTTCATAACTTTTTTCTGATAAATGCGGATTTCTCGTGACAAATAACCAAATATAAACAAACACGACTGTAAACAAGAATCCCTTTAAAGGGTATATTTTCTGTTATTCCAGAGCGGAAATGTTTATTCAATTGGTTCCAACCAATTAATACTCTTTCGTATAACCTCAATTATTTTTTTTAAACTAAACTCTTTCGCTAATTATGGAAGCTAACATTATCTGTTTTGGTAATTAGTCTGTAAATGTTATTGTAAATATCCATCTAATATGAATTAGGAAAAGTTATAACAGGTATTCTAACATCATTACAAAAAAAGTAAATAATGCAAACTCTGTATTCAGGCCTTTAATTCCTTGTAATCAAAGGGAATTTCATAATTTATTCTACATAGATACTATTGTAGATCCTTATACTGACTTGACCTTTGTATTTATAAAAGGTCACTGTATCACAAGTCCAGGGAACTTTTTTTTTCCTGACCAGGCAGAAGGGCGTAAACACTATATCCAATGTTCTAAGCATTCCCGCTGAAAAGCGTAGTGTACTTATTTAAAGTTAATTGCGTATTGCGTACTAAACGGGAAACTTTACGCAATTACCATCGAGGAATATTTTAATCCTCAACTCTATAATTTAACTTGGTGAATTTTTGAAATTTTTGAAAATGTCTCTTTTTGCTTAGTGGACAAGTAACCTTTCATGTTTTTGAGTTTAGGTTTATTTGAAACTTTTATTCGCAGGGCTGTTTTTTGTATGTTTCGAGCTTTTATCAAAGTTCTTTCTAAGAGTTCAGAAAAAATAAATATAATTTTCGAATGATTTGGAATGAAAAAACATATAAATCGTAAAGTTCAAAAGATCTATTAAAATTAGGGCTTTGGCGTTTTTTTACTATTATTTCGTATATAAAACAAATTTAGATGAAAAAAAGAGATCTGACGAAGGTTTTTCTATATATCAAATCGGGTAAAATATCTTAAAAAAAAAATTTCGGGGTGTCTATGTTGAAAAAGGTGTTCAGGGTGTTAAAATAAAGAGTCTATAAAGGGGATTAAAAAAAAAGCGGTTTAGAATATCAAATAAGGCCATAGGCCACACCCCGCAGGGGTGCCTGTGGAACCAAGCTCTTGTAAGGAAGAGTACGAAGTATGGCTTGTTAAACTCATAATTCTACTCACTTTTCTTATAGTAATTACTTGTGTCTTCCTTTGAAGGAGAACTCCTGTTTCTTCTGTGGGGTGTCAAGGTCTGCTTTTGCGTGCGGAAGGCGGAGAGCTTTTTTGATGAGGCCAAGTGCATTTCTTGGGCTGTCTACAACATCGCAATTGTCAATATCACAATGGCCTTATTCCAGTGAGTATACAATTTTTGAATCACGCTAGAAATTAGCATTATACGCATCTCTTTAAAGTTTTTATCTTTTTGGCATTTGATATGATAATTAGGTTGTCATTCATTGAAAATTAATTTTGTTTTTTTTGGACAGATTTTTTGTCTTTAATTACTTATTGATAATGAAGAGTAATTTCGAATAATATTCTTCTTCGTAAATGTCTTTATACAGTACTTTACCCCATAAATTCATAGAACTAAAAGAGAGAATAATATAATTTTTATCCGTTAAAAGAGAGAATAATACAATTTATATCGTAAGTTGTTCGCTGCCAATATTTTAAAAACTTGGTCCAAATGTTCCATATGTACGTTTATATCTTCAGAGAAAATTAAGATGTCATCGATATAGACGAAAACGAATTCCAAGCTACGAAATAAATTATCCATATGGCGTTAGAACGTGCAGCTTGCATTCTTCAAACCGAACGATGGTCTCAAAAATTCCCATAGCCCAAATGGAGTTGAGACAGCAGTTTTCCCAATGTCCACTTGATTCATCGTAATTTGGTGATATGCTCAGACTAAATCTAATCGAGAGGAAACTGTTTTCTCATGGAGGTGGTCAACGATACTTTGAATTCTTGGCAGGGGATAACAGTCTGCTTTCGTTATGGCGCTAAGTGCTCGAAAATTACCCACAACTCTATATTCTCCTGGAGTTTTCTTCTGCATCATATAAATGGGTGAAGCCCATGGTGACTTCGATGGCCGCACCACACCTTCTTTCAACAGAGACTCGAATGGTGCGTTGGCAATTTTTAATTTCTCCATTGAAAGTGGCCTTGGGCGGGCGAAATTTGGTGGAGCGCTGCCAGTTTCGATAGGGTGCACAACGGAGTTAGATGAGGAAGAACTAATATCAACACACTTTGGGTTGTATTTTGATTCAAATTTACGCAGCACTGTCCTACAATTGGGCGGTAGATGGAATTAGTCATTGATAATTAGTGAAATCACGGGTGCACTCTACTGCTTAACTTTAGAAATGAGCCTAGTCTGGTTATCATTGGGGATACCACGGGCACAATCCACTAATAGGTCCAATTGAGCAAGAAAATCTGCTCCTAATAATGGCGACGTAATATCCGCAACTACGAACATCCATCTAAACGAACGTCGCGGACTAGAGATGACTATATCTAATTGGACTTCACCATGCACTTTTATTTTTCCTCCATTAGCAGTCGCAATGTTAACACTTGAATTACGCATCTCATAAGCTTGCACTAGATAATATGGAATTATGGACACGCTCGCACCTGTGTCAATTAGAAATTCACTTCTCTTCTCATTAAGTTTGGCAGTGACAGTGAGTAGGCTCGGCCCGCCGGTCATCGGATTTACTGCGGCCTGCTGTTCTCGTTTTCCGAGGGGGCTGAGGAAGATGGTCTAGATGACTGTTGCATCTGAATGTTTTTATTACTCTTTGGCCATCTGCACCATGGTTTACAATATTTCGCGTTTAACACAAAGTATAAGTGTGAACGGCACACCGCAGGTTTTTTTGTTATGACGGAAGGGTCGTAATCCTAATGGTACACCTTTCGTCTTATTATTATTTTGGTACTGCGCAAAATTCGATCGATTGCCATCGGGATACGCGCCGATGGGGACTGAACGCTCACTTTTCGTATACTTAACACTATTTACTGGATTACTACACCTGTCATTCACACTGAGGGCACTAATATAGGGGAGTGCAGCACTATTACTTGTTTCACCATTATTTATATTAAAGCACTGTGTCCTGTAAAATGTCATTAGTTCGTCAACCAGTTTCCCCAATTGGGTGAGAGTCAAGTCCTTTTGCGTGGCGGTGATTGGCGCGATGTTCAGAGATAAGGTCTGGATAAATTGTGTCTCACCAGCTCCTCACCCACTCCAACTTGCAGGGCTGTCTTCCGTAGCTCTTCGAGATTTACCGAGTTCAGGTTTCGTCCTCTCAAAAAGTTCAACGACTTCTGTCCATATGAGAGAGTAGTTCTGAGACGAGAGGCCTGCAGCTGGAAGACGATCGACTGTCTTGGGAGGTAGGGCAGCAAGGATATGGTAAAACTTTGTATCCTCCCGCAGTATACTCGAAATGTGGAACTGAGCTTCCACAATTTTAAACCATCCCGTGACTAGTGCTTCATTGAAGATTGGAGGTTTGATGGCGATCGAGTTTGCAAACTCAACTTCTTGGTGTTGAAAATTAGCAGCTTGTTTCCCGCTTTGTGAATCCATTTTTTGGTCTGATCACACTGCTTGTTCGTCGAAATTGGTCCCAAGTTATGGGGGCCTAGAAGCGTTCTCTACTCTTGTAGTTTGGTCGACTGGATAGTCAGGTGATCGTCGCTTCCTCTTAAGGTAAAGAAGATTTAGAGCTGGATTCACGAAGGCTTTATTCAGCGGGAGCGTAGACTTGTATTACAAGTAAGAACAAAATTACTAACTGCTTAACTACCCTTTTAGCGACAAAATGCTGCTCTATATATACTTTTCCTACTACAATTTAAGTTATACACAATGAACCAATCAGCGTTAAGCAGATTTTTAATTACAAATTTATGTTTAATATACGTCTTACATCTTACGTCTTGAAAAAGGTAGAATTAAAAGTGTATAGGCGTAGTATAGTAGATAGGGTAGTTAGGATAAAGTGGTGACGAGGAATGAGTAAGAGTTAGAGTTAGCTGCTGGGTGACCAGCCATCTCTTTGGTTCTTACTTTTTTATTTTTCCTTATTATTCTTCTGTATTCTTGATGGGGCTCTCTCGCCTCTGTACTTCATCGGTGTTTTGCATTTCTTGGTTTGCTTTTTGTTGCGGATTTCCTTGGTATGTTTTCTGCTTTGAGTCTGCAATCTCACCTCGCAGTGTATCTTGGGGGCAGTTCCTCCCTCGAATCGGGTCTACCGCTTCTAAAGTTGCCGCGGTTGTTTACTCTGTGGTTATGTGGAATATCGATCGCTCTTTTCTCGCCGTCGTTCATTATACGATTCAGTTTGTCCCATACCTTAATTGCTCTTCTGTGTAAGGACACGTTCGTAGTTGGGAGTTCTATCTCGTTACGAAGATCTCTTATTCTTTTGCATTCTCTTCTTCTTGTGTTGGTGATTATGTATACCGCTGAATTTTGCACTTTTTGAAGCTTCATCGCGCTTGTTTTCGAGAGACGGTTCATTGGGATAGCTGGGTAGAGCAACGTGGCTTTGCAGATTTCGTATATTTTTTTAGGTTTTTTCTCTTTAGGTTTCTGAGTTGGAACAGTTTTACTAAAAGTGTTTTTGCCTAGTTGATTCTACTCGTAATGTGTTTCCAATAGCCACTTCAGGTGATCTTTAGTTCGAGTACATTTCCTTCTTTTACATAGTGGTATCTCTTCTATTCAACCTCTACTCTTGAGGTCAGGCGCCTCCCCGCTGGAATAATTGAGAACTTCTCTGGATTGGTGCAAATTTTCCATTTTCGTTCGAACACGTTAATATTGGCAATTTCGGCCGCTGTGATTCTGGCCATGGTTGGGGGATGTCTATATGTGCTGTTCGCCACTATCGTGATGTCGTCGGCGAATTGGATAAACGTTGTTGTATCGTGGACCGGCCTTGGTAGATCCATTGTATATATGCTGTAAAGTGTTGGGCTTATACAGTCACCTTGGGGGACATCATGTAGTACTTCAAAGTCCGGGCCATCGAAGCCTGTTATTGAAATGAACGCCGACCTGTCAGTTATATAATCGCAGAGGCATTTGGTTAGGGCGGAGGGAGGTCCTAGTCTATTGGACGTCTCTGAATACGATGTCTGTGTAGTTTTCATCGTATTTGGCTTTTTCAAGTGATTTGGCCAAAATGGCTGGGGCAGTCTCAGTATTTCTGTTCTTTCTGAATCCGTACTGATGGTTTGGAATCAGTGTTCTCTCTTCCAAGTGCTTGACGAGTCTATCGTTTATAGCTCTCTCTCCATTAATTTTGTCACTGTCTCTATTAGTGTGATTGGCCTGGAGTTTCCTGGGTTATTTGGTGGCTTACCGGGTTTCGGTAAAAAGATAATCCCCCCCTCCCTTTTAGTGCATTTGGGAAGTATCCTGCGCGTATTAGGTTCTCTTTTGTTATCCCCGATGCTCCAGGTGCCTTTTGTTTAGTAGCCTTGAGCGTTTTTGAGTTTCTTGTAGGGTTATCGGCTAGATTCCTTGCTGTACTAGTAGTGTTGGTGAAGCAGCTATGTTGGAGACTATTTCTTGGCGATTTTGTTCCAATTCCTTTACCACTCTTACTTCGTGATCGCCGTCGAAATCCTCGTTTTCGTTGGGGGAGATATCAAAAACCCTCCCCCAGTGTTCCCGGAACGCCTCTTCAATTTCTTGGGGCTCCTTTTCCATTCCATCCTCGTTGTGGAGTTTGATTTTTGGCCTCGCCCTTCTCTTTCCCCTGGCTATGTTAATTTTCTGCCATATTTTGGTAGGATTCAATTCATCATCTATGGCTTCCACGGAAAGTTCCTACCTTCTGTTTCTTTCTATTTATATTTCCTATATTAGTTGGTCTTTCACGCGCCGCAGCTTTGCACGGTCGGCTCTCTGAAGGCCATTTCGTTCGATTGAATTTCTCGTGTCTTTATATTCCTTTTCGAGATTTTCTATTTGGGCTGACCTGATTGGATGCGGTAAAGTTCTATACGTTGTTGTGTGAACATGTTTTTTATCAGCCCTGAAAGCGCCTCCATGATGTCGTCGATCTCTTTGTCTATTTCTTCTAGTGAGACCTCAGTTAGGTCTCTGGCCGTAATTGGTGAGCTCTTCTTTGTAGTTAGTCCAATCGGCCTGTCTATATGATTTTCTCGGTGGGCACTTGACTTGAATGGGGTCCATAGACAAAGTCATGACCACCATTTCTTGGTCGCTCTCTATGATGTAATTGAACTGAAGGTTCGCGGTTTCCAAAACTATATCTGGTTTTGTAGCATTATTCTGGCCCAGATACGTTGGAAATTCCGGTCCCAGACGCTTCACTATCCCTCTTTCCAGTAGTTGGTCAAGGTTTCTTCCGGCTCTATTGTGGTTCCGAGTGTAGCCGGAGGCTCTACTCCGGGCATTTAAATCGCCCATGAAGACTGTTTGGTCTCTGTGGCCGAATATTTCTGTGAAGTTGTGGAAGGGCAAGAAGTCTCTCCTTGGGGATTGGGAGCCCGTTGCAACTATAAGATTTTCTGTTGCTGTTTTTATACTTTAGCAGTATGATGTCCGGATCTTCTTTTAAGTATGCGTTGCTCAGAGAGAATCTCTTGTCATTCCATCCAGCTACGTTGTGGCATACGAGTATTATTTAAATTTTTCTTGTTTGGTCCATTATTTGTGTTTTCTTTCCTCTCTGATTTATCTTCTCTCTTCTTTATGCGCTTTGCGTTCGATGGGCGATTTTGTCCTTCCACTTCTTTTTTTCTTGAATTCCTCATTCTTCAGCGTACAGCGTAGTTCCTGCAGGATTTCTAGGCTGCCTGCTGTTAACATTGCGAATACTTCACGTTCTGAATATGGGCATTCATAATCGTATTTATATATTCCCTTTTTGATACCTTGTGCCAGGTCTTCATTGTTATCGGGAAAGGGCTTTTCCTCAGAGGCTTAGATCTTTAGGTTGAACTCTTGATGATCTTCATCCATTCATTTCGCAGGCTTTAAGGAGGGAGCTGGGCTCGGTCCTTCTTGGGTCTGGTTTGCTGCTTTTACTTCCTTATTATTGTTGTTGCCTGTGACGACTTCTATCTCCATCTCTTCCTCTTGTCCTTTTTGTGTAGTCTTCCTTAGCCTCGGGTCTCTATACGTTGCCCTGTTGGTCTCCGTGGTTTTTTTTCTTGTCTAGGGGCCTTTTGCTGTGCTTAAGTTTGGTCTATTTTGGTTGGTTTGTATTGAATGCTTAATATGTCTGCCGATGGTGGGTTTTCAGGGAACCACATCTCTTCTAACCTGTTGTTCTTCAGCATTAGATTTAATTCTCTTGAATAAAAGCCCAGGTTTGCTACGTTCAACACATGTGCGTGTAGAATGCAAGCTAATATATTCAGGGACTCCCCTTGCTTGACTTCGATGACATTTTTAACCGGCTGGCTCTTTTCGGATGTGGCTTTAGCTACTTTAGCGAATGTAAGGTTCTGCCTTTCTTCTTCTTCTGTTCTAGCCCTCTCTCTTTTCTTATTCTCGATATGCTCTCTCTTCATCTGGCAAGCCATTGCCAGGGTACGATGGTTTCCATTACAGTTTAAACATTTTCTCGACTGTGAACTGCATTCTCACCAGGTATGGTTTTTCTCGTCCCACTCAGAGCACCATTTTATGTCTCTTACCGGGCTGTCCCTTGCATTGTGTTTCTCGAGCGCGTAGCAGTTAAAGAAAGTTAGTAT